>JAOANR010000010.1:48302357-48867983 GCA_030278955.1 Hygrophila difformis
TATTACCCTGATTATCATTATTATTCGCTGCCATGTTTAAACCTATTGAACTGAGCAACTAATTGATTAGTTGAATTGTTGAAACTCCAGTCGTTGGAGAATAGTCTTCTTCATCAGAGGATGAATTAATTAAAATTTCCAACTGAGCTGGTTTCCTACGTTTCCCTAATCTAATAGCTCTAAGAGTACGCTCAATTTCAGGATCATAAGTTATTTCTGCTTGTTTGCTTCGCACTACAAATATTAAACTAAATAAAATAAATTAAGTAACAGTTAAATTAATATTTAACTTAATAGATTTAAATTAAGTAAACTAAAAACCAATTAAAAATTCACAACAAATTCCCCGGCAACAGCGCCAAAAACTTGATGGGTGATTTTCACTACTCATATTTTTACCACAAGCGGATGGTTGTCATCAAAGTAATAAAAACCGGTGAATACCGGGTCGAATCCACAGGGAATTTCAGAATATTATTTCATTCCGGAGAAATTTTAATTGTTCTTAAGTTCACTTATAATTATATTTAATATACTTAAAAAAGATTCTGATTAATTCTAATGGTAATTTAATTAAAAATATGACCTTAAATTTAAAACAAAGCAAGTAAAATTATAATTAATAAAGATATGAAATGGGAGATGCTTGTAATATTTTAAATATTGCCATCTTTATAAAAAATAGAAATTGCATATTGATTTAGCATTTTCCAATGTCTAAAAAGATCAATTTCTTAAAATTAATTATTTTATAAAGATTAAAAATTTTATAATCTACTAATAATCAAATTATGCTTAAACGGATTTCATGGAAGTTGATTAAATTATCTAACATTCTGGCAATCATTATTCTAGGCCTAAATTTGAGTCTTTTCCAAGCTTACAAATTTTTCCTATAGCAATTAAAAGGCACTTTTCATTCCAAATCATGTGCACATGCCAGAATCCATTTTATAATGTAATTTATTTCCCAATTCGGTACTAAAAATATTAATTCTACTTTTTCATCTCCCGATTTAGCAAAGCAGAAATCACAGAATTGGATTCTAAACATTTATTATGCAGAACAGTGTAAATAATTTAAACAATTATGGTAAAATAATAGCAAAACATGGTAACTGGATTTAATTAATAATATTAAAATGCAGACAGATTAGGATTAATGCCAGATTACTACAAATAGGGAATTAAGATGATCGATCATTTCAGGCTTTAGCAGATTAATAATTTGGATAGCAGATTTAGCAAAACGCAGAATATCGATTAATTTAATAGCATCTAACATATAATTCTAATACAGATTCTAACATCATAGCAGATTTATCCATTTTGAGCGATCAAAACAGATTACACAACTTAATCGATTAAAAAGCAGATTAATACCAAAACATGGAATTTCATTTCTACCATTTATACAGAATAGCGTTCAATCTAAGAGTAGGCATAATATGACATTTTAATCATAATTCTAGATTCCATTAGAAAACATCGACCTATTATAATTAGTCCATAAAAGATAAATTCGTACTTCAAAGTGATTCCTGGACCTCCCCGTTACCAGAACCCTTCTAACACGAACATACAGAAATCCGTCTACAAATTAAGAACATGATAGCAGATTACATTTAGAGGCAAATTCAATTCATTACAAAGCAAGAAAAAGAAAGGCAACACCTATGATAAGAAGAACTCGATCAGAACAACATTCTGGCCAATTCCTCCGGCTTGATTTTTGTGTTTCCCCGGCCTTCTTCTCCCATTTTCCAGATGATTTCAAAGTGTTTCTGTCGATGAAAATGAAGTCTGGTCTGAAGAAATGACGAAAAACGGACCTTAAAACCGTGTTCGGGAGGTTAGAAAACTGCTCAACCGCGACTGTGGCGTAAAAAGTGGCGCTCAGAAGAGGTTTTCGGCGCCACCAAGGAGCTGCGGCGCATACGAAGATTTTCCGAATTTTCGAAAGTGGCGCAAAAAAGTGGCGCAGAAAGACACTTTTATGCGCCGCCAATAAGGTGCGGTGCATTCTGACAATTTCCCAAATTTTACCCTGCGGCGCATTTTGTGGCGCTCCGGAGCAGTTTTAGGCGCCACCAGGCTATTGTGGCGCATCCTGAAGCTTTTTTTCCATCCGAAATTTTCCCAAATGTTGAGGTGGCGCATAAAGTGGCGCTTGGAGAGCATTTTAGTGCGCCGCCATGCCATGTGGCCGCTTTCTGGAGCCTTCAGTGTTGAAAAATCCGAGTTTGCATTCCCTTTGACCTAGCCGACATCTTCTTTCTGTCATTTAATTGCCTGAAACATCATTGGCAATGTATTAGAATTGCCAAGTAAGTCCTTATATAAATAAGCATAAAACAAGGGGGTAAATTGGGCTCGGATAAGCTCAATTTAAGCCGGTCTATAATATTATACACTATTACATGAAATATACACTAAAAAGCAGTAAAATAGGGTCTCATTGCATGCAAATTTAGGTCATTTTTTATCATAATTTCGCTTATTTAAATGTGGTTTTCTCAGGGTGCATCACTTGCTAGGGAGGAGTGTGGCGGGTGGCACCCCGGCCTGGGTTATCAAATCCGGGGGTGTTTACGAGGAACATTTTTCGTGTTTGAACGTTTTCTCGTTTGAAGACTTTTAAGGGGTTCGGAAAAATTTAGACAAATCGCTCGCGCCGGTAGAAAATCACATGTTGACAAATTTTAAAGTTCTTGGTTTAGTTCTTTAGATTAAACGAATTTTAACTCTCCCAAAACCGTGTAAGCGTTAATAACTTACAGATTCGTAGTCGTCCGGGATCGTCGAGTTCGGAGGCGTGGCTTCCAGTCCAACGTTTATCCTCTCCGTTCGTCTGGGTTCTTCGTTCTCGATCCGGATCGGGGGTTTAGAATAGAAAAAGGATCGAATTAGTATTCGTTTTGAATCAAGAATGGGAAAAGAATGGACAAGAATGGATCGGAATCTTACCCCGACGATCAAAGGCTCCCATTTTCGTCCAAATCAGTCCCGTTGTTCGGTTTGGTGCCACTGACGACTTCCGGATCTAGGGTTTTGTGTATAGAGAGTATCGTAGGGTTTTGAAAAATGTTCGGGCTTCCAAGACGTGTTATTTATAGATAGGCATGACCTAGGGACGTCCAAGGTCAGCCTTGGTGAGTCTTGAGCCGCAAGGTGTTCAACCGAAGTCGGAAAATCCGGATTCGACGAGTGAATCTCGCAAACCGGCGAAAACTGCTCGCTGGCGCGGCCGTGGCGCGCCTTTTGCCTATTGACCGCGGCGGCCACCGCGCGGCACTCGCCTGGACTTCGGTCCGGGTGGGTCGTGCGATCCGTCGTGCCTTTCCTCCTCTCTTTCGGACTTCTATCTCCCTTATGCTCCCGGATTCTCGATTTCCGGGGTATCTTCGGGTCCCTATTTCCTCTCTAAATTTTACTCGGGTCTAATTGCATGTTTGGACTCGAATTCTCGAGTTCATTGGTGTCGGTTTCTGTAACACCCCGGATTGATAACCCAGGCCGGGATGTCACCCGCCACACCTCCCAAGCAAGACACAACTTCATTCGAGCTCACTTGAAAGATGCAAGGCTAAGGGGTATAAATTAATTTTAAAACAACCAAGTCCGGAAATACTTATATTTAAAAAAAATAATAATCATCCATACACGCAGCGGAAATATAAGTTTGTGCAGCGGAAATAACGTATAAGGGCCGACATGGCCAAAACACGGTTTAAACAGGCCCGTTCATACGATAGTCTAATGCAAATTTAAATAAAGTGTTCCCAAAAATTCCCATGCATGTACGTGCTCAGTATAATCCATATGCTCTGTAGGAAAAAGAAGGAAATGGTTTGGGTCAGCAAAACGTGCTGAGTAAGTTAGCACCTAGCATGATTTAGGGGTTTCAAAGCCTTTAATTAAATTTAATAAAACATGCTTGTAGGTAATACACAATTTAAGTTAATCATCCACTAATAATTAAATGGCATAATTTAAAACAAAGAAAATATTCAATTCTCTTAATTTTCTCATGATTTCAGGATTTGGTATTTCAAGGATTTCACTCTTTCACTTTTGTTCGATATGATCTAGTATAATATGTTCTCGGGGAAATGGACCCGCAAGAATTCAAACGTATCCTAGGGAATCAAACCCGTAGGAATCAACACACGACCTGGGGAATCGAACCCGCAGGAAAACAAGCAATCGCCCTTGGGGAATCGAACCCGCAAGAACTCAAATACATCCTAGGGAATTGAACCCATAGGAATCAACACACATCCTGGGGAATCGAACCCGCAGGAAAACAAACAATCGCCCTTGGGGAATCGAACCCGCAAGAACTCAAATACATCCTAGGGAATTGAACCCATAGGAATCAACACACATCCTGGGGAATCGAACCCGCAGGAAAACAAACAATCGCCCTTGGGGAATCGAACCCGCAAGAACTCAAATACATCCTAGGGAATTGAACCCATAGGAATCAACACACATCCTGGGGAATCGAACCCGCAGGAAAACAAACAATTGCCCTTGGGGAATCAAACCCGCAAGGTAAGAACACATTTCGCAAGTTTCACAAAATTCTCAAATATAACTTACACAAGTCGCTGTCTTACTCCATAATTAATTAAAAATTCATTTTAAGTCCAAAAATTCTGAAATTTCACCGGTAACTCGAAAACACAGAGACGAACAAGTTTCGTGTTTTACGTTTCTCGATCCGGGTTAAGGAATTGAGTCAAAAATCAAGTCTTTCCCATAAGTAGTATGCTGTCAAGTTTCAGATTCGACACCATTCAAAGATTCAACTTTTTAACATATCAAATGGACTCCAAAAATTCTGAAATTTTATATGCACATACTAGACATAATTATCTACAACTTTTATTTAGATTGCAAAGATCAATTCGGACTCGAAAATATAGAAACAGGCTCATCAAGTTCGGACATCAACACCTTCAGATTTCCAAAAGGGTTTTTCAAGGCAGTTTGTGTTCGGATCGTTTTGGGATAGCAAACGTTGATGAAAATGGCTGAAATTTTTACACAACTTAGATTAATGTGTTAGGAGCGAAAGTCTAGTTTTGAGTTTTTAGGTTTGAATTCTTGAAGATGGGGTTTTGGTCCAATTTCAATCTGTCACAGTTTCAAGTTTGACTTTTAGGGCAGGTTCATTGGAGGCCATTTTCGGATATCAAAACACAATGGAAAATTATGAAAATTTTACACAAACTAGATCTATGTCTTTGGAACGTTTTTCATGTTTTGAGGTTTTCCGTTTGAGCAGTTTTAAGTGTTCGAAAAATTCGCACCAATACTCTGCGCCGGGGGTTTTTCGCGTTGACAGATTTTTGAGTTTCTAAATCTCTATGTTTGGTTGCATTTTAAGTCACCCAAAACCAAGTAAGCATTAACTTACAATGGGGATGATGTCTAGAAGGTCACGGGGTCGTCCGGAATCCACGGGATGTCACGAACGAATCTCCTCAAGTCGGTTTCCTCTTCCAACGTCCACGAACCGAATCCGCAAGTAAAAATCCTTAGTTAGATTCGATTTTTGAATTCAAAAAGGTGTAGATAAACTGAAAAACTACTTACCAACGTCCTAGGGGTCTCTCTTCTCCTTCACAAGTCCTTCTTGTTCGGATTTCGTCGTCGGAACTTCAAGAACACAAGGGATTTCGGGGTTTTCGACTTTGGGAGGAGTTGGAGAGAATGTGAGGAGAAGATGGCTGCTCTAGGGTTATATTTTTCGAATTTAGGGTTGGGGAGCAATCTAAGGTCGTCCCACATATCCTTCCATAGCCCGGGATTGAGTTTCCATCATCGGGGGTCGAAAATATGGCAAGAAAATCGTCGGGACGCGTTGTTGCCATTTTCTGGGGAGCTCACGCGCTCTTGGCGCGCTCCTAGGCTAAAGACCGCGCGGCCAGCGCGCGGCCCCCGCCTGGACCTCGGTCCGGGCGGGTCCGTGCGAGCCGATCGGGCCTTTTTTCCTCTCTTTCGGACTTCTGTGCTCCTACGTTTTCGGGCTCAATTTTTCGGGTCATTCTCGGATTATAAATTCTTATCTTAAATTAATCTCGTCTCGAGTTAATCCCGTACTTGAAATCTTGAGTCCGTTGCATTTGGATTCGTCGGCTTCTAATTCGTCGTCTTTTGACTCCCGTGCAACAATTTATCTAATTAATTTATTTCCAACTTCACGGGTTCCTGGAATTAAAATTCTTTTCTTTCTTGAATTTAGTTTCAATTCTTTTGACTCGATTTCATGGAATGTCTTCGGGCTTCCTTTCCCTCCTTTATTCCATTTTGAATTTTTGAATCTATCGGCGTTTCATTTCCGAGCAATAATTTATTGTGATAAATTATTTTCTTCTTCTCGGAGATATTTCAACCTTGATTTGATTAAGAAATAAATTTTATTCCTTTGGACGCCGATAAAAATCCCGGGTATTACAGTCTACCCCCTTAAGAATCAACTTCGTCCCCGAAGTTGCGTGTTAGCTTCTCGCGAGCTTGGAACTAAGGTCCTTTCTACTTTGTGCTATTGTTTGATTGCGTGATTGTATCATTATGTGTTGTTGTTCTTGATGTTGTTGGTATTATTTTATTATATCGTTTGACTGAACCCAGAATTGAAATTTCCAAGTTGCCTACGTACCCTGTGAAGGGATTAAGTCATTACGTAGTTCAAAACAATTTGAATTTGCCTATTCGAAATACAAAATATTCGGAATAGAATATTCGGGTCGTTACAGTTTCGGTGTGCAATTTATTTATATTTATTTAATTCTTTTTATTTAATTAAATTCCTTTAATTCCTTTTTAAGTTAAATTTCATTTCTCATTTCCTTATCCTTATTCACTTATTTGCTGAATTTATTTATTTATTGTATTTATTGTATTTATTATTTATTTATTTAATTATTTGTTTTATGTTGCAAAATTCTCGGGTATTACAACTGGTGGTGGGCAGCTCCGGGACTGAGGCTTTTGGGGAAAGCAAAGCACACCAAGAAGCTTACATGGGGGAGCGAACCAATTGATTGAGGCGGCTGGTAATAATCACATTATGGTACTGTAACGTCCCAGTCACACCCACTTGTAGATATTGTCCGCTTTGGCCCAACCCGCCCTCACGGCTTTAAAACGCGTCTACAAGGGAGAGGTGTCAACACCCTTATAAGGCATGCTTCGTTTTCCTCTCCAACCGATGTGGGATGTTACAATCCACCCCCCTAGGGGCTCAGCGTCCCCGCTGGCACACCGGCCTGGGTACTGGCTCTGATACCATCTGTAACGTCCCAGTCACACCCACTTGTAGATATTGTCCGCTTTGGCCCAACCCGCCCTCACGGTTTTAAAACGCGTCTATAAGGGAGAGGTGTCAACACCCTTATAAGGCATGCTTCGTTTTCCTCTCCAACCGATGTGGGATGTTACAGGTGCAAGTGTGCCTGCATGAGTCCCAAGGAGTAGAGAAGGTGGTAGAGGGGATGTCGATGGGCCATACAAGGGATATGTGGCTCCATGGGGTTGGGCCAGACGGGTGTGGGCTCACAGAGACGGAGTCAGAGGGATTAGGGGTGCATGATGGGTTGGGCTGTGGCCCAACTAAAAGTCTCAACATAGATCTGGAAAAGGCCCTAAGACAATCTTTTGAGGCCGACCATACTGTAGAAGTTTCCGAGGCGGTAGAAAGCATGGAGTGCGAGGTGCTTGGGTCTGGTAATAATTCATTAGACACAGTAGCAGATGAGAGGGCGTACCCAGAGGGGGTTTCGAGTGTAGGTGAGGAATCGGCAAAATTGGGGATTGAATTGGGGGCAGCGCATGGAGGTTTTATCGGGGAGGCGATTATGGCAGATATGGAGATACCACAAGATTTGAAAGTCGTAGATCTCGCATTGGCCAAGGTATTGGAGGGGAGAAGGAGGCCAGTCCGGAAATGCAAAAAAAATGGACGGAAGATCGGTAAGGGCAGATGGGGATGTAAGGAGAAGAGGATGCCAGTGGGAGGAAAGGTACGGGATGATTTCGCGACCTTGCAATTTACTACTGTTTGGAGGTTAAGTTAATTGATTTGTCGGAGGTCGATGCAACAATAAGATTGGCAGAGAGCTTAGGGCTGGGGTTGCTAGGGAGCAGGGAAGTGGTGGCCGGGAGGGTAAGGGAGTTGATACTAAGGGTGCAGTAGGCGTTTGGGGGGCAAGGGGGTGTGCGTTCTTTGTGTGAATTAAAGTTTATTTATGAGGGTGATCACGTGCAACTTAAGGGGTTTAAATGGGGGTGTTCGCATGAGGGCAGTAGTCAGATTTTGCAAGAAGGTCCGACCAACAATGTGTTGTTTTCAAGAAAAAAAGATGGAGGAGATAAGGGAGAGACTGGTAGTTAGAATATGGGGATCAAGAGATTGTTCGTTTTGTTTCCATCCGGCTATCGGAAACGCAGGAGGTTTGTTGGTGTTATAGGATACGAACTGTGAGTCATTTGATGTAGTAGAGAACGATCACCGTTTCATTTGGCTGAGGGGCAGAATAAGGGGGGTAGAAGAGCAGTTAAATATTGTGTGTGTGCACGCGCCAAACGACAGAGGAGAGAGGGCGGTGTTCTGGAATATGTTGAATCAAAAGTGTGATACTGCTAACGGTGACTTGTGGTGTTTTACCGGTGATTTCAATGTTGTGTGTGGGGAAGGGGAGAGGATGGGGATTAGCGAGTATTCATGTTCATCTAGAGAATTTAGAAGCTTTACAGATCAGTTGGGCTTGGTGGACTTGCCTATGGTTGGGGGCCAATTCATCTGGATAGGTAGGGGTGGGAGGGCGTGGAGTAGACTAGATAGATTCTTGTTGTCACCTGGTTGGTTGTGTTTGGAGGGTCAATTAGTTCAGAGGAGATGTGAATCTGTGCTTTCCGATCACTATGCAGTTTGCCTAGAGAGGTGGGCGAGAAATCGTGGGGACCTAAGCCGTTTCGGTTATAGCTATTAGATGGAGTCTTAATGCTTTTCGGACATGGTTAAAGACACTTGGACTGTGGAAAGGCTGGGCAGGGGTTGTAGGTTTCTTGGGCGCTTTCAGGCACTAAGGAAGCGGATTAGAGAGTGGGACAGATATGGGCCATCCGAGCTTTAAGGCCAAATTCAGAAAATATTAGTTGAAGTGGAGGAAGTGGAGGAGATGTTGAGGAGTGGTGGGGCGGATGATGATGTTAGGACAACCTGGTGTAACAAGAAGAGGGATTTGAACAGATTGCTATTAGCGGAAGAGCGCCGGTGGTTCCAAAAGTCTCGAATACGATAGATTAAGGAGGGGGACAATAACACGAAATTTTTCCATGCTACGGCGGCCCTTAATAGATGCAGAAGCTTCATAGGTGCTATTAAAGTGAATGGGGTAATGGTGGACGAGCCAAGCGCTATGAAAGAGGAGGTATTTATGTTCTTTCAGTCAAAGTTTGAAAAGAAAGAGAATTTTTTCATGCTGGAGATATCGGATTGGAGAGGCTTGGAGGGGAGGAAAAGGATTGGATGATTAGGAGCTTCAATGAGGAGGAGATTCACGCAGCGGTTAAGTGTTGCGATGGGAACAAAGCTCCGTGTCCGGATGGTTTTAACTTGGCTTTTTTCAAAAAGTATTGGGAGGTCATCAAAGGGGATTTGATAGAGGTATTCAGAAGGTTCGAGGGTGAAGGAACCTTACCCAAAGATGTCGGTAACTCTTTCATCACTCTCATACCCAAGGTTGTAAATCCAATGGAGTTAAGTGATTTTAGACCTATTTCACTGGTGGGTAGTGTGTATAAAATTGTGACAAAGATGTTGGCAAATAGACTAACAGAAGTAATAGGTGGAGTGGTGGGTGCATCGCAAATGGCGTTCGTGAAGGCTAGACAGATTTTGGATGGGGTGTTAGTGGCGGCTGAAGTGGTTCATTCCACTCAAGTTTCCAAAAAGCAAGGTTTTGTGAGTTAAATTTGGCAAAGGCGTACGATAACGTTTCGTGGGAGGCGTTGTTTAGGGTGCTAGAGGTAATGGATTTTGAAGAGAAATGGATTAGTTGGATTAAAACGTGTGATGAGTCAGCAGCAACAATGTTTTGATCAACGGTTCACCTACTGATTTTTTCAAAATACATAAAGGACTTCGACAAGGTGCTCCTCTGTCCCCTTACCTATTTGTTTTACTGGCCGAGATACTTAACAGATTGTTGGGTAGAGCGGTTGAGTTGGGGCTGCTTAGGGGTCTGGGGGTTGGTGACACTGGACCAACAATTTCGCATTTGCAATACGCGGACGATGCAATGTTATTTTGCGAGGCTAATTTGATGCAAATGGTATTGATTAAGTGATTATTCAGGTGTTTTTCTTTAACAACGGGCTTAGGATAAATTTTGGGAAGAGCCAATTATTCAGGATTAATTGTTCTACGGAGCAGGTAAATGAGGCAGCGGGCGTGCTTGGATGTAGCGTTGGGTGTTAGCCGATGGTTTATTTGGGTATACCGATTGGGGGAAGAATTAACGGGACAACATTATGGCAACCGATCTTAGAGAAAGTGGAGAAAAGATTGCGGGATGGAAGGGTAGGATATTGTCACAAGCAGGAAGGCTTTGTTTAATTAAGTCCGTGATGAATTGCCTCCCGGTATACTTTTTTTTTATCAATTTTCAAAGTACCGAGAGCTGTGGCCGATCGTCTTGAATCACTTAAACGAAGATTCTTTTGGAATGAGTGGGAGGGGACGAGAAAGTTGCACACCATCAATTGGGATCTTATATGTGCACATAAGGAAGAAAGAAGTTTTAGTATATGGCAAACCGAACATATGAATCAGGCATTGATGTTAAAGTGGCGGTGGAGGTTTGGGAAGGAGAATGCGCTATGGAGAGACGTAGTTAGAGCCAAATACTATCATGGAAGTGCTCCTTTATTTCCGGAGGTTAGGGGTGGGAGATCATTGTGGGGAAAGGTGTGTAGCTCATGGGACACCTCGGTCTCGGTAAGGCAAGGGAGGAATTTTGTGATCCAGGTGGGGAATGGTTGCACGGCGAGGTTTTGGCATGACAAATGGGTTATTGGTGGTCAATCACTGAAGGAAACATTTCCAAGACTCTTTGCCGTATCAGAGAACAAGGAAGGGAGGATTGTTTAATTCGGGAGGTGGTGTGGTTTTCAATGGGTTTGGGATATTAAATTGAGGAGGCGGTTGTATGATTGGGAGTTAGACATTTGGGAAGATTTTATGCATGTAATTGGGACTCAGAAGTTGAACAGGTATATGGAGGATAGAGTGCGGTGGTTGGCGGAAAGCAATGGTCAATTTACAGTTCAACTCTTTTGCAACCTGTGTTTTTAGATGCCGCTGTAACACAGGTTGGAATGCTTTCTCAGATTCTATGCTTTGGAGTGGTGCTGGTCTTGCAGTGCACTTTTATAACAAGGAGGGAGTGTAACGTTATGTCTATCAAATGAGTATTGAGGGTTGCTGGTTTCGGAGTAATGTACCTGCTGCTACCTTCACGGTGCAAGAGTTTTTGTCACTGCTAGCAATCCTATTTCCAGAATGAATACTTGGGACGGTCTTAGCGGGCATTTGAATTATGTGCGGTGAAGTTGTCTGTTGGTGGTTAGAACTTTGTCTCCATTTTGGTTTGTGAACCAAAGCAGTCACTTACTTATGCTGTAACATTACAATTGTTTTGTTTTTAATGAAACAACCATTTCCTTAAATTTTTTTTTTTTACTAAATACTGTATATTGTTTGCAAATTCTTGCCCTAATACGAAACTTTTCAAAAGTGAATGGATGGAATGGGATTTTTTTTTTTCAAATTCTTAGGACCAGAATGAAATATTTTTTGAATTGATGAGATCTAATTTCATATTTTGAAAGGTAGAAGAGTAGAAATATTAAACTAAATAAAGTTTAGGTGTATTTTTTGTCAAAAAATATTTAAGGGTATAAATGGCCAAACTTTGTAATACCCCGGAGAATGACTTAAATGTAGTGAAATAAGCTACTCATACCAACAAGATACCTTTCTTTTTTGGTAGCTATCCTATAAGAACTCCAAAGTTAAGCGTGCTTGCCTTGGAGTAATTATGGGATGGGTGACCTCATGTGAAATCTCCCAGGGTATGCGTGAGTGAGTCCAAAGCGCACTGGAAAGAGCTCATATTGGTTTGTGGAGATAGCCTTCACTCCAGAACCGGCCACATCTAGAGTAGCACCATGGCCGAGTGCAACGAGAACGTTGCGATCTTAAGGGGGGAGGAATGTAATACCCAGGAGAATGGCTTAAATGGAGTGAAATAAGCTACTCATACCAACAAGGTACCTTTCTTTCTTGGTAGCTATCCTATAAGAACTCCAAAGTTAAGCGTGCTTGCCTTGGAGTAATTATAGGATAGGTGACCTCCTGGAAAGTTTCTCAGGGTATGCCTGAGTGAGGCCAAAACGCACAGGAAAGAGCTCATGTTGGTTTGTGGGGACAACCTTCACTCCGGAGCCGACAACATCTAGAGTAGCACAATGTCTTTCCGCTGCGCCGAAAATGGGGGTGTTACAAACTTGGTAAGTTTATAGTTATATTTTATGTTTAACTGTTTACTTTTTACGCTATTTTTTGTGAAAAATAATATGGTAAAGGATGTTTGATTGAATTCATATGTTTTTACCCTGTTTGGACATGCAACATGATCACTTAATATTAGAGCTTTAGATAAAAATATTGCTACAACCCTAAAGTATTTATGATTACCACAAATCTTTACATATTGTTTATACTAATATATTTCTTATATTTTTTTACAATACAAATTATTTATAAAAAAATTGTATAACAATTTACTCCGAATTTTATATATATTTTTATTTCTATTGGATTAATGAAATTATGCATAATAATTAAACTATGATGTGCTTTAGTCTTTTTTTCCTTTTATTTCTTTTCTTCTTTAAAAAGAAAAAAATTATGTAGAATTTGTTTAGAATTGTATATTTTTTAGGTTATTAGTCATTTTATATTAATCAAAAATATTTTTAGGGTCAATTTAATGTTTACATCATATTTTCAATGAATTTTTTTTATTTAAAATATGATAATTATATTCCTTATATTTTTTTGCGATACAGCCAATTAAGGCTAGGGATTATATTCCTTATATTGATATATGATTATATATTTTTTAGACATAAATTTTTAACCTAATTAAATTTATTTAATAATATTATAATATTAATATTTATTAAAATATTATGTATACAATCAAATAATTTATATATATATTTTTGCTGATGATTTAATTTTCTGCTCGGCCTTGGAAGAAGCGAGTTTGGATTCTATGGCAAGCACGTTACAGAGGTTTGGCTCTAGGTCTGGATTATACATGAATGTGATGAAATCTGTTGCTTTTTGCTCCCCCGGTGTGACGGAGGTTCACAAAGGTTGGTTACGTAATCATTTGAATATTGAGGTTACGGATAATCTAGGGAAGTATTTAGGGTTCCCAATTATCCATGGCCGAATGAGAGTTGGACATTTTGATGAGATGCTTCGTAAGCTTGAGAGTAAGCTAGGAGGTTGGTCATCATTCTTGCTTAATAAAGCGGGGCACATCACTAAAGCGCGGGCAGTGCTTGCTTCGGTGCCGGTGTACATCATGCAAGTGCATTTGCTACCGGTTGCCGTGAGTACTGCTATTGATAAGTTGCTTCGCAGGTGGATATGGAAGGGCGCGAATGGTCGAGGTTTGTACTTGATCAACTGGGAGAGGGTGACCAGGCCACGCAAGAGTGGTGGTCTGGGTCTTCGTCAAACAAGGTTGATGAATGTTGCGCCTATTGGGAGGCAAGTGTGGGATTTTTTAATGTCTCCAGACAAGTTATGGGTAAAGGTGATGAAAGACAAGTATGGTGTTGCGGAGGGACAGTTTCCTAAGGAGCATTATAGGGGCACTAAAGTTTTGAAGGCCCTATGCAAAGTGATTGTGAGACTGGAAAAGGGTTATGGTGTGCGGTTGGGAGGAGGCATGTGTCGTTTTGGTATTCGGCTTGGTGGAATGGGGACCGATTATGTCACAAGGTGCCTTTTGTCCATTATCAGGATGTAGGTTTAAGGGTAAGGGATGTTGTTCAAGATCATGCATGGCAATTGGATAGTCTTTATTCTTGGCTGGGAGAGGATATCAAGGAGGAGATTAATGGGTCGTTGGCTCCGTTGTTGGTAGAGGGCGTGCCGGATGTGGTGCATTGGCGGGGGGATTTGCATGGGTAGTTTACGGTGGCTTCGGGATATAGGTGGCTCCAGGGTGGTGAGACTGAGGCCGCCGATTGGGGATGGATGTGGAGAGTATAGATTCCGGAAAAGATCAGCATATTGTTATGGCTTCTCAGTCATGATGCTATCCCGGTTAATGGTTTGCGATATGCGAGACGATTGGCAAACTCACCACTTTGTTTAATTTGTGGGGGAGTCGGAGGAGGATTGGAGACATGCCATATTCCGGTGTCCATGGGCAAGCAGCTTCTGGCGTCGGTTGGGATTGCATGGGGTATTGGATGAGGGTATGGTGATGGCAGGGGAGGTCCGGTGGTGGCTTCAGTGGGCGATTGTCACCTTTGGGGCGGCTTTTCTTGCAGCTTTGTGGGTGGCTTGGTGTGAGCGCAACAATCGGGTGTTCAAGAGCTGCAATACTCGGTTGGATCGCCTAGTGCATACTAGTCGGTGGTTGGAACAGGTGTTGAAGAGGAATGGGCCGGGGAATAAAATGGGACGTCGAATTGCTTATGTTAGCTGGAGGGCGGAGGATGTGGAAGGTGTTGTACTTCATGCGGATGGGTGTGTAATGGCGGATGTTGCGAGGTCGGGCTTTGCAGCCGTCTTGCGTACGGCGGCCGGAAGTTTCCTTGGAGCATGCGGCAGGCAAAGGGGCAACCGGTCAGTATTGGAAGTGGAGCTGGTGGCGTTAAGGGAAGGTCTTGCTTTTGCTTTGATAAAGGGTGCGGCAGGGGTTCGTGTGTACTCGGGTTCGATGGAAGCTGTTCGCTTGATCAATGGAGGTGCTTCTTGGAGACTATCGGTTTTGGCCGTTGATTTGTGATGCTCGGGAGAAGCTACAGGCTTGGGAGGGTCGCTCAGGCATGTGTTTCGTGAAGGAAACCAGGTTGCAGATGGATTGGCTCGCAAGGTTGCTTTGGAGGAGGAGTTTTATATCACTTGGGCTTTCCCTCCAGATGAGTGTGTGGACAAGATTGCACGAGATGCGCCTGGTTTGATGTTTTGTCGTAGTTAGATGGTTTTTTGTTGATCCCTTGGTGGATAGCGTATTGTTTTTTCTTTCTTTCTTTCTTTCATTCTTTCATTCTTTTTTTTTTTGAATTCTTTGCCAGCCTTCTCAGGCTTGTCATAAAAAAAAATAATTTATATATATATATTTGTAATCAATTATATATTTTTAAATTATATATGAAGATTTTCTCAAGATTTTGTTATATTAATAGATAGATTTATTTTCTAAATATAGATATTGATGATGTGTCCGATAACGTATAATTAGTCAGCAGATTACGTGTAAACTCAGTTTGCATGTGTGTTTTAATAAGAGCCGTTGATTTAAAAATGAGTATATGATGACTGATTAGCCCTTTGAAATTAAGAAAGATGAATTAAATTTAATAAGGACAAAAGAGTCTGCACAAGTTAAAAAGTTTTCAGAATTTATTATATAGATAAATAAACATAATATTTACAGCATCAATCCTTAGAAACTAGATGTATTTTTTTTTTCGATGAGCCATTGAAGGCCTGAAAATGGGTGGTGGGAATCCATGTCACACAAATTACAAAGGGAATAAAAGGAGGGATAAGGGGCTGATGGGAAATTGAACCTCCAATATTTCATTAAAAGTCAGGGGACTTAGCCACTTGGACTAAGTCTTCATCCTAGAAACTAGATGTATTTGTATACATGATATTAATATCAATTACTTTCCTTCTAATAAATAATTTATGACATAATATGATTAAATATAGTTACTAATACTGGGTAATATTCTTATGGAGTCGTAGGAAAATCTCAAATATTGTTGTACTCCATGTGTATGGTCATAAATAAAATAGAACGAGAGTGCGTTTCCAAATTCCAATTGTGTGAATAAGTGATGGAAATTTGTGTAATGGAAATTTGCATGAACGAGAGCCCTTGCTGAAATAGAGTAAAATAGTCGCTGAAAATGTCTTAGTACGTCGCTTAAATGTATGGTAGTCTGTCGCTGAAATGTATAGTAGTCTATCGCTGAAATGTATAGTCTAACGCTGAAATGTATAGTAGTCTATCGCTGAAATGTATAGTAGTTCGTCACTGAAATGAATAGAAGTCCGTCGCTGAAATTATTGCCCCATTGTTGAAATATGCATTTGAAATCGCTGAAATCGCTCACCCATTTTTGATCCCAAGTTTATGAAAATTACTTACTTTCTTTGCTCTATAAAGCTCTGGATTTAATTTCCACTTTTGGTCCCATAAGATAACTATTTTTTTCACTTTTGGTCCATCAATCTATTTTTTAAGGAAAAATATTCTATATAACTAGTCTGTTCCTCCCTAATTCTATATAAAGGTCCTACCCCCAATTGCAAAACTCACACGCCACCCCCCACTCTCTTCTTCTTAATTTTCTTTTTCTCCTTCTGTTCCTCCCTTCCGTTCTCCTCTCAGCATTATTGAGTCTGTTCTGTGTTCTTTTATGCTGCTCCTCCGTCTTCCTATTTTGCTTCTCTCTTCCCATTTTGCTACTAGTTCCACGAAGAGGATCATAGGAGCTCAAGCGGAAATTATTGCAAATAACTAGTCCGTAGGAAGTGTTCCGGTAAGATTTATTCAAGTAGGGAATTTTAATTATAATTAATGTTAGAACACCATTGTGATATACTGAGTTAATATTAAATTTTTTGTTAGACAAATAGTTGCAAAGGATTATATGTTCGTAGTCTACGCGTGTGTTGAATCCATTCCATCTATGATGACAGTAAGTAGATTTTTACTCTTTGGAGTAAGCTTAAATTTATTTAGCTTAAGCATAATTTAAAAATCGTTTTATGTATTTTAAATTTATGCTTATAGCTCCCTACTGCTTTTGGAATATGGTATGCTCTTTAATTGTGCCTTACAATTTCTGCAATTATTTACAAAGTCCTACGGATTCTGGGTATGGGCCGATTGCCCTACGTTGTTGTGCACTTAATCGCCACACGGGGACTATTGGGACAATCCTGTATGGTTCCATATCTGATTCCAGTAGTGGGTTCGAGGAAATTTTTCACCTCCCTCACACCCTTGCGTGTATGTGAGAATTGGGCCCCAGGGCGGGAACATGCACATCACAGTGACTGAGATACTTTACATCTCGGTAACGCATATTGCTGTATTATCTTTTCCCAGGATTTAGATAAATATGGACTGTATGCATAAATTATTCTCGTTTCAGCATGCCTTATTCCATAACCGTTCTTTTTAAATTATTTCTGCAACCCTACATGCTCCTGGAGTAAACGTCTACTTACTCAGCGATTGTTTTCACTGACTCTACACTTTTTACCGTTTCCTTTCGGGTTTTGAGATCTGCAAGGCATCATTTGCACTGGCACGGATTGCGGTATTCTTCACCAAAGCAAAAAAATTTATATTTTTAAATCCCCTTTTTGGGATAAAATATATATCACTTGGCATAGATAATCATTTATCAAGCATGAACAAGTATTTGGGATTTATCCCACCCGTGAATATTTTATGTCCTATATTTCTGAACAACCCACTCCACGTTTTAAAACTATTCCGTTTCAAACCCGAGGTAAGTACCTCTTTTAAAATAAAAACTCCCATGGATTTATTCCATTATTATCGTTGAGCTCACTTGAGGAATGCGTTCCTCCATTTTGGTTGTACAATCCTACCATTTTTATTAAGCTTATTTTATACTTTCCACAGGATTATAAGCTTCTTTGCGAATTATATGCTAGCTTGTCCGGAACGTGGTTAACATATACATTCAGCGCTAATATTCCGCAAATAATTATTTTAGCCTTAGCGTACTTCGGGCATTTCGGAATACGTGGCGGTAGCACTCGCCCATTTTTCTCGCACTTTGTTTCCGCTGTTCATTAGGGAAAATGGGGGTGTTACATTATGGTTTTTTAATTGAATTGTAGGTGTTTTGCAAATGAACAAAATCTAAAAAATTCCACAGACCCAACTAATATTTTATCTTAAAAAAGATAGACCGAAGGACCAAAAGTGAAAAAAAAGTTATCTTATGGGACCAGAAGTTAAAATTTCATAAACTTGGGACCAAAAGTAGGTGAGAGAGAATTCTATGGAATCAAAGTGAATTCCCTATAATTACTCGATAAATATGTGAATGAATAAAAAGAAACACCCCACTTATTCAAAATTCCACATCACTGCCGACAAATCCACTTCATCCTGCATTTATGAAATAATTTTTTAAAATTAAGTTTGAATTTGATTTATCAAAATTTTAAGAAATACTTGTTACCATTTTTTAATAGAAATACTCTATTATAAAATATACAGTTTCTAACTACAAATTGAACTTTGAGGTCAACTCCATGTTTACTTGTCAGGATGGTGTGGCTGAGGGGGACGAGATACCGGCGCTGTTGGCTATAAATCCCGTAGCTAAGAATGAGCTTGACCCGTAGCTATAAATCCCGTAGATACCGGCGCTGTTGGCTATAAGCGAACGGAGGTGGATGAGGCGTTATCCCAAATGCAAGCTTATGCTGCGCCAGGTCCGGACGGGTTCCCGGCCGCCTTCTATAAAGCTAACTGGGAGGTGCTTGGTGATGATATTTGTAAGATGGTCATCTCGGTGGTACAAAAGGGCGTTTTACCAAGGAATATTGCCGATGATTATCTTTGTCTCCTTCCTAAGGTGGATATTCCGAGGTCGATCACACAATTTTGGCCCCTTACCTTATGTAACGTTTCATTTAAATTTATTACTAAGGTATTGGTCAATCGCTTACGAACGATTCTGCAAACTTACATTAGCTCGTTTCAGTCGGCATTTCTTCATGGGAGAGGCACTACAGATAATGGCATCTTATTACAGGAAATAATGTCGACGCTAGAGCATTCGCGATCGACTATTCGAGGTGTAGTGGTTAAAATTGATTTGGCAAAGGCCTATGATACTGTCCGCTGTAGTTTTGTTGATCAGTGCCTTCAGGAAATGGAGCTTCCTTATACGATCATCCAGGTGATTATGGCGTGTGTTAGAAGCTCTAAGTTCTCGGTATTATTCAATGGTGAGGCGCTGCCAATGGTTAAAGCGGGTCGTGGTTTGAGACAAGGCGATCCGCTGTCGCCATATTTTTTGTTATCGTCATGTAAAAATTAACAAGACTTATTCTTGGTGAAGTGGCGGAAGGGAGGTGGGAGCCCCTTCGGTTGAAGTCGGAAGGTATTGGCATATCGCATATGATTTTTGCAGACGACCTCATTTTTTGGGCGGCGTTGGAGGAAGCTAGTATTGAGTGCATGGCGACTACACTAAAAAGGTTTGGCTCTAGGTCGGGCCTTTTTATGAACGCGGACAAGTCTGTGGCGTTTTGTTCTCCTGGAGTCACAGAGGTTGAGAAGGGGGGTGGTTGCGGAGCCATATGAATATTAATGTGACGGACAACTTAGGGAAATACTTGGGTTTCCCTATTATTCATGGTCGCTTTAGAGTTGATCACTTTGATGGGCTCATGCGCAAGTTGGAGAATAAAATTAGTGGTTGGTCGGCCTTTCTTCTTAACAAAGCAGGGAGGGTTACGAAAGCACGAGCAGTTTCGGCCTCGCTCCCAGTTTATGTTATGCAATTACATATACTTCCTAGTTCTGTTTGTTCGGCTATTGATAAGAGGATCAGGAGATGGATTTGGAAGGGGGCGATGGATCGGGGGCTTCATTTGATAAATTGGGACACCATAGTGAGGCCTCGGTGCAGTGGTGGCTTGGGACTTCGGAATACCCGTGATATGAATTTTGCTTTATTAGGGCGGCAACTTTGGGATTTCCTTATGTCCCCACAGAAGCTGTGGGTTTAAGTGATGAGGGATAAGTATGGCATCGATGGTGGGAAGCTCCCTAAGGATCACTATCGAGGGACTAAAATGTGGAAGGCATTTTGTAAGGTGAGTCGATTGTTTGAGAAAGGTTATGGTGTTAGATTGGGGAGTGGCACTTGTTCATTTTGGTATTCACCATGGTGGAAATGTGATCGGTTATGCAATTATGTGCCGTTCGTGCATTATCAGGATGTGGATTTGAGGGTGTGTGATGTAGTGGAGGGTAATGCATGGCAACTTGGTAGATTATATTCTTGGCTGCCTGATAGTATCAATGAAGAGATGGGGCAGGCGGCTGCTCCTCATTTAGTGGCGGGTGTCTCGGATATGATGCACTGGAGGGGGGAAAGTCATGGGCAGTATACCGTGACTTCTGGTTATAAATGGCTATAGAAGCTGGATGAAGTTCGCACTGATTGGAGGTGGCTTTGGCGTGCTTGGATTCCGGAGAAAGTTAGCATGTTGTTATGGCTATTAAGCCATTAGGCGGTGCCTGTGAACAAGTTGAGGTTTGAGAGGCGGCTTGCCACCTCGCCACTATGCTTGATATGTGGGGAGGAGGGAGAGGATTGGAAGCACGCTATGTTCCTTTGCTATTGGGCTCGAGATCTATGGTACAAAATGGGTTTTCGGGACATATTGGAGGTGACTTTGGTGCCCAGGGGGGCTGCTAGGTGGTGGCTCCATTGGGCGGCTTGGACATATGGTGTGAGTTTTGTTGCGGCCTTGTGGATTATATGGTGTGAAAGAACAAACGAGTATTTACAGGTTGTGCTTTGAGAGGGGAGCAACTACTTAGAAAGATCAAGTGGTTGGAGGAGGCGATTAAGCGGAAATGTCTGCCTGCTTGCAGATCACGTCCGATCACTTATGTCCGGTGGTGAGAGGAGGAGGATGCAGGTGTTATTCTACATACGGATGGCTGTGTGTGTTGAAGGAGGAAGGTCGTTCGGGGTTTGCTGCTGTGATAAGGGATGCGGCTGAGGTCTTCTTGGGGGCCTGTGGCGGGCAGAGGGGGGCTCGGCCGGTTTTGGAATTGGAATTGATGGGGTTGAAGGAGGGGCTTCTCCTTGCTGTGCAGATGGAGGCAGTGGGCGTGCATGTGTATTCAGACTCCTTGGAGGCTGTCCGTTTGGTGCTGGGTGGGGCTAAGAGGAGTCATAAATATTGGGCTCTTATTTAGTGCATTTGTGAGAAGATTCGGGAGCTAAGGGGGTCTTTGCGGCATGTTTGTCGAGAAGGGAATCAGGTAGCGGATGGTTTGGCTAAGAGGGCAGCATTGGCAGAAGAGTTTTACACAACATGTGCTTTTCCTCTGGATGAGTGCTTGGAGACGATTGCGAAGGATGCTTCGGGATTGATGTTTTGTCGTCGTTAGTTCTTTGAGTTTGCTTTAGATTATTTGTTTGTTCTTTCTTTCTTTTATTTTTCTATTTCTTTTTGCCAGCCTTTTCAGGCCTGTTATCCAAAAAAAAAGTTATTAATTTTACAAATTGTTAATTTGAGGGATTAGTATCTTGGGTCCAATAAGGTCTGGAGATATTGTAATACCCGGAAAATTACCCGAATGAATCCTATTTTGTGCATTATTATTATTATTATTATTATTATTATTATTATTATTATTATTATTATTATTATTATTATTATTATTATTATTTGTTATGACTTGCATTGTAACTTATCTACTAATCATAGCATTTAAATTCATATTGGACGGCACCCACAATTGGATTAAGGAACATAGACCATGGAGTTTTGCAGGCAAGGATGTTAATGGTATTATTTGGGAATTATATGCCAGTATACATTCAAACAACCGTTACTAAGAGTAGACTATGGGATAAACCTTTCATTTCTCTCTAGAGTGTGGCTGCCAGGAAGTTACATCAAGGGTAATTAGTTGTTATTGGTAAAAAACGTATCAATATCCTAATTATTCCAGCCATAACACCTTTTAATCCCAATAAATAGTCATCCAAATCGTCCCCCTTCCCCCATACCTTCAACCAGAAATTAATTCCCACCATAGTGACTTGAATTGTGGCAATGAAGTGTGTAACTCCTCTAATTTGAATCTGGACGTGTGGCACTCACCAAGCCAATTTAGGACTGTCATAGTAAAGGAATTTGTGAGATATGAACAGCCTTCAATCCATTAAAATAACCCAGCCATTCGTCCCCTCCCTTCTCTCTTACGGGGCGTTTGGTTCGGGGGATCTGAGATTCCTACTGGGAATCTTGGGTAGGGAATAAAACATGCCCATGTTTGGTTCGGGGCATGTTTCATGTGGGAATGTCACATTCCCACCGAGGTGGGAATGTTGGGTGTTTTAGGTGGGAATCACATTCCCACCTGGAGGGCAGGGCATGTAATCTTAGATTACCACCTCCACTTTACCTACTTTTACATTAATTTGACTTTTATACCCTCACTTTTTATACTTATTTTATTTTATAAATTTAGATATTTGTATTCTAAAATGATAAATATATGAAATTTAATTTTAAAAAATAAATTGAAAAATTTTGAAAATTATTTAAACATATTTTTAAAATATGTATATTCTCATATTTTAATATATATTTTTATATTTTCTTAAAATTTACTTTTCTTCTATATATAAAACAAAAATAATAAGGATTTAGAGACATTAAATAAGTAATTATCATACAATAAATTACATATAAAGAATTTTCAATATTTTAAAAATTTAATCGGCTTAAATATTTCTATTGTGTAGCAAAATGACATATTTATAACATTCGTTCAATTGAAATTCAGGGACATTATTGTAAATTAATTAGAACTAAAAATCTGAGATTCCAATCTAACCAAACGCAATAATCTTAAAACATCAAAAAATAAGATTCCCAGCAATCTCATATTCCCAGTAATCTTACATTCCCAGCAATCACATTCCCAATGGTAATCTAAAATCCCTTCAACCAAACGCACCGTTAGTGTATTTGGAAATTGTGTGGTGTTGTGTCCGGCAGGAACTCCAAACTATCGAATTCTTCATCTTCAAATCACTAAAGTAGTAAGTAATCATCCTTCCATCTCTTCTCTTGTCCATAAACTCGAATTTAGTGGTAATAATTCTAAAATCCCAGATATATCTAAAACCGCAGCCATTCGGAAGCTGCGTTGAGTTCGTGGAATGTTCTCCGACACTATGGACCATCAAAACTCAAGTTTTTCAATCCTAATCACTCCTACAGTAAGTTAATATCGTACACCTCGAGTTTTAGAAGTTTTGGTTGAGTATAAATCGAGATATGAGTCCATCTCCATGACCATGCAAATCTGCCACCACGATTTCTTCACTACTAGTTTCTGTTGCATCGCATTTTTGACTTAGATCCGAACGGTTTTTAGAAAACTTTCCTAAATGAAAATTGTTCCTAACATTTTAAAGTTGAGATCTGTAAAATTTAATAATTTTTGGAGTTCATTTGATGCCTTAAATTTGATCTGGTATTCTGCGTCAAGTTGCTGTCAGAATCATTTTTGATGAAGCTCAGTTTTGTTGTGCTTTTTAGATCATCCTATGTTTGTTATTTCTGGTCTTGGTCTTCATGACTTTTGTTTTATATTGTGTCTAGAATATCCCTGTCAATTTTAACAATTTTAGGAACTCTCTCGAAAAAGTCATGAATTTTTAATCACACTGTGGTCGAAATCATTGAAGCTTTTAAAATCATTAAATCAGGATTTTCTGAAATCGGTTTATTTCGCCTATTTAGATTCCGAATTTGAAGATGGCTATTTCTATGAAAAATGTTCATCCTGATGTTCTCTAGAAACTGTGAATTTTTCAGAATTTTTAAAAATTGTTTGCTACATTTCCAAAAGCAAAATTGATCACTGCCATAATTTCAAATTCATGTCTTAAATTGTGGAATTCATGTTATGTGTTTGGGGTGATTCTCGAATCGATTTTCACTCTCATTTTTGAAATCTATAATTCTGAAAATGTGGTCATTTGTGATAATGATAAAAAGTAAATTTTGAAACTTTGTAAGTTTTGATTGAGTGGGATGCCCGATGTATTTAGAGGGTAAGTGCACTTGGTGGAGCTCGTTGGGCCGCCCCCTCTTGTAGCCAAAACGGCACATATGGTTATTATAGTTTAGTGATTGTAAGAGTCTATACTCCTAGATGTATCCGTATGGGTTATCTAGGGCTCCGGAGTGGTCTGTATAGGGTCACTGCTTTCACATCCCTCGTGGGTACGAGTCCCAGAGATGGGTTGATTCCAAGAGTACGTCCCTAGGATCTTTATTATGAAATGGAGTCCTTGTCGGTATTAGTCCCAAAGGGCATATGTGGTGTCCTCGATCATAACGAACAATGGTAAAATATTTGTGTGGAAAGTGAAAAAGATTTTGGAAAATTATTTTTATTCGTCTTTTTAAGGTTAAAAATCTTATTTTTAAATGCTCTTCTAAAATTTTTAAAATTCGTTGTATTGTATATTAACTTACACAGTACCAATTGTACTAATTTGTTGTTATCTCCATTTCTTTCAGATTTCGAAGAGTAAGCATTCACATGGAGGGATGTGATTTCTTCTACTAAAGACTTGTCGCATTTTTTTAAATTATTTAAATTCTGCACTAAGACTCTGGACTTGTTTTGGGCGCATGTTTTGGCCCTATTTTAGCTTCCGCACTGTTTTTAAATTATGCATGGTAGATATACTCTGAATTTTAACTTCGGGTATTATTGAATGGTTTTAAAATTATTTTAAAGTATTGATACAACTTAGCCTTAGCATCTTTTTAGATAAGCTCGATTTGGATCGTGTCTTATGTTTAAAGGGTGTGGCGGTAGCGTCCCGGCCTGGGTGATAAAATCCGGGTGTTACAAAGTGGTATCAGAGCCCGGAATTTTTTTTTTTAAAAAATATGTTATTATTTTTCGGCCCAATATAGAGGCCCAAAATATTAAATATTATTTTTAAGCATTTCTAAATATTATTTCCATGGAAAGAGATTTTTATTTTAAAACCTATGGAAAATATATTAATTTTTTTTGACAAGTCTTGGTTATGTTCATGAAATATTTTTAGGGGGGGTTGCATACGCATACATCATGCATTCCTACATTTTTGCACATTACTAACCTTAATTCTGAGTATGTTCTGACCTAACCCCTCTGTTTATAATAGATGGCTGACCAAGGTATGACAAACCTAATGATGAAGCTCATGAACGCATATCTCGATTCCCAACAGCACATCCAGTATTTTAAGAACCGCGTATTAGGACAACTGGAAGCCGACTTGAACCATTTCGGTAACCTTAGCGCTGCAGACCACCATCAAATGAACCAATTACAAGCCCAAGTTAATGAATTCCTGCAACAAAACCACACCATGCAGGAAACGATAAACACTCTGGGAATGGATTTAATCAACTTTACTGATTACATTTTAGCCCCGAGTCCCGTAACCGATCATGGTACTGCTCGGCCTAATGAACCTCCAAGCCCAGTCCTCCATGGACCCATAGGCGCTATTAACCTATCTGATGAAGAGGAAGAGGATCCTGAGGAAGACCCTATTACCTATTCTCCATAGCATTAGGGATTAGGAGTCGATGATGCACTTGAATTATGTTGCTAGTACTTCCATTCTAGTTTATGCGAGTTATTTCCATTAAGAGTCTTGTCCTGTTATTTCTTTTTCTAGAGTTGCTTGTAAACGAATAAATCATTTATGATATCAATAAATTACAAGCAATAATATTTTTTATTTGCTACTTGAATCTCTTAATTATACTTCTCTAATTGTTATTAAGCAAATCTAATACTAATAATAAATAAATCTATTCATTTCCAATTGTACGCATGCTACGTACATAACTTCGAAGATGAGGGAGAAAAAAAAAGATCGACATAATCCCAGTCGTAAATGGATATCCCAATATTTTCCAAAGCGACTCGTGAGCAGTTATGGGGACATAATTGCAGTCCTAAGGGGGAGAGGGTGTGATACCCCGCAGAGTCGTCACGCATCGAGGTAAGAATTTAATTTTCGAGCCTCAATATATCTATGCGTGCAAATTACTTGTCTATATTGATATTACCTTTCCGAGTGCGACCCAACTTCGAGGACGAAGTTGATTTTTAAGGAGGGTAGAATGTAATACCAGGAAAATAACCAGAATGAATCCTATTTTGTGCATTATTATTATTATTATTATTATTATTATTATTATTATTATTATTATTATTATTATTATTATTATTATTATTATTATTATTAATATTATTATGACTTGCATTGTAACTTATCTACTAATCATAGCATTAAAATTCATATTGGATGGCACCCACAATTGGATTAAGGAACATAGACCATGGACTTTTGCAGGCAAGGATGTTAATTGTATTATTTGGGAATTATATGCCAGTATACATTCAGGCAACCGTTACTAAGAGTAGACTATGGGATAAACCTTTCATTTCTCTCTAGAGTGTGGCTGCCAGGAAGTTACATCAAGGGTAATTAGTTGTTATTGGTAAAAACGTATCAATATCCTAATTATTCCAGCCATAACACCTTTTAATCCCGTCAAATAGCCATCCAAATCGTCCCCCTTCCCCCATACCTTCAAACCAGAAATTAATTCCCACCATAGTGACTTGAATTGTGGCAATGAAGTGTGTAACTCCTCTAATTTGAATCTAGACGTGTGGCACTCACCAAGCCAATTTAGGACTGCCATAGTAAATGAATTTGTGAGATATGAACAGCCTTCAATCCATTAAAATAACCCAGCCATTCGTCCCCTCCCTTCTCTCTTAGTGTATTTGGAAGTTGTGTGGTGTTGTGTCCGACAGGAACTCCAAACTATCGAATTCTTCATCTTCAAATCACTAAAGTAGTAAGTAATCATCCTTCCATCTCTTCTCTTGTCCATAAACTCGAATTTAGTGGTAATAATTCTGAAATCTCAGATATATCTAAAACTGCAGCCATTCGAAAGCTGCGTTGAGTTCGTGGACTGTTCTCCGACACTAGGGACCATCAAAACTCAAGTTGTTCAATCCTAATCACTCCTACAGTAAGTTAATATCGTACACGTCGAGTTTTAGAAGTTTTGGTTGAGTAGAAATCGAGATATGAGTCCATCTCCATGACCATGCAAATCTGCCACCACGATTTCTTCACTACTAGTTTCTGTTGCATCACATTTTTGACTTAGATCCGAACGTTTTTGAGTAAACTTTCCTAATGAAAATTGTTCCTAACATTTTAAAGTTGAGATCTGTAAAATTTCATAATTTTTGGAGTTCATTTGATGCCTTAAATTTGATCAGGTATTCTGCGTCAAGTTGCTGTCAGAATCGTTTTTTATGAAGCTCAGTTTTGTTGTGCTTTTTAGATTATCCTATGTTTGTTATTTCTGGTCATGGTCTTCATGACTTTTGTTCCATATTGTGTCTAGAATATCCCCGTCAATTTTTACGATTTTAGGTACTCTCTCGAAAAAGGTATGAATTTTTAATCACACTGTGGTCGAAATCCCTGAAGCTTTTAAAATCATTAAATCAGGGTTTTCTGAAATCGGTTTATTTTGCCTATTTAGAGTCCGAATTTGAAGATGGCTATTTCTATGAAAAATGTTCATCCTAATGTTCTCTAGCAACTATAAATTTTTTGGAATTTTTAAATTTTTTTTGCTACATTTCCAAAAGCAAAACTGATCACTGCCATAATTTCAAATTCATGTCTTAAATTATGGAATTCATGTTATGTGTTTGGGGTGATTCTCGAATCGATTTTCACTCTCGTTTTTTAAATCTATTTCTGGAAATGTGGTCATTCGTGATAATGATAAAAAGTGAATTTTGAAACTTTGTAAGTTTTGATCGAGTGGGATGCCCGATGTATTTAGAGGGTAAGTGCACTTGGTGGAGCTCGTTGGGCCGCCCCCTCTTGTAGCCAAAACGGCACATATGGTTATTATGGTTTAGTGATTGTAAGAGTCTATACTCCTAGATGTATCCGTATGGGTTATCTAGGGCTCCGGAGTGGTCTGTATAGGGTCACTGCTTTCACATCCCTCGTGGGTACGAGTCCCAGTGGTGGGTTGATCCCAAGGGTACGTCCTTAGGATCTTTATTATGAAATGGAGTCCTTGTGGGTGTTAGTCCCAAAGGGCATATGTGGTGTCCTCGATCATAAAGAACAATTGTAAAATATTCGTGTGGAAAGTTTAAGAGATTTTGGAAAATTATTTTTATTCGTCCTTTTAAGGTTAAAAATTATTTTTAAAATAATTTTCTAAATTATTTTTATCTCCATTTTTCTTTCAGATTTCGAAGAGTAAGCATTCACATGGAGGGATGAGATTTCTTCTACTAAAGACTTGTCGCATTTTTTTTAAAATTATTTAAATTCTGCACTAAGACTCTGGACTTGTTTTGGCCGCATGTTTTGGCCCCATTTTAGCTTCCGCACTGTTTTAAAATTATGCATGGTAGATATACTCTGAATTTAAACTTCGGGCATTATTGAATGGTTTTAAAATTATTTTAAAGTATTGATACAACTTAGCCTTAGCATTTTTTTTAGATAAGCTCGATTTGGATCGTGTCTTATTTAGAAAGGTGTGGCGGTAGCGTCCCGGCCTGGGTGATCAAATTCGGGGTGTTACAGATATCTTGGTATTCACCTAAAAAATATATTACCAATTTTCAAAATTAATAATTATGTACACATATATAATCCTATATTATATCGAATGTAATCCTGTTAAATTCTATATATATCAATCTATATAATAAAACTATAAATCCAAAAATATTTATTATATCTTATATAATAATAATAATAATAATAATAATAATAATAATAATAATATAATTCAAATGAAATATAATATAATATTCTACTTAGTATCTAATACAAATACACTTTTGTTTTTGCTAAACAGTGACACTCATGTGTCGGCAAAGGTGTGTGGGAACCTAAGCCACACAATTTACAAATGGGTATAAAGGGGATAGACAAGGGGCCGGTGAGAATCGAACCCCAGCAATAAGGTTGAAAGTTAGGGAAAATGACTACTAGGCCAACTTCCCATTCCTCAAAATCGTTTTCAATGCTATTTATTATTATTATTATTATTATTATTATTATTATTATTATTATTATTATTATTATTATTATTATTACTACTAGTACTTCCCCCGCCCAATGGGCGAAAATTATGGACAATATGATTAAAATTATCCAATTTAACAAATAAAATTGTTCAATTTTATTATGCCGATTATATTCACCAACCTCCTTAAACTATTTTAAGCATTATATGAGTACATCTATACATTGCTGTTAGGGATATTTTATTGTGAAGATGTTCGTGATATTTACCGTTGTTGCAACATCTTGCCAACAATGCTTTATTCTCTTCACTAGAAAAAGCACAGAATAGTACAGTGACGTGGCATTTCCCCTAGCAAGCCTTAGAAGGGTTTAGATGGGCCTTAAAACCCATATAAATACCTACCTTCGTCCTTGAGGGATTGGGAGAGAGTCTAGCCGCAATCACAGCTAATTTTACAGAGCATTAACAGATTCCTAAGCTGTGATTATGGCGGATTGAGAGCTGAAGAAGAAACCCCTGGTCTTCGTTGTTTGCAGAAGGCACCAACAACCGTTCTGCTACTGGTATATATTTAGTTGCTGTGTCTTCCATTATTCATGGGGTAATTGGGATTGTGTTTATGTATTTCTGGGTTTATTGTTTGTAAACACAATCTAGGTGTATTGTAGGTGTTTTAGCACCATTGAGCTTAACTTGTTTGATTAGCTAGATTCCACAAACACCACCTTGATACATGCCAGTGAATTTTGTGCATTTGGGTAGATAGTTGATGCTCCCTTGTGTTCTTCTAGTCTATTTGGGTAGATAGGAGAGTTCATTGGAATGTAAGGGTATGTAAGGTGTGGTTGACTCATGTTCGATCAGTTTGGTGGAGATTTAGTGAATCCTGGCTTGGAGCCCCCAGATGTAGATCGGTGGATCGAACTGGGTGATCAAACTCTTGTGTTCTTGTTTATGTTTTCCGCACTCTGTTTCTGTGTTTGCCTTTGGTTGTGGTTTGCAGGTTGTTGAGACATCGTTGAAACAACCCTTGCAGGGTTTTATATTTTAGATTGGGCCTGTCAATTGGTATCAGAGCAGGGCTCTAAGGTTTAGCTGAGTCCGGTCCAAGATGAATAGAGAAGGTGGTTCTGTTTCGAGACCTCCCCTGTTTGATGGTTCGAATTATCCATTCTGGAAGAATCGAATGAGGATATTTCTCAAGCACTCTGGTGTAGACGTCTGGAACGCTGTTCTAACACCCTGGGAACAACCTATGAAAGAGGTCCGCACGCCTGCTACTGAAACGTCTGCTGCCATTACTACTTTTGTTCCTGCTACTCAAGAAGAAATGTCAGCTGCTCAGAAGAACAAGGAACAAGAGAACAACACTGCTTTGAATTGCTTGTTTAATGCTGTTGAGGAGTCACAATATCACATTATCTCAAATTGTGAGACAGCTCATGAAGCCTGGACTGCTTTGGAAGCAGCCTATGAAGGATCTTCTGATGTTCAAGCCTTGAAGCTTCAAAGAATTGAGTCTGCCTTTGATAGCATTCGGATGCATGAGGATGAGAATATTGCTGCCTATCATGCTCGGTTTAAGAAGTTAGTCAATGAGGCTCAGTCCTTTGGCTTGAAGTATGATAATGCAAAGTTGGTTCGGAAGATGCTGAGGACAGTCACTCGTAGATATCAACCAAAGGTCTCTACTCTTGAAGAACTTGAGAAGACCAAGACCTTCACTCTTGAAGCCTTGGTTGGCTCACTACAGACTTTTGAGATGAACTACTTGGAGGAAGAGCCTACTCGTAATCTGGCCTTCAAAGTTGAGGATGAAATTCAGTGTGTTGACCAAGAAGAGAAAGCTTATCTTACCAAAAAATTGGCAAGGATTCTACAGGACAAGAGAGCCAAGAAGCTGAATTACAAGAAAGATGATAAAGGACGTTATCAGCGAGGTGTTTCATCATCCCGTGAACAACCTTCCAAGCACAAGTCAGACAAATCCTATGATAAGAGGAAAGGGTACAAGAAGATGGAGTTACCTGACACATTTAAGAATTTGAAGTGCTATGATTGTGAAGGTGTTGGCCATAAAGCTTCTGAGTGTCCTACTGCTAAGAGAAGGGTTGGAAAAGCTCTTCAAGCTACCTTGAGTGATGATGAGGCCAGCTCTACTTCCAAGGAGGAGGAAGATGACAGTGAAGATGGAGAGATGATAGCTTTCATTGTGAAGGACGTTGTTCTAACAACCGATGATACTCTGTCCGAACATTTGTCTGATACAGAGTCTCATGAATCTGATGGTGAAGCTAGTCGGTATGATTATGATGAACTTCTTGCAGGATATGAATTGGTAAAAGAGGATCATGCAGTTGCTGTTGCTGAGAATAATAAGTTGCTCGATCAGAAAGGAGATCTATTGGTGCTTATTGATGAGAAGGATACTGAAATTACTAGTCTCAAACAATCTTTGGCTACTGTGTCTACTGAGAGGGATACTCTGTTGGAGGAAAATGCTGCTTTGCTTGCCAAGACCCAAAAGATAGACAACATGGTTAAAGGGAAAAACAAGCTGGATGAGATTATCAGTCAAGGGAAATCACCATCTAATAGAGAAGGTATTGGTTACAAGCATAATTCTAAGCCTAACAAGAAATCTGCACCTACTTTTGTGCGTGCAGGTACCACTGAAACCAGTGCATCCAAAGCCTCTGTGATATCTGATAATCCAGAGTCTCCTAAGAAGAACAAAGATTGCCCTTACTGTAAATTCCAAGGTCACCCTATTCACCTCTGTCAAAGACTTACCCAAGATCTTCTTGGTGGTCGACCGGTTGTCTGGCCATCCCAGGAACTACAGAAAAAGGTCAAACTCACTATGATGTGGATGCCCAAGTCCAAGATTATTCCCAAGATGTGCCTAGTGGTTCTTTCTGCTCAGAAAGGTCCCAATGATGGTAGGTGGTATTTCGACAGTGGTTGCTCTCGTCACATGACTGGTAAGAAAGGTTTTCTCATTGATTATGTGGAATCTGATTGTGGAGAAGTACTTTATGGAAATGGAGCTCGTAGTAAGATTTGTGGTTATGAAAAAGCTAAAGGTGCAAACATGGGTTTCTTAACCACTGTCTACTATGTTGCTGATCTGTCTACTAACCTTATTTCCATAAGTCAACTTTGTGATGAGAAATTCTTTGTTGGTTTCACTGATGAAGATTGTATGGTCATTGATCCTGCCTATAATTGTGTTATAAAAGGGGTCCGATCTTCTAACGATTGCTATGTCTTGAAGCCTGCCATGGAAACAGCTTTTCTGTCTCAGGTTGAAACTGCAAAGTTGTGGCATCAAAGATGTGGTCACATGAACTACAAATCGCTTATTCAACTTAGCAAGTCTGGCGTTGTTTGAGAGTTGCCCAAACTACGGAGCAAAGATAAGACAGTCTGTGGTGCTTGTGCTAAGGGTAAACAAGTTCACTCCTCTCACAAGGTTGTGGATACCATTCAGACTTCAAGGTGTCTTGAGTTATTGCACATGGACTTGATGGGACCCACTGAAGTTCCTAGTCTTGGTGGTAAGAGGTACATCTTTGTATGCGTTGATGATTTTTCTCGTTACACTTGGGTTGATTTTTTAAAATCCAAAGATGAGGCTATCTCAGTGTTTTCTAAGCTATCCTTAAAGATTATGGCTGAAAAGGATCTCAAGATAGGGCGTATCCGATCTGATCATGGAAAAGAGTTTGAGAATCAGTTGTTCGCACAACTCTGCAACAACCTTGGTATTGCTCACGAATATTCAGCCCCACATACTCCACAACAGAATGGTGTGGTAGAGAGGAAGAATCGTACTCTTCAGGAGATGGCTCGTTCTCTTCTTCATGCCAGCAAACTTGGGAAACGTTTTTGGGCTGAAGCTGTGAATATCTCATGCTATATTATTAATCGTGTGTACATGTGACCTCAGACCACTACTACTCCGTATGAAATTTGGAGAGGAAAAACTCCAAATATTTCTCACCTTCATGTCTTTGGAAGCGTGTGCTATGCTTTAAAGGATCGTACTACAGTTAGAAAATTTGATTCCAAATCCGATGAAGCTATTTTCTTGGGATATTCAGTGGATTCAAGGGCATATCGTGTTTACTTGAAGAGGACTTCCAAGGTTATTGAGACTGTTAATGTTGTTTTTGATGATGCTAACATCTCTGCAGGTTCTGTTTCTTCTCGTGATGAAGATGATGATCCTATTAGGATTATCCCTCATGTTTCCTCTAGCACACCTCCTGAAGCTGCTCCTACCTCAACTCCTATTGAAGTTTCTGATACTGAAGATGTTGATCCGGTTGTTGATACAACTGATGAACAACCATCAGCTCCAGATTCTCCCAAACGGAGAGGTCCAAAACGTGGTCCACGAGCACCTAAATATCACTCTACGGATGATATTATTGGTGATCCCTCTGGTCCTAGGCAAACTCGAGGTCATCAACTCAACATCTCTGAATTAGCTAATATGTGCTTTCATGTTATGAATTGCTTTGTTTCATCTATTGAACCTAAGAATGCACATGAAGCTTTACAAGATGAGTTTTGGATAGCTGCAATGCAGGATGAGTTACTGCAATTCAAGCGCAATGATGTTTGGGAGTTGATAGAACAACCAACTGGAGTGAATGTTATTGGCACTAAATGGGTTTTTCGGAACAAAACTGATGAGCATGGGAAGATCATTCGCAATAAAGCTCGCTTGGTCGCACAAGGCTTTACTCAGATCGAAGGTTTGGATTATGATGAGACCTTCGCTCCTGTTGCTCGCATTGAAGTTGTCAGGTTATTACTTGCTATTTCTTGCTCTCTTGGTTTCAAACTTATATCAAATGGACATAAAAACTGCGTTCTTAAATGGCTATATCAAGGAAGATATTTATGTATCTCAACCTATCGGTTTTGAGTGTCCTGATCATCCTGATTATGTTTATAAGGTCAAGCGTGCACTTTATGGTCTAAAACAGGCTCCTCGTGCCTGGTATGAACGCTTATCTACTTATCTCTTGGATAAAGGCTATGTGCGCGGTAATGTTGATAAGACGTTGTTCGTACAACGTACAAACAACCATCTTTTAGTAGCACAGATTTATGTGGATGATATTGTTTTTGGCTCGACCTCAGATGTTCTTCGCGATGCATTTGTACACTCTATGCAGACTGAATTCGAGATGAGCATGATGGGTGAACTCACCTTTTTCTTAGGGCTTCAAATCAAGCAAACCTCCGATGGGTTTTTCCTTAATCAAGAAAAGTATGTTGGCACCATGCTTCAGAAATTTAAAATGGAGGATTGCAAGATTGCTAGATCACCCCTTGGACAGCATGACAAAATTACCAAAGATGAATCTGGAATTTCCGTTAATCAGAAGATGTATCGAAGTATTATTGGTAGTCTCTTGTATCTCACTGCTAGCCGTCCGGATATCTCTTTCAGTGTTGGTGTGTGCGCTCGATATCAGTCAGATCCCAAAGAATCTCACCTTCGTGCTGTGAAAAGGATTCTTCGATATCTTAAAGGTACTCCTGGCCTTGGTCTCTGGTATTCTAAACGCTCTTCTCTTGAGCTCATTGGTTATACAGACTCTGACTGGGCTGGTTGTTCTGACGACCGTAAATCAACCACTGGTGGCTGTTTTTATCTTGGCCAACATTTAGTCAGCTGGTATTCTCGAAAGCAAAATGTTGTTGCTTTATCTACTGCGGAGGCTGAGTATATTGCTGCTGCTCACTGTTGTACCCAATTGATTTGGATGCGTCAAATGCTTTTGGATTATGGAATTTCCTTGGATGATTTCCTTATACACTGTGATAACACCAGTGCCATTAACATCTCCAGGAATCCCGTACAACACAATCGGAGTAAACACATTGACATTCGATTTCATTTTATTCGAAATTTGGTGGAAGATGGTTTATGCAAGATTCAGCATATCTCGTCGTTGGAACAACTCGCAGACATCCTTACGAAGAACTTGGAGACTTCTCGGTTTGAATCATTGAGGCGCAGTTTGGGCCTCTGCTTTTCTCACTAATGGGCTATGTCTCGGGTGGGCCACTGGATTTCATGAATTAATATTTTTTTTGGCCCAAGCCCAAGCCCAGGGGGAGTTGCTCTTAACCGTTCAAGACGGTTGCCGGTTCTCACAACCCACGCACGTCTTCTTCTCTCTCTCCCCAGTGAGACTCTGCAGTTTTCTCCAGCTTTCCCAGTTTTCCCCTCTTCTCTGCGAAATTTGAAATTCTCTTGAAATGGCGTCTCCTTCAAGCTCCCATAACAATCCTGATGAAGTAGTGGATGCTCAACCACTTGCGGTCGATGATTCTCTCTATCGCGCTCACCTTGCCGCCGAACAATTTCCTAACGATGAGCATTTTGAGGATGCGCAGGAAAATGTTGATGATGTTATCGACAACTATTTTGTTGCTGACCCCTCTGACGCAAATATGGAGGTCGATCCTACTCCAGAGAAGGGCTCTGTCCCTCAAACTGCTACGGACAATGTTGAGACACCTTCGGATGGTGCAGATCCAAAAGCGGATGTTCCGACACCAGCAAACCCTAGCGCGGGTGCTGCATGTAATACCCCGTAATAATGCATAAGCATTTACTTTTGAAACCCGAATATTTTGTATCCCGAATAAACAAATTCAAAATTGTTTTGAACTACGTAATGACTTGATCCCTTCACAGGGTACATAGGCAACTTGGAAATTTCAATTCTGGGTTCAGTCAAACAATAATCAAACAACAAACAATCAACAATCGAACAATAATTCAATAACACAATATCACAAAATAATAAAACAAACAAAAAAAAATCCTTAGCACGAAAAAAAAAAAGCCAAAACACAACTTCGAGGACGAAGTTGATTCTTGAGGAGGGTAGACTGTAATACCCGAGAATTTTGCAACATAAAATAAATAAATAAATAAATAAATAAACAACAAATAAATATAATAAATAAATGAATATAATAAATAAGTAAATAATTAAAAGAAGAAATGAAAAAAGGAATTTAATTCAAGAAGGAATTAAGTATCCAATAACCCGTGAAGTCGAAAATAATTTTTTTTGAGGGAAAAGTATCTTTCAATTGATAACCAAAGTGTAGCATTACATCAAACAGAATAGGAATCCTGACCACATAAAGCCATAAGAGAATGTGCTCATCGGAAATAAATACGGATAAAAAATCGGCAAACTAGACTTCTATCCTTCCCAACCACAGCTAGTCCATATCAATTCTGCCACATCTTGAGAAAGAGAATCCTCTAACCTTTCTGCTCATTAATGTTAGCTGCTCAAAGTCGTCAACACCAGTGGGGATTGTGAGTCGAACGACAATCCTCTAACCTAGCTTGGTTCACATATTCCCTGCATAAAGCTCAATTCCAGTGTATTGAAATCAAAGGGACTGAGGACTAGATGAAGAAGCCAAGGGTAAGTGAAAGTCAAGGATAAGGGGAAGAGAGAAGTGGACGGATAACAAGGACAAAAGGGAGTGTTAAACCATCACAGTAGTGATCAAATGAGAGATCGAAACTCCACCGTGAAAAGTGCCAAAACCCATATACAGAACTAGTGAAAAAAAAACCCATGGAACCATTCATATCATCATGCAATCTTACTGTGTTATTACTCAATATAACTCCAAACCTTCTTCATGACAAATCAAAAGCCAAAGAGTTCTTCTTAACTCAAGGTGCAAAACTTTCAGGGGATCTTTAAATTGGAGCTCCCCATTCAAATATAACCCAAGCTCCTCCTAATTTATTTCAATTTTTCCCCCCCTTTTTTTTATAAACAGCCTCTTTTCTTTTTCTCTATTTTTTTTTTGAAGGCATCCGAATTTCCAAACACCACCGAATCCAACTATCCAATACTTCCCAATCTCAACTCCTGAACCCCTGTCACGACCTGCTATTATCACTATCGCACACTTTTGTATTTCGTACCTATCACCCTATCACACCCGAGTCAGAATTTCACCAACCCAAGGAATTCAAAAGCGCATTCCTAAGAAGCTCCTTATCCCTCCGAATTGCAAGGGTGGGAGAGAAGGCTTTAGTAAGTCGAAAATAATTTAATTAAATAAATTATCGCACGGGAACCAAATATAGATGGACTTAATATTTCGAATCCGAAATTAAGTTGAGATCCCAAATAAATTTGAAATAGGATTTAAAGTTCAAGAGATAACCCAAGAAAATAGAAGGAGAAAGGCCCAAAGAGAAGACAAAGGCCCAAAATGAAGGAGGAAGAGGAAAGGCCCAAAGGGATTGCACGACCCGGCCCAGACCGCGGCCCAGTCTAGGTCCGCGCGGTGTCCGCGCGGGGTTAGGCCAAACCCCGCGCCAACCCCACGCCAACCTCGCAGCCTGCTACACTTGACGCGTTTTGGCGATTTCTTGCCATATTTCGACCCTCCGACTTTGGAAACTCAATCCCGGTTGATGGAAGGTGTATATGGTCGGTTTTGGAGGTCATATGGCTGATCATTTTCGAGACTCTAACCCTAGCAACCCCAAAAACACTCTCCAACTCTCTATGTTCTTCCAACACCCGAAAACCACCAACTTCGAACTTTCCGATCACTTTCCGGCGACCGACGACGACCAAGGAAGAGTGTAGATCATCTATTACAGTCCTTGAATCATTGGTAAGTCGTCCATAGATTTTTGTTCAAGATTTCGATGCCCGAAAATCCGATCTAACCTTAGACTTTTGCTTTCGGATTCGGATTGTGGACGTTGGAAGAGGAAATCGACTTGAGGAGATTCGTTCGTGACATCCCGTGGATTTCGGGTGACCCCGTGGCCTCCTAGACATCATCCCCACTGTAAGTTAATACTTACTTGGTTTGGGTGACTTAAAATGCAAGCAAACATATGGATTTAATAACTCTAAAATCTGTCAACACGAAAAACCCTCGGCGCAACAATTTTGTGCGAATTTTTCGAAGCCTTAAAACTGCTCAAACGGGAAAACTTAAAACATGAAAAACGTTCCTAAGACATAGATCTAGTTCGTGTAAAATTTTCATAATTTTTCATTGTGTTTTGACATCCGAAAACGGCCAAGAACCAACCTGCCTTGAGATTCGAACTTGAAACTGTGATAGATTTGAAATCGGACCAAAACCCCTATTTCGAGAGTTCAAACCGTAAAACTCAAAACTAGACTTTTAATCCTAACACATTAATCTAGGTTGTGTAAAAATTTCGGACATTTTCGTCGATGTTTGCTATTTCAAATTGCATCGAACATGAACTGTTTTGACAAAACATTTTTGAAATCTGCCTGTGAATATGTCCGAACTTGATGAACCTGTTTCTATATTTTCTAGTCCGATTTGATCTTTGCAATATAAATGAAAGTTGTAGATAATCATGTCTAGTATGTGCATATAAAATTTCAGAATTTTTGGAGTCCATTTGATATGTTAAAATATCGAATCTTTGAACTGTGCCAAACCTGAATCCGGACAGAACACTGCTTGCGAAACAAACTCGATTTTTGACATGTTTCCTAAACTTATTTCGAAAAAGTTAAAACACAAAATTTGTTCGTTAGGGTGTTTTTGATATACTGTGAAAATATCAGAATTTTTGGACTTGAAATGAATTTTTGAATTAAAAAGGCGTAAACTGTGACGCCAAGTTATTTTTAAATCGAAGAGATTTTGAAATATCGAAACAAACGGTCGAGACCTTGAAATACGATATATCTATACTTTTGAAAAATCCCGTTACACTAAATTAAAACATATGAGATACTTGGCTATGTAGGGGGTGAGTGCTCGATAGAGTGCCCCTTTAGCTTTTCGCATCGTGCCTAGACGGACGAGTGTGACCTATGTAGGGGGTGAGTGCTCGATGGAGTGCCCCTCTAGCTTTTCGCTTCGTGCCAAAACGGCCAAGAGTGACCGACGTAGGGGGAAATGCTCAATAGAGTGCCCCCTAGCTTTTCGCTTCGTGCCAAAACGGCCGAGGGTGAATGTTATGAGAAATTGTGCCAAAACGGCCAATGAAAACTAGCCTACACTCTCGTGTGTACCCGTATGGGTTACACGAGGCTCCGGAGTGTTACTGGGTATGGCGGATACGGCTGCGGCCGCCGGACTACCGGCTAAACAAAACTTACTAAATTGGCTGCGGCCGCCGGGCGACCGGCTAAACGAGATACTTACGAAACGGCTGCGGCCGCCGGATGACCGGCTATACAAAACACTGAGAAATGGTTACGTAACGGGGAAATAAAAGATTTAATATTTTTAAGTATTTATTTATTCATCCACGTCTTTAAACTACGCATTTAAATTATGTCTTTAAATTTTCATATCTTATTAAATTGTTATTATGGATTAATGCATGTTCAAGTATACAATTAAATTATTTACCTTAAAATTTGTAAATGGAATATTTTTGTATGCATGCCTAGGAGTAAAAATTTAATTATTTAATTAAACCCCTTTACATGTGTGTTAAATTATGATCGTGTGGAAATCCTTGTCTTTTAAATTATGTAATTATTATTAGATGAATAAAATTTAAATCGTGTCTTGTATGCACATGTTTTCAATAAATTTAATTAAAGATTTTGAAACCCCTTGATCATAGTAGGTGTTAACTTACTCAGCACGTTTTGCTGACCAAACCATATTTTCTTTCCTTTTTCTTTCAGAGTATGAGGATTATGCATCATCATATGCATGCATGGGAACATTCGGGAAAAACTCTATTTTTAAATTCCTGAATTTAATTACAACTTGCATGAACGGGCCTGTTTAACCCGTGTTTTGGCCATGTCGGCCCTATACTTAAATTCCGCTGCATTATACATATGTAAATATTACTTTCCGCTGCAACTTTGATATTATGATTTTTAAATTATATTATAATGGGTTGTTTGAATATTTTAAATTCTGAAAAACCATAGCCTTGCATCTCTTTAGCAAGCTCGGAGAAACCGTGTCTTGCTAGGGAGGTGTGGCGGTGACATCCCGGCCTGGGTTATCAAATCCGGGGTGTTACAAAGTGGTATCAGAGCCCGGACTATTTTTAAAACTAGTATTATTATTTTTAAACTATTACGAGTATTATTTTAAACTAGTATTATGTTTAAAAATCCATTATTATTTTAAAACTAACATTTTTGAGCCCAAAATTTTTTTTCTAAGCTCAAACCTTTTGAGCCCAAAATTTATTTTTCCTAGCCCAAATCTTTAGCCCAATATTTAATTACAATGTTGGCCCAATTATTTTGGCCCAATACCCTTGTTTTTACTAAAGCCAAATAATTTATTCTTTTGGCCAATATAGTGGCCCAAATCTTTTACCCTTATTCTTTTAAAACATATCCATGGAACAAATTTATTTTTAAAACCCATGGATAAATAAATGCATGCATTAAATTTTTATTGGGGGGGATTACATATGCATATGCATACATAAATATATGTACTAACCTCTTATGTGAATCATATGTGATACCCAAACTTCTCACTCCAGTGTTCGACATGACCTTGAGACTTGGCTTAGAAGCGTTAACTTGAGACTAACTTTGCCTTAGTCCTAGATCTTGATCACTTAGAGACTCACCTTCGCGTGCTTAATAACAGAAAATGGCACCTAGGAGAAAGCGGAGGAAAGTAAGTCCAAACGGCACTGACACTGACCTCCCAAGCGCACCTAACAACAATGAGATTCCTCCGAACATAGGAAATCGAGCGCCTCATCTTCCCAACAGCATGGATAAACGTTTAAGGATGGTAGAAGAAGTACTCGTAGTATTAGGAAACGCCGAGGTGCATAGGGCACAAGCGGCAATACCTCCGCCAGTAGCTCGAGACAACTATCTAGCTTTGGTAAATCCTTATCAACCGCCACACTATGATGGGGAGGAAGATCCCGCCAAACTAGAGGAGTGGATCCGTACGTTCGATAGACTCTTAAACGCTATCAAATGCCCTAATGAGGAAAAGATACATGTAGCGACTTACTACTTAGGAGGTGAAGCCGATGAGTGGTGGCAAAACCTCCAGAGGAAATTAGTGGAAGATGAGAAAGCCTACACTTGGGAAGAGTTTAAGGAAGCTATGAGGGAGAGGTTCTACCCATTAAGCACCAAAGCGATGAAGTACGAGGAATTCATTAACCTAAGGCAAGGCGCACAGACAGTGCAAGAGTACTACACCAAGTTCAAGGAGCTAATACGATTTGCGACGAGGCTAGTACCAACTGAATCCGACAAGGCTCATAAATTTGAGATGGGGTTAAACCTGGCCATTAGGGAAGTAATCACGGGGGTACACTACTCTGACCCACAAGCTGTTTATGATCGTGCGGTAGCGGTTGCACGAGTTCAGGGACTGAAGCGGAAGGCGATAGATGAGTCTAGCCAAGGTCCCCAAGCACAAGACAAGAGAGGTAAGGACCGCGGAGCTGATAAAGACTCGGAAAGGAATAACCTTCGGAAAGGCCCAAATGGACCAGCCCAAGGCAACGATGGAGGCAATAATAGAAGAATTTTCACCCGTAAAGGCTACGTGCCCCGATGCCTAAGATGTAACCAACCTCATCTGGTGAGGGGATGCCCTCAACCCGACACATGCTTCCGATGTGGTCGGCGTGGACATCGGATGAAAGAATGTCGAACCCAGATTAAGAATATAACCAAAAGAGATGATCTGGTCGCTAGACTTAACTAGCCACAAATAACCAAGGGGGACTCATGAGACGTTAAATGTGGTAAAAGAAGCAGACATACATGTGCTAGGCGACGATACTCGAACCTTCGTGGGAATAATGTGCAGGCAGTTATGGGGACATAACTGTAATCTTAAGGGGGAGAGGATGTAATACCCCATAATAATGCATAAGCATTTACTTTTGAAACCCGAATATTTTGTATCCCGAATAAACAAATTCAAAATTGTTTTGAACTACGTAATGACTTGATCCCTTCACAGGGTACGTAGGCAACTTGGAAATTTCAATTCTGGGTTCAGTCAAATAATAATCAAACAACAAACAATCAACAATCGAACAATAATTCAATAACACAATATCACAAAATAATAAAACAAACAAAAAAAAATCCTTAGCACGAAAAAAAAAAAAAGCCGAAACACAACTTCGAGGACGAAGTTGATTCTTAAGGAGGGTAGACTGTAATACCCGAGAATTTTGCAACATAAAATAAATAAATAAATAAATAAATAAACAATAAATAAATATAATAAATAAATGAATATAATAAATAAGTAAATAATTAAAAGAAGAAATGAGAAAAGGAATTTAATTCAAGAAGGAATTAAGTATCCAAGAACCCGTGAAGTCGAAAATAATTTAATTAAATAAATTATCGCACGGGAACCAAATATAGATGGACTTAATATTTCGAATCCGAAATTAATTTGAGATCCCAAATAAATTTGAAATAGGATTTAAAGTTCAAGAGATAGCCCAAGAAAATAGAAGGAGAAAGGCCCAAAGAGAAGACAAAGGCCCAAAATGAAGGAGGAAGAGGAAAGGCCCAAAGGGATTGCACGACCCGGCCCAGACCGCGGCCCAGTCTAGGTCCGCGCGGTGTCCGCGCGGGGTTAGGCCAAACCCCGCGCCAACCCCACGCCAACCTCGCAGCCTGCTACACTTGACGCGTTTTGGCGATTTCTTGCCATATTTCGACCCTCCGACTTTGGAAACTCAATCCCGGTTGATGGAAGGTGTATATGGTCGGTTTTGGAGGTCATATGGCTGATCATTTTCGAGACTCTAACCCTAGCAACCCCAAAAACACTCTCCAACTCTCTATGTTCTTCCAACACCCGAAAACCACCAACTTCGAAATTTCCGATCACTTTCCGGCGACCGACGACGACCAAGGAAGAGTGTAGATCATCTATTACAGTCCTTGAATCATTGGTAAGTCATCCATAGGTTTTTGTTCAAGATTTCGATGCCCGAAAATCCGATCTAACCTTAGACTTTTGCTTTCGGATTCGGATTGTGGACGTTGGAAGAGGAAATCGACTTGAGGAGATTTGTTCGTGACATCCCGTGGATTTCGGGCGACCCCGTGGCCTCCTAGACATCATCCCCACTGTAAGTTAATACTTACTTGGTTTGGGTGACTTAAAATGCAAGCAAACATATGGATTTAATAACTCTAAAATCTGTCAACACGAAAAACCCTCGGCGCAACAATTTTGTGCGAATTTTTCGAAGCCTTAAAACTGCTCAAACGAAAAAACTTAAAACATGAAAAACGTTCCTAAGACATAGATCTAGTTCGTGTAAAATTTTCATAATTTTTCATTGTGTTTTGATATCCGAAAACGGCCGAGAACCAACCTGACTTGAGATTCGAACTTGAAACTGTGATAGATTTGAAATCGGACCAAAACCCCTATTTCGAGAGTTCAAACCGAAAAACTCAAAACTAGACTTTTAATCCCAACACATTAATCTAGGTTGTGTAAAAATTTCGGACATTTTCGTCGATGTTTGCTATTTCAAATTGCATCGAACATGAACTGTTTTGACAAAACATTTTCGAAATCTGCCTGTGAATATGTCCGAACTTGATGAACCTGTTTCTATATTTTCTAGTCCGATTTGATCTTTGCAATATAAATGAAAGTTGTAGATAATCATGTCTAGTATGTGCATATAAAATTTCAGAATTTTTGGAGTCCATTTGATATGTTAAAATGTCGAATCGTTGAACTGTGCCAAACCTGAGTCCGGACAGAACACTGCTTGCGAAACAAACTCGATTTTTGACATGTTTACTCAACTTATTTCGAAAAAGTTAAAACACGAAAGTTGTTCGTTAGGGTGTTTTTGATATACTGTGAAAATATCAGAATTTTTGGACTTGAAATGAATTCTTGAATTAAAAAGGCGTAAACTGTGACGCCAAGTTATTTTTAAATCGAAGAGATTTTGAAATATCGAAACAAACGATCGAGACCTTGAAATACGATATATCTATACTTTTGAAAAATCCCGTTACACTAAATTAAAACATATGAGATACTTGGCTATGTAGGGGGTGAGTGCTCGATAGAGTGCCCCTCTAGCTTTTCGCATCGTGCCTAGACGGACGAGTGTGACCTATGTAGGGGGTGAGTGCTCGATGGAGTGCCCCTCTAGCTTTTCGCTTCGTGCCAAAACGGCCGAGAGTGACCGACGTAGGGGGAAATGCTCAATAGAGGGCCCCCTAGCTTTTCGCTTCTTGCCAAAACGGCCGAGGGTGAATGTTATGAGAAATTGTGCCAAAACGGCCAATGAAAACTAGCCTACACTCTCGTGTGTACCCGTATGGGTTACACGAGGCTCCGGAGTGTTACTGCGTATGGCGGATACGGCTGCGGCCGCCGGACTACCGGCTAAACAAAACTTACTAAATTGGCTGCGGTCGCCGGGCGACCGGCTAAACGAGATACTTACGAAACGGCTGCGGCCGCCGGATGACCGGCTATACAAAACACTGAGAAATGGTTACGTAACGGGGAAATAAAAGATTTAATATTTTTAAGTATTTATTTATTCATCCACGTCTTTAAACTACGCATTTAAATTATGTCTTTAAAGCCCAGATTTTTCAACTCCATCTAGGAGATATGTCGCCGGAGGGAGTGGTGTCTGGTTCGACGGCAAGGCAGCGTCAGAACCTACAGGGCAAAAATGGGGAGAGCGAAGAAGGATCCGGAACGTCTAAGGATAAGACGAAGGATGGGGTAGAGCTATGGAGTAATGTCGTCGGCGGGGGGAAACCAGAAAGAGGTGGTTTTAAGCCCCGGAAAGAGCTTGTGGGAGTTTACGTAGGAAATATTCCCTCCGGTGCAGATTGCAGGGAGATTCTCTCCGAAGTAAACCGTGTGGCTAAAGTACAAGATTGGTTTTTCCCTGCTAGGAAATGGCCCGAGAATGGATTCAAGTTTGGTTTTTTCAGGTTTAATAGGAGGGTTGAGGCAGACGATGTGATCAAAAAGTTGCAAGGGTGGAAGTTTAGAGGCAAAACCCTGAGAGTGAACTGGGCATCTCCAAGAGGTAAGAGACTTGGGCGGGCTAATGCGGGACATACTTTGATGGAGAAACCCAGGTTTCCAGGTAGGGTTGAGAAAGGGATATCTAACCAGATTGTGAGGGCGGCCTGGAGAGATGATCGATCGTTCGCGGATGTTATCAGAGGGGGTAGGGAAAGGCTACCGAGTCGGAACAAGGAAAACCTGAGTGGAGCTATTGAGCTATCGGAGGTAGAGGACGATCTGGGAAGGCTTGGACGGGCGTCTATCGTCGAAATGAGAAATATTGAGAAACTCGTTGATTTCCAGATATGGTTAAGTGAGGAATACCAAGAGTACGAAGAAGTGGTCTATGGAGGGGGGCAAATGGTGGTAGTGGTGTTTAACACTAAGGAGGTACGGGATAAGTTCCTGTCTGATGGAAGAGATCACGGGTTTGTCCTATGGAAAAGGCAGTGGAATAAAGAGTGTAGGTACAGAAAGCATTTCGTTTGGGTTTACCTTTTCGGGGTTCCAGTTACAGCATGGTGTGAGGAGAATTTCCAGAAACTGGTTAGGGGGTGGGGATCTGTTGTGAGTATTGGTGGGGAGACGAGGAGTAAGAGTAGATTCGACCGAGCTAAGGTGTTAGTGTCTCTGCATGAAGGGGCTCTCATCCCAGCAATACTGAATGTCAAGTTTGGCGAACAAATTTCTAAGGTTCGGGTGGCTACATGTTTCTGTGAAGCAGTAGTAGTTGAAGACGAAACATGGGAGGGGAGGAGTTCCGGCCGGACTGACAGGCGTTGCGGCGGCGGAGGAGGTCAGCCTGGATCAGAAAAGGGAAAGAGGAATAGGTCCCGGAGTCCAGAAGGTGGGGAAGCGGAAAGGTTGCATGGGATACAGTGTGGGGGCACGAGCAAACTGATCTCGGGGGCGGTAATCAATTCTGATCTTGGTAGTCAATCCCAAGAAGATTGGAGGCGCTCCGCAGGGGTGTCAGAGAAGGTGGTGGATACGAGTGTATCACAGGGTGGTGGGCCGAGTAATTATGGGCCGCAGAGAGCTGGGCTTCCGGAGGATCGGACACAAAATAACGGTCTTTGGGCCAGGATGGCAGGGCAGGGCCTGGGGGTTTCATATAAAGAACAAATGGAGGTTGTCCATGATAGGCCCAAAGAAAATAATGGGGAGGATGTGGCCTATTATGCACATAGCCATATCGATTTAACCGGGGCAATAGGAAAGGTATGGGATAGGGAGGGCAGTGCGGGTAGTGCAAGCAGTGTGGGAGGTGAGCTGTCATTTAGAGAGGTAGTCGAGATAGAGGATGCTGTGGAGAAGCCTTCAGGCTCCGGATGTAACACCCCGGTTTTGGTAACCCAGGCCGGGATGCCACCGCCACACCTCCCTAGCAAGACACGGTTTCTCCGAGCTCACTAAAGAGATGCAAGGCTATGGTTTTTCAGAATTTAAAAATATTCAAACAGCCCATCCATATATAATTTAAAATTAATACATCAAAGTTGCAGCGGAAATATAAATTGTGCAGCGGAAATAAAGTATGAGGGCCGACATGGCCAAAACACGGGTTAAACAGGCCCGTTCATGCAAATTCTAGTCTAACGCAAAATTTAAAATATAATGTAATCCCCAAAAATTCCCAGTATGCATATGATGATGCATATTCTTCAACTCTGAAAGAAAAAGAGGATAAATGGTTTGGGTCAGCAAAAACGCGCTGAGTAAGTTAACACATAGCATGGGTTAGGGGTTTCAAAGCCTTTAATTAAATTTTATTAAAAACATTTCTTGTAGGTAATTCACAATTTGAGTTAATCATCCACTATAAATAAATGGCATGATTTAAGACATGAATAATGCCGTAAGTAAGTAAATAAAAATTTGAGCTTTTAAAAATTCTCCCCGATACGCCACCATCTCAACAATGTTTAATTTAGCCGGCAATCCGGCGGCCGCAGCCAATTTCATAAAATCTGAGCTTTTTAATATATTTCCCGTTACGCCATCATCTCAACAATATATCATTTAGCCGGTGATCCGGCGGCCGCAGCCGTATCGCATTTCAAGTACTTCATTGGCCATCTTGGCACAGTTTCTCATGTCTCATGTTTCAAGTTTATATTTCAATCCCATTCGGCAAGCATTATATTTCAATTGCCTTTCGGCAAGCAAGATATTTCAATTGCCTTTCGGCAAGCAAGATATTTCAATTGCCTTTCGGCAAGCAAGATATTTCAATTGCCTTTCGGCAAGCAAGATATTTCAATTGCCTTTCGGCAAGCAAGATATTTCAATTGCCTTTCGGCAAGCAAGATATTTCAATTGCCTTTCGGCAAGCATTATATTTCAATTGCCTTTCGGCAAGCAAGATATTTCAATTGTATTTTATTTCAAAGAGATTCCCAATCATTTAAACCTTAAAGGCTAATTTCATGTTTCGACAAGATTTCAAGATCTCTCAAGTTTAAAACCGATCGATGTCACAGTTTACGCCTTTTTGGTTTAAAAATCCATTTCTTAGGCGATTGATTTGAAATTTGTACATCATCTCAAAAACATCCCAACAAACAACTTTCGTGTTTTAAGTTTTTCGGAAAAACGATGGGAAGCATGTCAAAAATCAAGTTTTCTTCAGAAACAAAAAGCTGTCAGGATTCAGGTTTGACAACGTTAAAAGATTTGACTTTTTATCATATCGAATGGACTCCAAAAATTCTGAAATTTTACAGAGACATACTAGACATGATTTCAAACAACTTTTGTTTAGAACTCAAAGATTGGATCGGACTAGAAATGATAGGAATAAGCTCCTCAAGATCGGTTATGAAATCTGTCATCCTTTGACAATTCCTAAAAACGCAGAATATGTCCGATACGATTTGGGGTATCAAAACTTGATGAAAATTTCTGAAATATTTACACAATATAGCTTATGATCTTAGGATCAAAATCTTAGTTTTGAGTTTTCAGGTTTGAACACTCGAAGTATTAGAAATATGCTCATCAAGTTCGGTTAAGAAATCTGTCATGGTTCTTGACATCGGTTCTAACGCAGATCGGATCGGCTCGAGTTTGGAGGTTCAAATCTCAATGAAAAATTCTAAAAACTTACAGTAATATTCCAAACTCATAGATCTACAATTCTTATGTTCAACTCCAATCCTAGATCGGTCTAGATCTAAGGTCAAAATAACCAACAAGTTTGAATAAAGAATCTATCACTATTTCAAGATCTAAGTCGATGGCAGGTCTGTTCATGGTCGTTTTCGGATATCAAAACACGATGAAAAATTATGAAATTTTTACAGTAGCTAGATTAATGTCTTAGGAATGTTTTTCATGTTTTGGGTTTTTCCGTTTGAAGACTTTTAAGGGTTTGAAAAATTCATACGAAAACGCTGCGCTGAGGGTTTTCTCTTGTTGACAGATTTTTATTAATTTCCTTGAGTTGAATCTCTATGTTTGGTTGCATTTTAAGTCACCCAAAACCATAGTAAGGTTAACTTACAGTGGGGATGATGTCTAGGAAGTCACGGGGTCGTCCGGAATCCACGGGATGTCACGAACGAATCTCTTCCACCCGATTTATTCTTCCCTTGGCTCCGATTTGTGTTCGAATATGAAGATTCGTAAGTTAGTATGATGTTTATGATCTTAAAATCATAATGAAACTTGAATAACATCTTACCAACAATCCAAAGCCTGCAATCCTTGATCTACACACTTCCTTGGTTGGATTTGGTTGCCGGAAACTCGTCGGAAAGTCGCCGGAAGTTCGTCGGAAGAGTGTTTGGCTTTTGGGAGAGTTTTTGGAGAGTTTGGGGTGAATGATTGATGAAAATGGCTGAGAATGGGGATGGGATTGATTACATAACATCCAAAAAGATGCCACACCCGTGATAGATCAAGATTCCCACCTTTGGGACCCAAAAAATGGCAAAAAGTCCCAAAAACACAAAAATCCCGACTGCTACAGTAGCATGCTACAGTAGCGTGCTACAGTAGCATGCTACAGTAACTTTTTTTTTTTTTTTTTTTTTTTTAAATTTTTTTTTTTTTATATATATATATATTAAGATTCTCATCTTAAAAAAAATCATAATGTGGGAATTTTTGTGATCTTGTAAGTCATACATAGCTTCAAAAAGGAATATATTCTTTATTTGAAAATGACAAGATATGATTAATATTCCACCCTACAATTTCAAACCATAGTCAAATTATTCCCAATTATATTATGGCATTCTAGAATAATTCATAAAAAAAATATGGGTAGAATGATTAATCAAGGATATATAGAAAATAGATAATTCTCATTATAATTTAAACATGTAAATATATACATGTATATACATGTGTACATGTTTGGAAAGATTATTTCAAGACCAAGGTATATATGTGTATATAAACTTGTATATGGATTTAAAATATTCTATGAACCATATACTTATTACACTTGATATTGAAATCCATATATTTATTTGAAAAGACAAATATATATAATTTTTCAAAGTATGTTTTGTAGAAAATAATATACTAATCTTTAAGCACATATTTGAACATATAAATATATATAGATTTGATTAAAAATCTACTTAGTGAATTGATCAAAATATATATATTCATACATATATATCGGGCAATTTCTATGGTATTACAATCTACCCTCCTTAAGAATCAACTTCGTCCCCGAAGTTGCGCGACTTATTGACCGATTGATTGATTGCGATTGTATCATTGTGTTTTGTTGTTTGATATTATTTGACTGAACCCAGAATTGAAATTTCCAAGTTGCCTACGTACCCCGTGAAGGGATCAAGTCATTACGTAGTTCAAAAAGAATTTATTTGGGATACAAAATATTCGAGTTTCAAAAATAAATGCTTATGCATTCTTACGGGGTATTACATCCTCTCCCCCTTAGGACTCCAGTTATGTCCCCATAACTGCCTATTCAGTACTCTCAAGAGGTTTCGGGTTTTGGTCTTTATTCTGAGGGTGTTGGTGCCTTTGGTTGTTGCCACCTTGACCGTCTGGGTTTCGTGGTTGCTTAGGTCGAGTAGTCACATCCTCTCTCTTGTCGATGTTCTCTCTCCGTGTCCGGCAATCACGCAGCTGATGACCATGTCGACCACATCGAAGGCATGCTCCAGGTTGAGGGCATCCTCTCGCATAATGCAGTTTACCACACTTTGGACATGGTGGCGCATAGTCACCATGGTTGAAGACTATCCCCTTTTTCTCCCCATTGTCATTTTGATGTTGTCCTTTCGTGTTTCCATCGAAATGGTCCTTATCCACCTTGTATTCTCCTTGTGGTCCTTGGTTAGCCTCATCTACCGGTTTCCGTTTCAGTCCTTGGACTCGTGCAACCGCTACCGCACGATCATAAACCGTCTGCAGGTTCGTGAATTGTCCTACTGCAAGTATCTCCCGGATACTAAGGTTCAGACCCATCTCAAATTTCTGAGCCTTGTCAGAGTCGGTTGGTACTATCCTCGTAGCAAATCGTACCAATTCCTTAAACCGGGTGTAATACTCCTGCACCGTTCGTCCCTCTTGCTTCAGTGATAAGAACTCTTCGTACATTGCCGCCTTGGTGCTCATGGGGTAGAATCGGTCCCTTAGGCCCTCCTTAAGTTCATTCCACGAATAAGTTTCTTCAGCTTCCTCTAAATTCCTCTGGAGGTTTTGCCACCACTCATCGGCTTCGCCTCCTAAGTAGTAGGTTGCTACTCGTATCCTTGCCTCATCAGGACATTTGATAGCATCCAAGAGCTTATCAAATGTACGGATCCACCCCTCTAGTTTGGCGGGGTCCTCCTGCCCATCGTAGCGTGGTGGTTGATAGGGATTCACCAACGCTAGATAGTTGGGTTGAGCTACGGGTGGAGGTACTGTTTGTGTCCTATGCACCTCGGCATTTCCTAATGCCACTAGGACTTCCTCCATAGTCCTTAGACGTGCTTCCATGTTGTTGGGTGTAGGAGGCACTTGTTCTTCTAGGTTCTGAGGACTTCCACTGTTGTTGGACGTGTTGGGGAGGGTAGCGTCAGTGCCATTTGGACTAACTTTCCTCGGCTTTCTCCTAGGTGCCATTCTGTTATTAAGCACGCGAAGATGAGTTCCTAAGTGATCAAGATCTAGGACTAAGGCAAAGTCAGTCTTTAGCAAGCGCTCTTAAGTCAAGATCATGTCAAGTTCTAAGGTAGGAGTGTTTCTTATCACCGATAATTCACATAAAAAAAAGAGTTAGTGCAAAGATTTATGTATGCATATGCATATGTGATCCCCCCAATAAAAAAAAAATTTATGCATGCATTTATTTATCCATGTGTTTTAAAAATAAATTTATTCCATTGATAGATTAAAATAAGGATAAAAGGTTTGGGCCACTATATTGGGCCGAAAGAAATAAATTATTTGGGCTTTAAATAAAAACAAGGTTATTGGGCCAAAATAATTTATTGGGCTTCTAAAAAAATTTTGGGCTAAAAATTTGGGCTTTAACTCCAAAATAATAATTGGGCTCTTTAAAATATAATAGCTTCAAAATAATCCGGGCTCTGATACCAACTTGTAACACCCCGGTTTTGGTAACCCAGGCCGGGATGCCACCGCCACACCTCCCTAGCAAGACACGGTTTCTCCGAGCTCACTAAAGAGATGCAAGGCTATGGTTTTTCAGAATTTAAAAATATTCAAACAGCCCATCCATATATAATTTAAAATTAATACATCAAAGTTGCAGCGGAAATATAAATTGTGCAGCGGAAATAAAGTATGAGGGCCGACATGGCCAAAACACGGGTTAAACAGGCCCGTTCATGCAAATTCTAGTCTAACGCAAAATTTAAAATATAATGTAATCCCCAAAAATTCCCAGTATGCATATGATGATGCATATTCTTCAACTCTGAAAGAAAAAGAGGATAAATGGTTTGGGTCAGCAAAAACGCGCTGAGTAAGTTAACACATAGCATGGGTTAGGGGTTTCAAAGCCTTTAATTAAATTTTATTAAAAACATTTCTTGTAGGTAATTCACAATTTGAGTTAATCATCCACTATAAATAAATGGCATGATTTAAGACATGAATAATGCCGTAAGTAAGTAAATAAAAATTTGAGCTTTTAAAAATTCTCCCCGATACGCCACCATCTCAACAATGTTTAATTTAGCCGGCAATCCGGCGGCCGCAGCCAATTTCATAAAATCTGAGCTTTTTAATATATTTCCCGTTACGCCATCATCTCAACAATATATCATTTAGCCGGTGATCCGGCGGCCGCAGCCGTATCGCATTTCAAGTACTTCATTGGCCATCTTGGCACAGTTTCTCATGTCTCATGTTTCAAGTTTATATTTCAATCCCATTCGGCAAGCATTATATTTCAATTGCCTTTCGGCAAGCAAGATATTTCAATTGCCTTTCGGCAAGCAAGATATTTCAATTGCCTTTCGGCAAGCAAGATATTTCAATTGCCTTTCGGCAAGCAAGATATTTCAATTGCCTTTCGGCAAGCAAGATATTTCAATTGCCTTTCGGCAAGCAAGATATTTCAATTGCCTTTCGGCAAGCATTATATTTCAATTGCCTTTCGGCAAGCAAGATATTTCAATTGTATTTTATTTCAAAGAGATTCCCAATCATTTAAACCTTAAAGGCTAATTTCATGTTTCGACAAGATTTCAAGATCTCTCAAGTTTAAAACCGATCGATGTCACAGTTTACGCCTTTTTGGTTTAAAAATCCATTTCTTAGGCGATTGATTTGAAATTTGTACATCATCTCAAAAACATCCCAACAAACAACTTTCGTGTTTTAAGTTTTTCGGAAAAACGATGGGAAGCATGTCAAAAATCAAGTTTTCTTCAGAAACAAAAAGCTGTCAGGATTCAGGTTTGACAACGTTAAAAGATTTGACTTTTTATCATATCGAATGGACTCCAAAAATTCTGAAATTTTACAGAGACATACTAGACATGATTTCAAACAACTTTTGTTTAGAACTCAAAGATTGGATCGGACTAGAAATGATAGGAATAAGCTCCTCAAGATCGGTTATGAAATCTGTCATCCTTTGACAATTCCTAAAAACGCAGAATATGTCCGATACGATTTGGGGTATCAAAACTTGATGAAAATTTCTGAAATATTTACACAATATAGCTTATGATCTTAGGATCAAAATCTTAGTTTTGAGTTTTCAGGTTTGAACACTCGAAGTATTAGAAATATGCTCATCAAGTTCGGTTAAGAAATCTGTCATGGTTCTTGACATCGGTTCTAACGCAGATCGGATCGGCTCGAGTTTGGAGGTTCAAATCTCAATGAAAAATTCTAAAAACTTACAGTAATATTCCAAACTCATAGATCTACAATTCTTATGTTCAACTCCAATCCTAGATCGGTCTAGATCTAAGGTCAAAATAACCAACAAGTTTGAATAAAGAATCTATCACTATTTCAAGATCTAAGTCGATGGCAGGTCTGTTCATGGTCGTTTTCGGATATCAAAACACGATGAAAAATTATGAAATTTTTACAGTAGCTAGATTAATGTCTTAGGAATGTTTTTCATGTTTTGGGTTTTTCCGTTTGAAGACTTTTAAGGGTTTGAAAAATTCATACGAAAACGCTGCGCTGAGGGTTTTCTCTTGTTGACAGATTTTTATTAATTTCCTTGAGTTGAATCTCTATGTTTGGTTGCATTTTAAGTCACCCAAAACCATAGTAAGGTTAACTTACAGTGGGGATGATGTCTAGGAAGTCACGGGGTCGTCCGGAATCCACGGGATGTCACGAACGAATCTCTTCCACCCGATTTATTCTTCCCTTGGCTCCGATTTGTGTTCGAATATGAAGATTCGTAAGTTAGTATGATGTTTATGATCTTAAAATCATAATGAAACTTGAATAACATCTTACCAACAATCCAAAGCCTGCAATCCTTGATCTACACACTTCCTTGGTTGGATTTGGTTGCCGGAAACTCGTCGGAAAGTCGCCGGAAGTTCGTCGGAAGAGTGTTTGGCTTTTGGGAGAGTTTTTGGAGAGTTTGGGGTGAATGATTGATGAAAATGGCTGAGAATGGGGATGGGATTGATTACATAACATCCAAAAAGATGCCACACCCGTGATAGATCAAGATTCCCACCTTTGGGACCCAAAAAATGGCAAAAAGTCCCAAAAACACAAAAATCCCGACTGCTACAGTAGCATGCTACAGTAGCGTGCTACAGTAGCATGCTACAGTAACTTTTTTTTTTTTTTTTTTTTTTTTTTTAAATTTTTTTTTTTTTATATATATATATATTAAGATTCTCATCTTAAAAAAAATCATAATGTGGGAATTTTTGTGATCTTGTAAGTCATACATAGCTTCAAAAAGGAATATATTCTTTATTTGAAAATGACAAGATATGATTAATATTCCACCCTACAATTTCAAACCATAGTCAAATTATTCCCAATTATATTATGGCATTCTAGAATAATTCATAAAAAAAATATGGGTAGAATGATTAATCAAGGATATATAGAAAATAGATAATTCTCATTATAATTTAAACATGTAAATATATACATGTATATACATGTGTACATGTTTGGAAAGATTATTTCAAGACCAAGGTATATATGTGTATATAAACTTGTATATGGATTTAAAATATTCTATGAACCATATACTTATTACACTTGATATTGAAATCCATATATTTATTTGAAAAGACAAATATATATAATTTTTCAAAGTATGTTTTGTAGAAAATAATATACTAATCTTTAAGCACATATTTGAACATATAAATATATATAGATTTGATTAAAAATCTACTTAGTGAATTGATCAAAATATATATATTCATACATATATATCGGGCAATTTCTATGGTATTACACCGGAACATCTCCGTTTGAGGGCCGGGATCCAGTCCCGAACGAGAGGGGAATGGAAGGCAATGTGTCGGAGGGGGTTGAGGGTGAGAGGGGTCAGGGGGTAGATTTGGGGCTTAATCTGGTAGAGGACAATGGTTTAGGGGGACTCGTTGAGAGGGACTTACAAATCGGCTCGGAGACTCGTAACGCGGTGGATTCCAGTCTAAAGGCGGTAGAGGAAGCTCTATCTATGGTCATTCGGGGCAGATGTGGGATTAAGCGCAGGGGAAGGAGTAGAGGGAAGAAATTGAGGGGCAATCGCCAGTTGGTACATAACTCCGGAAATATGGAGCAAGGCCGAGGAATTAGGGAGTTTGCTAAATTACAATTATCGACCATTCGTACGGATGAAGGAGTGAAGCTGGTAGACTTTGAAGAGGTAGAAGCTATTCTTGAGCTTGCCAGGTCAATGGGACTGGGGAGTATGGTTTCAAAAGAGCAGGCTATGGTGCGGATCTTGAAGGAATTGGGGAGATAGGGGTGAGCGTTGGTCAGTTGGGGATTGCGAAGTATTTATTATCCATGCGAGTGATCACATGTAATCTGAGGGGTCTGAACAGTGGGGTGAGGAGAAGGGCTGTGATTAGGTTGTGCAAGAAGGAGAAGCCTACAATATTCTGTGCTCAGGAAACCAAGATGAGCATTATCCAAAAGAGATTAGTGCACAGACTATGGGGATCGTCAGGTTGTGAATTCTGTGTGCAGCCGGCATCTGGGAATGCGGGAGGGATTATGGTGGTCTGGGATGGTAGTATTTGCTCTTTTAGTGTTAAGGAGATGAGTTTCAATTTTGTTTGGATTTCAGGTAGAATTAATGGCATCGACGGGGTGGTAAACATCGTGGTTGTTCATGCACCAAACAGTAGAAGTGGAAGGACGGAACTGTGGGAAACTTTTGTACAAAAGTGTGACACGGCTAATGGCGAACTATGGTGTTTTACGGGCGATTTTAATGCGGTGGTGTCGGAAAGTGAGAGGATGGGGGAAAGCTCGGATCCTGGCTCGTCAAGGGACTTCAGGAACTTTATTGAGAGGTTATGTTTGGTGGATATGCCAATGGAGAATGGCCAGTTTACATGGATAGGAAGGGGAGGGAGGGCGCGAAGCAGGTTGGATAGATTCCTTATTTCGCCTGGGTGGTTGTGTATTAATGGTGGAGTGACTCAACGTAGAGCGGAGACAGTCCTTTCGGACCATTACCCAGTGTGTATGGAAACCGGGGAGAGATCATGGGGTCCAAAACCATTTCGGTTTTACAACTACTGGATGGATGAAAGGGGTTTTCTAGAGTTGGTGAGGGAGGTGTGGGGGGGGGGGGTGGCAGCGGTTGCTCCGGCCGGCATAGGAGAGGAGTGTTGTTTGATAAACTTAGGGCATTAAAAAGGAAAATAAGGGCTTGGGATAAATATGGGGCAGGCGATCTGGAAAACAGGATGCTAAAGTTGTCAATTGAGATAGAGGAATTAGAAGCAGGCTCACAATTAAATGGAGAGGAGACAGGCGCTGGGGAGTCTTGGACGGCCAAGAGAGGCGAACTGAAGCAATTATTGCTAGCCGAGGAAAGACGGTGGCACCAAAAGTCGAGAGTGAGGTGGATTAAAGAAGGAGACCTAAATACACGCTACTTTCATGCTGTAACAGCTATTCACAGGCGAAAAGGACACATAGGGGCTATTAAGTGGGGTGGGCAGCTTGTTGAGGAGCCGAGAGGCGTGAAGGAGGCGGCTTTTTGTCACTTTAAGGAATTGTTTTCTAAGCAGGAGGATGTTCTTTTCGATCTGGAAAACATTGGACTACCTAGAGTGGGGGATGCGAACCGTCTGTGGCTGGAAAGGGAATTCACAGAGGAAGAAGTTAAAGGGGCAATATGGAGCTGTGATGGTAATAGGGCCCCAGGACCGGATGGGTTTAACATTGGATTCTTTAAAAGACATTGGGAAGTGCTTAAAGGAGATGTGATGGAGATCTTTGGAAGTCTACAGAAAGAGGGTTTCTTACCTAAGGAAATTGGAGGATCATTCATTTCATTAATTCCTAAGGTTGAGAACCCATTGGAGTTTAGTGATTTTAGACCAATTTCTCTTGTTGGGAGCGTGTATAAGATTGTTACAAAAGTTTTAGCGAGGAGGTTACAAAAGGTTCTGGGGGGCCTCGTCGGAGAAACTCAAATGGCATTTGTGCGCGGGAGACAAATATTAGATGGGGTGCTTATAGCAGCGGAAATAATTCAGGCAACTAGTTCGATGAAGCGGAGTGGTTTGGTCATTAAGTTAGACTTCGCCAAGGCGTACGACAATGTGTCTTGGGAAGCGCTATTCCGAGTTCTTGAGACCATGGGTTTCGGCAGTAAATGGATTAAGTGGATTAAGACGTGCGTGTCAACGGCCTCGGCTGCGGTATTGATTAATGGCTCCCCGACGGATTTTTTTAAGATGCAAAAAGGATTGAGACAAGGCGATCCTCTCTCGCCGTATTTGTTCGTTCTAGTTGCTGAAGTTTTCAATGTATTGATGGGCAAAGTGGCGGCTATGGGGCAGGTTAAGGGTCTGGAGGCAGGAAGGAATGGGAAACTCATCTCACATCTTCAATATGCCGACGATACTATAATTTTTTGTGAAGGACGGATTCATCAAGTGGTAATGATTAAGCGCCTTCTTACCTGTTTGACCCTAGCTACAGGGTTACGGATTAATTTTCAGAAGAGTAGCGTTCTTGGGATTAATGTTTCACAGCCTGAGATAATGGAAGCGGCTGCAATTCTCGGATGTGGGATAGGGAGTTGGCCGATGAAGTACCTTGGTATCCCGATTGGTGGCAGACTGAACGGAACCTCGTTATGGTAGCCGGTGTTGGAAAGAGTTGAAAAAAGGCTCGCCGGGTGGAAGGGAAGATTATTGTCACAAGCGGGAAGAACTTGCCTGGTTCGCTCAATTCTTAACAGCCTGCCTATCTACTATTTATCAATATTTAGGATTCCTAGGGGTGTGGCGGAAAAGTTAGAAAAACTCAAAAGGAGCTTCTTTTGGAATGAGGTTGAAGGAAATAGAAAATTACATACTTTGAGTTGGAATAAAATTTGCAGACACAAAGACGAAGGGGGGTTGGGCATTTGGGACATACAAAAACTGAATGACGCATTATTACTCAAGTGGCGATGGAGGTTTGGTAAGGAAGAGGCACTATGGAAACAAGTCATTGACAAAAAGTATTATGGAGGCAATACTCCTCTGGTGCCGGGTGTCAGAAGTACTAGATCACTATGGGGGAATATCTGTAAAGCATGGGAGAGTTCAGGATTGTCATATGGGGGGAGGGGAGGCTTTGTAATCTGTGTGGGTAATGGACTGTCTACTCGGTTTTGGCATGATATATGGGTGGAGAATGGCAGACCACTGCGTGAGAGCTTTCCCAGGTTATTTACTCTTGCCGTCAAGAAGGATGGTTTGGTGGCAGAGAATAGAAGCTGGACAGGTATTCAGTGGAACTGGAATATTCTATTAAGGAGGGCAATTTTTGATTGGGAAATTGGCGTATGGAATGAATTTCTAAGGGCGATTGGCAGGGTGAAGATGTGTAGATTCATGGAGGATAGGGTTGTGTGGGGGCTTGAGGGAAATGGAAAATATTCCCCCTCATCTTGCTGGACCATGGAGACAGGTGGGATAGATGATGAAATGCAGCAGATGTGGCGAATATTCTGGAAAATCAAGGTACCTATGAAAGCGAAAATGTTAGCCTGGAAGGTAATTAATCAGGGAGTCCCTGTGAAAGATGAGCTCTTAAGAAGAGGATGTTTGCAATCGTCCGATGTTCTATGCGGCTGCTGTGGGAAGGAGGCGGAATCAGTGAACCACTTATTTTGCAGATGTGAGCTGGCTAATGCATTATGGTGCAAAGGAGTAGAATGGTTTGGCATAGTATGGGCATGTCCGGGGGAGATTCGTAACTTATTACTGTGGTGGCTATGTGGGACAAATATGGGAGGGAGGAGGGAAATTTGGTTGACAACTGGGCTGGCGATTGTGTGGACGGTATGGAAGCATCGAAATGCTTCAGTTTTTAAAGGGAAACTAGTGGTGGTTAAAGAGGTAGTGGAGGAGCTTAAGTGGAGGATTCAATTTTGGTGGAAATCTATTTCTAAGGGCACAGCAAATTATTCTTTTGGAGTAGGGGGACATTTTCTTGATTGCTTTCCGCATAAGCGGCTGACCAGGGCATCATCAATTCGTAGGGGCCTCACTTGGGTCCGACCAACTAATGGGTGGTGGAAGATCAATACGGACGGGTCCTCTCTTGGGAACCCGGGGCCGGCCGGTATTGGAGGAGTCATTAGGGACGAAATGGGTGAGGTTATCTTTATTTTGACTGATTATATTGGCATTTCGGATTCAATAGGGGCGGAAATAAATGCAATTAGTCGAGTGTGTCAAGCTATTATTCGGGATCAAGGATTTCCTCTTCCAAAGTTAGTATTTGAAAGTGACTCAATTATCATTGTGAAATGGTTGGAAGATCCGGGGAATGTGCCTTGGAGATTCAGGAATCTGGTGGCTCCAATTATTTCAGTACTAAGGTGCGCCGGAGAGGTTCGATATCAACATATATTAAGGGAGCGCAACGCGTTAGCCGATTATTGGGCAAAGAAAGGTGCATCCGGGGAAAGGAAACTTGAGGAGTGGTATTAATGATTCTGATTCCAGGAATTGAAGGTTTTCAAGGCTGTTGATGTAAGGTTGGGGTAGGGGATGTGGTCTATGATGCTGATGCTGCCACTGCTGCTGGAAGAATTTAGTGGAATAAAACTAAAGAAGATACTGAGTTTGTGGCGCTCTGAGTGCCAATCTGTTGCTAACACCTTTTCTCTTGCGAATTCATTTGTTTCAGGGGTAGCTGTTGCTGGAATGGAGCAAAGTGGTGTCCTGGAGTTACTGAATAAGCTGCTGAAGCAATATATAGTCATCAAGTTGATTGTCTGGTTTGCTGGCTGCTGTTACGCCCTGCCCTTTTTGATGTTCCAGGTTGTCTGCTGTCCCATAGGAGGTTGCTGGTGTATGGTAACTGAGGTCGATGTCGCTGCCGAAGCTGCTAAGTGAATCCAAGAAGCTGATTGTTGATAACTGAAGACACTGGATGATGTCAACCCTACAATTGGGATTGATACAAAGACAAGGAAAGCTGAAGAATTTCATCAAATTCAATTGGGGTTGAGGCTCATGGTCGGGCTAATGATCCTTTGCAAGCAATGTTCCAAGCCAACAGTCACATTCTCTGGTGAGATCGGTCCTCTAAATTTTTAAGCTGCTTGCATAAGTGTGTTTCAATTTAACATCTCAGAATTTGCTACATTATCCATTCGAGCTAACTATTCATTCCAATGCTTCGAAAATGATAAGGGTTCTGGTTCAGTCCATTGGTCTCTTTTTTCACACACCTTTCCAAATTCCACCTACTTAGCCATTGCCTTATCTAGCCCGTTCTGAACCTTAACCTTAATACCGCCCATTGTCATAGCCTCATCTTGTCCTTGTACTATTGAGAGTTCAGGATGTGCCCCCCCTAATAATTTTTGATGCTGCGTGTACATTGCTGGGAGTGTCAGGGAGTTGAGATTTCTTGCATTCGCGCTCATGGGATGGCTTCTATTCTTCGCTGCATGTTTGAATAGTGCTAATGTGGGTTTGTGATGTAGCTACATTTTAGATAAAATAAATAAAATAAAAGGCAAGAAAGAAAGAATTTAAAAAAAAAAGAAGAAGAAAAAAAAAGTAAAAAAAAAAAGAAAGAAAAAAAAAAGAGAGAAGAAGGATCTAATGAAGTAGGAGTGTATAGAGATCAGAATATTGAAGGAAGGATCTAATGCTGAAGGAGACAATGTCTTATTTTCTGCTGTCCATAATAGGGGGATAAGTATTTTGAGGAAAGGCCATTGGAGATTATATGTATTTTTGATCCTTATAATTAGGAGTCTTGCTGTTATGAGGAAGCTTTAGCTTAGGTGTATTCGAGAGTCGCAGTACCCTTTGCCTCCAATCTTTGCTCCTGTCGATTGATATGTTGTGCCTTCAGTCATTTTCACCCTCTTGTAGCTCACCTACATTTCTACCTCTAGTCTTTCTTTGTTTGGTCTTTACCGAGTCCCTTTGAGTCGAAGCATTGGTGTTGAACAATACAAGTTGGGGAGATGCGGGTATGTAGTAAGTATTTGGGTGTGTTACTTTGATTCGTCACCTGCAAGTTTGCACAATTTGGGGAGCGGAAGAAAGGGGACCAGATCTGCTGCTACTGCCCAAGTAAAAAAGACATCATTGGGATGCCATCTTGCTGCCGATTCTGGAGGGACTGCAATGGTTGAATGCAGTTCAGAGCCGCGGTGTTATGCTCAGAAGCTGTGGAACAAGGTCTTGTGGTATCAATGTGGGGATAGCTGTGCGAGTCTGTGAACAGCCGCTTGGTACATACGTTGTATCGCTCCGTATTCCACTGAAGTCGCTTTGAGGAATAGGGGTAGCAGGTTGTTCCACTTGTCGATTTGTGCCATTGAAGTTCTCTTTGCTTTGTAGTAACTAGTCGCTTGATTGGTCACCTAGTCGCCTGATGTTGGCTGCCTCTTCCAATAGGTTCTAGCATCATGTATGGATTGCTTTATTGGCTTTGATATAATAAATATTACCATTTCCCTCAAAAAAAAAAAATTTATGTCTTTAAATTTTCATATCTTATTAAATTGTTATTATGGATTAATGCATGTTCAAGTATACAATTAAATTATTTACCTTAAAATTTGTAAATGGAATATTTTTGTATGCATGCCTAGGAGTAAAAATTTAATTATTTAATTAAACCCCTTTACATGTGTGTTAAATTATGATCGTGCGGAAATCCTTGTCTTTTAAATTATGTAATTATTATTAGATGAATAAAATTTAAATCGTGTCTTGTATGCACATGTTTTCAATAAATTTAATTAAAGATTTTGAAACCCCTTGATCATAGTAGGTGTTAACTTACTCAGTACGTTTTGCTGACCAAACCATATTTTCTTTCCTTTTTCTTTCAGAGTATGAGGATTATGCATCATCATATGCATGCATGGGAACATTCGGGAAAAACTCTATTTTTAAATTCCTGCATTTAATTACAACTTGCATGAACGGGCCTGTTTAACCCGTGTTTTGGCCATGTCGGCCCTATACTTAAATTCCGCTGCATTATACATATGTAAATATTACTTTCCGCTGCAACTTTGATATTATGATTTCTAAATTATATTATAATGGGTTGTTTGAATATTTTAAATTCTGAAAAACCATAGCCTTGCATCTCTTTAGCAAGCTCGGAGAAACCGTGTCTTGCTAGGGAGGTGTGGCGGTGACATCCCGGCCTGGGTTATCAAATCCGGGGTGTTACACTGCAAGTCCGACATCCCCTTCGGTCCCTGCCCCCGATGTGGCTCCGTCCGCTCCTGTCCCTCCTGGTTCCTGTTCCCCTTTGTCGTCGTCTGCTATTGCTTCTGGGGATGGTTTACTTATGCTTGATCCTGAGTCGAATGCTCCACCCCATTCTGGGGCTGCTCAACAAGTTCCTTTTGGAGGGTCCCCGTCTGAGGATGTTCCGACCACTGAAGGACAACCATCCCAGGTTGATCCTGATGACACCCCTCTGGATGAACTCAGAAGGCAAGTCCGTGAGAAAGGAAAGCGCAAGGCTGTTCCAACACCGCCCAAACAACCTTCGAAGAAGAAATCTCGGAAGGCTCTTCCTAAAAAGAAGTCTATCCCTGTTCTTAAGGAATCGGATGCCCATTCTCCTCTGTATTTCTCTGCTGCTGGAGAAAGGTATGCCTTGGAAACCCTTCACTCTAGAGATTTCATTTCTGAAGAGTGTTATGTGCATCCATACTATGATCAAATTGGTTTTTCTGAGTATTTAGAGAAGAAGCATTTGTCTATTTGGGCTACTACTCTGAAACGCTATTCCCCTACTGTTGTTAGAGAGTTTTATGCAAATTTGCACCCTGATATCCTTGATCCTGTGTCCCCTTGGTACTGCAAAATTTATCTTCGTGGAGAACTGCTTGATTTTACCCCCTCTGTCTTGAATGAGTTGTTGGAACTTCCCTCCAACACTGACATGAACAATCCCTTTGATCTGCTTAATGCTGAGCTAGCCACCATTGCCTCTACTATTTCTGCTTCTAAGAAATTTGCTTTTGGAAGAAAGGCTATGAGTCCATCAGATCTTTCTATGAAGTTTAATTGCCTTTTTAGAATTGGTGCTTCGAATTTCTTGCCCACTTCTAATGCTAGCCAGCTCAGTTCTCATATGGGTAAATTTCTGTATTCCATTGATGAATGTCCTGAGATTCTCAACTATGGTTACCTGATCATTAAGCATATGTTGAAATTCTCTCATGTCACAATTGAAAAGAATACCCAACTGCCCTACCCTGCTCTCATCACTTTGTTTGCCCAGTCTTGCCATCTACTTGCCCCTAATGAAACCTTCATTAAGGTCAAGAAACACCTTCCTTCTGATAAGCTTAAAGGGTTCCATAATGACTTCAAACTTGGACCCCAAAAGCTTGGCTCTGCTCTTGTTGATCATATCAGAAGTGAGCTGCAACAAGTGGAGAAGGAGTTGGGCATTCTGAACGATAAGCAGATGGGATTAAAGAGGAAGGTTCGAAAGCTGGTGGCCCTACTTCCCCATTCTTTTGATGCTCCAGCTGAGGGGGAGAATGACTCTGAGGGTACTCCCTGATCTGCCAAGTAAGGGGGAGATACAGTGGAAAGGATTGCAAGGGTGCTGATTATTTTTGCTGGACATTCTGTAATTCTGATGATGTTGGAACAACAATCTGGTTTTTGGTTTTTCTGGTTTTTGATGATGGATTCTGGTTTTCTGGTCTGTAATAGAATTCTGGCTTATTGATGGATATTATCTTGGATATTCTCTGGATATTGTTTGTGAGATTATCTCTTATGGATGGATGCTTTTGATTATGCCTACTCTACATCTGCTTCTATACTTATTGGCATGAATGTATGTTGAGTGTTTGATGCTCTCTGATATGATATTGTCTTTCTGTGCTTCCTCCACTGTTTTGACTACTTGGCCCGATCATCTCCACAAAGGGGGAGATTGTTAGGGATATTTTATTGTGAAGATGTTCGTGATATTTACCGTTGTTGCAACATCTTGCCAACAACGCTTTATTCTCTTCACTGGAAAAAGCACAGAATAGTACAGTGACGTGGCATTTCCCCTAGCAGGCCTTAGAAGGGTTTAGATGGGCCTTAAAACCCATATAAATACCTACCTTCGTCCTTGAGGGATTGGGAGAGAGTCTAGCCGCAATCACAGCTCATTTTACAGAGCATTAACAGATTCCTAAGCTGTGATTATGGCGGATTGAAAGCTGAAGAAGAAACCCCTGGTCTTCGTTGTTTGCAGAAGGCACCAACAACCGTTCTGCTACTGGTATATATTTAGTTGCTGTGTCTTCCATTATTCATGGGGTAATTGGGATTGTGTTTATGCATTTCTGGGTTTATTGTTTGTAAACACAATCTAGGTGTATTGTAGGTGTTTTAGCACCATTGAGCTTAACTTGTTTGATTAGCTAGATTCCACAAACACCACCTTGATACCTGCCGGTGAATTTTGTGCATTTGGGTAGATAGTTGATGCTCCCTTGTGTTCTTCTAGTCTATTTGGGTAGATAGGAGAGTTCATTGGAATGTAAGGGTATGTAAGGTGTGGTTGACTCTTGTTCGATCAGTTTGGTGCAGATTTAGTGAATCCTGGCTTGGAGCCCCCAGATGTAGATCGGTGGATCGAACTGGGTGATCAAACTCTTGTGTTCTTGTTTATGTTTTCCGCACTCTGTTTCTGTGTTTGCCTTTGGTTGTGGTTTGCAGGTTGTTGAGACATCGTTGAAACAACCCTTGCAGGGTTTTATATTTTAGATTGGGCCTGTCAATTGCATAGAAATCGACCAACATATGTCATTACCAATATTTATATATTACAATTTAGTATCTTAAAAAATACTTATACTACAAACAAAAGTTTAAAAGACAAAAAAATGAAAAAGCAAAGATAAAAATATTTCTACTCATGACTCTAATGTCATGCATTGACAAAGAAAGTACGTGAAATCGTAATGTACTCGATAATTGATTATTTATATTGATTCACCCTAAAGTGTTGAGATATTAGAAATTTCATAAAGATGTATATATTTCCAAATTAAATTAGAAAAAATATAAGAAATACTCTTGTAAATGAATCTATTGACAAATTAAAATAACTATAGTTTCATCAACTTATTGTCATATTGCAATTTATCTAATTAATTTAATTTATCTAATACAAATATTTGCTATTCATTAACGAAAATAATATCAATCTATAAAGTACTTATTAATAATTTACAATATATTCTTTAACTATAATTTCAATTAATAGAGTATTGGTTAAGAATAATAACAAATATTGAAACTATATTTAAAGAATGAATATAAATCAACCCATAAAGTTTTTGTTACATCATTTATTTGGTAGTATTCTTTATCTATAATAATTAATAAAATTAAATTATCTAATGTGAATTTCGCTCGAATTTGGTTCTCCTGTATTTTGAAAGTGCTTTTTTTTAATAATTCCTTAATTTTTAGTGAAAAGTGATTGATTTTTGCTACTGTTTTATTATTCAACTATCAGCCAATAAAGTTTTTATTACATCTTTTATTTGGTAGTATTCTTTATCTATAATAATTAATAAAATTAAATTATCTAACATGAATTTCGCTCGAATTTGGTTCTTCTATATTTTGAAAGTACACTATGTTTTTTTTTTTTTTGAAATTTATAATTCCTTCATTTTTAGATTGAAAATAAATTGACTTTTGTTGTTGTTTATTATTTAACTTTGACTAATGGCTATACAACATATATAAGAAAAAACATAGTCAAGTGGGATCTCGTTAGATTCGTCTCATCATGTAGTTTTTAAATATCAAATTTTTAGAATATTTTTTTGTACACATTTTGAGTTATTGATCATTAGAAATGTGTATTGGATTGCGTGCAGAAAGTAAATGTTTATGAAATAGGTAGGTTACTGTTTATAAGGGAATTTTTGTGAGAGAGAATCGATAGGTTACTGTTCATAAGGGATATTGTTTTTATATATTATATAGATATAGATTTGCTTTTTCCTGAGTTTATCCAATTTCTCTTGAAAAGAAAAAGGGGATAAAGGAACCTTGTGTTGACCGTTGATTGTCCTCTAAAGGTAAGTTTTCTTATTCATTTTGAAAATACTAATCCATTTTTTTTGGATGAGCAAATACTAATCCATTTATTTTCAAAGTTTAAATTAATACTTTTATTATATATTCTATATTTACAAAATATTTTTTTATTTCGTTCATATTAATAAAATCATAGTAATATTTTAATTAAAATTGCAATAACGTGTGTTTGAGAAAATATGAAATAATAAAAATTGACTTGGCGCGGATGTTAATGCACCTATTTAATTGTTTTATATTTTACAATGTGTACGTGTAAAAGTTATATATACTTCCTCCGTCCCATCTCAAACGTATTGTTACTGTTGGACACATGAATTAAGATAGACTTGATTTGTGAGTATATGATGGGGTTCACATAGTTGTTGGAGGGGAAAATTATTTCTAATTATAGAAAGAAGACATTTGTAATGGGACATAAAAAAATAGTAAGTAGGACATTTGTAATGGGACGAAGGGATTATATAAGTATTAATGAGTTCGAACACGCAGTGCCCGGTCAGGTCCCGACAAAACTCTTTTTTGCCAGCCGCCAAAATTCCTTAACTTTTGTACCCGAAAAGGCCAAAAAGGCCCTGGTTCGTGTGTTGGTTCGTATACGAACTGGGTTAGGAAGCACAGTCCATGGGATTAATTAGTAAGGGTGATTAAGAACGGTTGGGTCGTCGTCAACGGCAGGGACCGTCCACGAGCCCTAAGTGTTGAAGACGAACCACGGTTCCACGTGGCAATGGATTTGTGGTTTTTTACATTGACCACGGTCCATGTGGTTCTTGCATGAACCTTTGCCCAGATGTGGGGCTGGATTTATTCCCCATCAGACATTGGGAAACGGGAAAGTGGTTCGGTCATTGAAGTGGTTCTTTTACGAACCTAGTATTATTATCCCGACCCCGGCATGGTGGACAGAATTTATTCCTGACCACCCACCATGGATGAAACCAATAAATTTGGATCTCTAAATTATACTCTTTCATTTTCATTTGCACTGTCCAACATTCTTGTTTAACAGGAGAAATTTATAAGGGAAGCAAGATTTATCTTGCGCATCTTGGGAGCATCCACTGAGACAAAGAATTGAAGAATTAAGGCACCAGGGTACGACCACTCGGTAAGAGATTTATCTTTAAATTGTTGCTTTAAAATGGTTGTCTAAATAAATTGTTAGTTTTCGTTTCGGATCTAAGTTATTTAATGTGTGTAATGAGAGATGTTGGTTTTGTTAAGCCTAAATTGTAGATCTATGGTTTCTTTAGCAATGGTATGTAGTAATTTAGTTAAATTCCAACATTATAGTCATCATATTATATTTAGTAAATAAAGAAAAGTGATTTTTTTTAAATTCATGATTGCGTATGATATCCTTTTTTTTTTTAAATTTTACGTCACAGATTTTTAATTATTTTTTCTCTTTTATTATTATTTCAGAATTTATGTTAATAAATATTATTGTTGTTGGTATTATTTATTGTAGATTCATGGTTACTATTATTATTACTTAATTTTAAATTAATGGTTACTATTATTATTACTTATTTTAGAATAATAAATATTGTTGTTGAATAATAAATATTGTTGTTGTTGGTATTATTAATACTTACGGTATTACTAATAACTTAAGTATTTGTTACATTTGTGAGTTATATATTATTATTATTAGTAGTAGTCGTAGTAGTAGTATTATTAATTATCATAATTATAATTTGTGGGCCGTTGCAAAATAAACTTTGCGGTTCGTGGTTGCAACCACAGGGTCGTGGTCCATTTGCAACCACGGCCCACAAATGTGGTTCGTGGTCCATTTGCAACCACGAACCAGTAACCACGAACCACAGGGTCCGTGGTAAGGTATGAGGTTCGTGGTCGATGTGTGCACCACGAACCCATAGACCACGAACCACAGGTCCATGTTAAATGTGTGGTTCGTCCAGCTGGCCGCCCACGAATCTGTTGGTTCTTGCACAGTCCTTCCAGGAAATTATTGGTGTTATAGTGGAGATTAGTAATTACTGTTATTAATAAGAATAGTATTACTAATAATAATTGTGTTATTGGTGTTATCATTATTATTACTATTGTTATTATTGCTATTATTATTGAAAAAATTATTAACATATTGTAGTTTATAATAATTAAAATTATTGTTATTACTATTAAATATATTATTGTAATACATCGGTAAAATTGTTATGTTGTTACTTAAGGGTGATTGATCCACCACTCAGAACAATGTCTTGGCTTGAGTGGCCAAGCGGTAGCACATGGTACCAGGGCGAGTGGCATTCACACGACGAGGAAGAGCGAGGTCTGAACCGTAAGTTTTATTTTTACACTGCTAGTAAATTTTTTTTAACGGATACACTATAGTGTGGTTGAAATACGTCATCTATATATTATGTAGCCGTAATTTTATAAGGTTTACATGTGTTTGTGAAATTGTTTATAATATAAGGGATACAAGATACACAACACTCAACAAATTATGATGCCGAACGAAATTTCCCATTTGCCAATTTAGAGTCGGGAAGTGTGATGGAGAGCATATTTGGCACGACCCCGACAATGAATATGTTTGGGCATGCAAATGTAGCCGGGAACAGCCACGGGTACGGAGCGGTTGGTGAAAATGTATACGAAAGAAGCGCTATGGGTAATTTTGCTGGATATCCGAGCAGTGTTATCGGTGAAGGAGGGAGGCATTTACAATACGATGAGGTGCCGGAGCCGGCGGTGAATCTCGGCGGAGATGCCGTAGAGCATGGCCATGCGGAGGATGCTGGAAATACAGGGATAAGTCGATACGTGGAAGTCGGATAAGTCGAGGTATTTCGTGAGGTGTAGGGTTGATGGTTGCGAATTTCAGATGCGAGCAAGGGGAACGTCATCGCTTTGGACGGTGTACAGACTGGTCCCACATACGTGCAGTGTAGACCCGGACAGGCCTAATCCAACGACACTCCCATCGAGACATTTGGGCAGCTATTATGCCGCAGATATTGTCATCGAGGAGAAGACGTTAGAGCCTTTAATGATTAAGAGAAAGCTGCAGAAAGAAGGCGTCAATGTCTTGATCGGAATGGCCCGGAAGATTAGGGACCATGCAATTGTCTCAATTTTTGGGGATCACGACAGTTCTTTCAAGATGATCCCTTCGTACCTACACATGCTGAAGGAGTCAAATGCAAATACGGTGACGGATTACGCGGTGGACATGGAGGGGAAATTCGGGCTTGCATTCTTTGCACTGGGTGCCTCGATTGCTGGGTGGCCACTGATGCGGCCTTTTATGGCAATCGACGGGACACATTTAAAGGGCAAGTACAAGGGTGTCCTCTTCGTGGCGGTAACGAAAGACGGAAACAATAAGTTATTCCCGCTTGCATTCGCTGTTGGGCCGACGGAGTCAATTGAGACGTGGCGGTGGTTTCTATTGCAATTACACCGGGCACTACACCTGCAGAAAGATGTGTTGATTGTGTCCGATGGGGCGAAGTGCATTGAAATTGCGATTGAGCACGTGTTACCAGATGCACGCCACGTCCTCTGTACGTTCCACATAAAGTCCAATCTAGGTCGGTATGGGAAGAGAGTGAAGGATCTGTTCACATCGGCTGCCTATGCATACAAGAATTCAGATTATAATCGTCACATGGATGCGTTGAAGCAGCAGTGTCCTTCCGCATATACGCATCTACTGGAGAAAGTAGGGGAAGCACGATTTGCGCATGTGAAGTGCCCTGTTCGTCGTTATGACATGATGACGACGAATCCCGTAGAGAGCATGAACCACGTATTGAAGTGGGCGCGAAGGTTTCCTGTGTGCTCATTGCTCGACGTCATTCGTGCAACTATTGCTGATTGGTTTACGGAGCGGCACAGCGACGCGTTGAGTGGCACTACTGTGTTGACTGACTGGGCACATGGGGAGCTGATGAAGGCGAAATATGAAGGACAAACCCTGTCAGTGAAGGACACAAGGAAGTCCGATGAGTTCAACGTCAAGCAGAACGGCAAGGTGTACACAGTAAACCTTGGGTCGAAGACATGCACGTGCCAGAGGTTTCAGCAGCATTTGATACCGTGTCCCTATGCAGCGGCAGCGATTAGGTATCGACGGGCCTGAACCATAAGTCGGTTTTATACTGGTTAAGTGGCACGGACATAATGTTTAATTAACGCTCCAACCTTTTTGCGCAGGTTTGTGAACCACGAGCAGACTGCATATGTGTCACCACACTACAAGCGTGCGGTCCTCGTCCAGTCATGGAAAGCGCGAGTGTATCCTATGGACCACCCGACCGGCTGGGTAGTACCGACCGCGATTGCCAATGCAACGTGCAAGACGCCAGATTGCCCGAGGCAGGCTGGTCGACCGAAACAAAGTCGGATTCCATCGGGGGCAGAAGGAGCTGGGAATTCCAAAAGGCGACAAACTTGCAGTGTGTGTGGTGCGGTGGGCCATAATTGGAAGAGGTGTCCTGGCCCAAGCGCCGATGTCGCCGGTCCATCCGAGTACCTACCAACCATTCCACACTTATGTACATCCTGTGGTGGCGCGGGACACGATGTAGCGAATTGTTTCATTTTCCCAGACTTAAACGGCCCAGCTCCGTATTACTAGTATTAGGATGTATTATGCCGATATTATTGTTGTTTTATATATATTCAAAAAGCGCCACACATCGAAAGCCTGGCTCTGCCGCATGGCCCAAGCATCTGGATAATCTCCCGGGAAATGGCCACGTACGATACAGGCTGTAGTGAATAGTGCAATCGGCCCGCACGAGATGCTGTCGGTCTGCTCGATCACTGCCTCCTTGCGAGCGAACTTGAAATCCCAGGTGGGGGAGCAAACAGCGCCGCTACGACGATCATAGTAGCCAGTGCGAGACAACATCTCCGGCAATAACTTCCGCAACACCCACATCTTCTGCGATCAGTCCCTGGCTACATCTGGTTTCACCTCTCGGTCTGGGACGAGGCTATTGTGTAGAACAATCGTCTGCGCCCCGAGTCGCAGTCGTATGATAGCCCAGTGACCCCCTGGGTTGTATGGGCAGATAATCTGTACGCAGCAAAAACATGATCATTAGAGTGTCGGTAATCTAATTATTAAAATTATGCGATTAAGATGTAATTCCACAAACCTCATCTAACTCCGACCAGTCTGCCGTGGACCCCCAACTAGGAGCTGCCCCCGTAACGTACAACTTGAAGAATGCAGCATGCGAGTCGGTCATCCGGGACCGAAGGCCATCCCAACAGTCGCGTATCAGTGTGTCCTATTGGAATAAATTGAAATATGAACTTATATAAACAATTTGCAACAATACAAAAATTATTCAAAGTAGTTGGGGATAGCTAGACCAACCAAAAAGGCGTCGTCCATGATGGCGTACTTGTAATCCTTCCAGGGCACTACTCCCAGCCAGCCGGGTGAAAATTGGAGAATGCCGAGATACGCATCGATGTGCTGAAACAGGAATGTTGCATTGAGTTTTGGGCATGGTGTCACTTTTATGTAGCTAAATGAAAAATGTAGATTGACTTACATCGGACTCGAGGAATTTAAAGATGTCCAACCAGGTGGAAAACCAGGAGGGCCCTACTAAAGTCCACCAGCCGACGTTCACCCTATACATAAGGGCAGCTATTAGACACGTAATGCGGTGAATGAATGTAAATAATTTTGTCATAAACACTTACGGGGCAGCTTCCTTGTCGTCACAATATGCTTTAAATTTCGCGTGATCCGCATTATCGCACCTACGCTCCAGTGGTAGGTAAGGGCTCAGCAATCTATGGGATAAGCGCCCACGGCGTCCCTTACGAAACTGAACGGAGTCCACGGAACCAGTGGGTCGGATGGTCACAATGCTGTCGGGACCGAGTGGGTACAGCCGGGGTCTAGTGGTAGGCACAGGCGTGGCTGCAAAAGAAGAAAAACAAGTCAACTACTTATAAGCCACTATAACGACAACTAATTAAAAACAATTCATTTTGGTGATAGAGAAATTAGTTGACGTACCTATGTCATCAGGCTGCACATGCGTACTAGGTCCTGCCGTTCCACCCCCTCTAGGTGAACTGTGCGAAGGCATACCTGCACAGTTTTAGTGGTCGAAATGTAGGTAAGAGTAATGCGGCGGATTAGTAAACGAGGTGCAAAAAATATCATTTGCAACAACCGGACAAATATTGCAACCCAAATTCAGACAAATACCTGGCTGTGGGGCACAGGTGTGAACTGGCCCGCCACTCCGTGTCGGTGAACTGGCTGAAGGATCGCCTACACAGTTCAGCGCATCAAAATGTATGTAAGCGCACTGCGGCGGGTAAAATCGTGAACGAGTAATATAGTAATAATAAAGGACCGTGCAAAAATTACAACACCAAATCAAAGACAGACCTGACTGTGGTAGCGGCGTATGAGCTGGACCGCCATTGGTATGTGGCGTGTGTGGATCAACCTCGTGACGTGACGGTGACTCGCTCACATCCCGCGACTCAGACGACACACGCTCGACGGTGGGCTGGACCGCTGCCACCTCTGCAACTCGCTCATCATCGGTCTCTGCTCCTCCGGCAGCTGGTCCAGCCCGCTGGCCCTCAGAAACCACCCTATCCGCGGAGGGCTGCAGTCCAGTGGTAGGCGCACCGACAGGCAGGTCGGTCGAAGACGGGGCAGCATCGGTGCGAACACGGGTGTACTTCTGCATGAATGCGTTCACCGACCGCTGTACCTCTCCGCGCATGGCGGCCACAAAACACTGCTGCACCTGACGGATGGCGTCCACTGCCTGTTGCAAAAGGGTAAGCAACCTCTTCTCATACTCTGCCTGCCGCCGCGCCTGCTCATCCAACAAGCGCCGCTCTGTCTGAGCGACCATATCAGCGATCGCGGTCAACAATGTCTGGTCATCCCGACCAACCGCACGAGGAGGTACACTCGCGGCTGGTGGTGGAGGCTGGGCATCAATACCCTCTTGCGTACGGGGTGAAGGTATATCCCCCTGCGGCCGGGGTGAAGGTATACGCCCCTGCGGCTCCCCACCGACCCCACCGTGCTGCCCAGAACCCCCGTCTGAGTCGGATCCACTGCTCTCCGACCCGTCTGGCGGCGATGTCTTGCGACCCCGTCCACGTCGCCACTCTTCTTCCGCCGAACTCTCTTCCCGCCATCGCCCCCAGTTGCTGCACGCTTGCGCCGGAGGAACGGGATCCATACCAGCCCCGGTGGGATAGGGGCATCCACATCGGCCATATAAGGCTCGCGCCTCTCCAGGTCGGTCGCTGGCATAATCTCAACAATGTGAATATCCTGCAGTGAACATGGGGTGAGTATCAGATTGATAGATAATTATCCTTCAAGCGCATGGAATTAATACAAAATTTATAAAAAGGAGCGAGGTCTAAACACAGTTACTCATACTAACCTCATAATCGAACGCCTCGCCCCATGACTGCTGCGACCATTTTGCGTCGAACTCCCACCTCGTCATCCGTGGTCGCTGTGCCTCCGGGTCAGATATGAACTTCACCCGCGTCCACGTATTCAGCTGTGGTATTGACTCAACCGCCCACACCTGACACATCATAAATTTTAATACATCAATATAATAACAGTGTGATCAAGTCTAAACGAAAATATACAATATTTGCAAAAGTTGTTAGCTTACCCAAAGAGCGTAGCTGGGGCCGTAAAGATGCGCTGAGCCACGGTGATCGAGCCTAAGCCTTGGGTACTGCCTGATGCTCGCGCGCATGACCTGCCATGACAGGAGTCCCCACGGAAAGGTCTCCCACGCCTCGGTGTCCTCCACGAGTCGACACATCCATGGATCAGGACGGCGTGCCTGTGGATCGTGCCCTAGTATCATGTGGAAGGCGGCCATCACTCTCGCGACCTTCAGGGCATCGCCGGGCCTATCCCTGAACGCCCCCTCCTGGCAAATTTTTCCCGGCACTGATTTGTCGTATGCTCCCTAAAAACCCGAGCGTACCTAGCCCCAGCACTATCGTTCGGTAAAGGGTCCCGACTAAAAAGCTGAAAATCTATAGTCGGAGTAAATCGGAGCCCTGTCATCATAGCGTGCTGCTCTCTCCCGTACCGTAGGAATCGGCCGCCCACCCTAAACCAAACCTCATCGTCGCTCCCCATATGCCAGTCCACCCCCTTCGTCGCCTTCGGGATAGGGTGAAATACTACCTCCCGAGCCAAAAGCTCGTTCAGGGCAAGCCCTGAGATGGTCCCACGATGCCACCTCGGTCGAAACAGATGGCCGAAGCATGATCGGCGGAGCTCCTCTAAACCATCAGGATCCGCCTCTCTAAGTACGCCCTCAATCTCCGGCACCAACGTCTTCTGACGCGTGTAGGTGCCCAAGTGAGGGGAAGACCCCTGGCAGTCCCCTCTCACGTACCACCAATCTCCCTATTATTTATAAAAAGGATTGATCCTCCCGTTAAACACTCATTACAGACAATAATTAATATCTCAATTAATTAGATGACGTACTTAGTGATAATATCTCAATGTTACATGGAATATGAATATTTTTAGAGTTGCATTAGTGTTATTTAGTGAGGGCTTAAGTGTAAATTTAATATATGGTGGAGCATGTGAATATTTTCTTGAGGGGTTTCTTAGTTATTTAAAATTTTATTTTCGTATTTAATCTTGTCATAAATTTTTTAATTGATAAAATTATAATATAAAAATATTATAATATAAAAATAATACTATAATATTTTTTCATAATATCAAAATAAAGTAGCTAAATATTTTATAGTATCAAATTAAATTTAATATAATAATTTTAACTTTAATAATACTATAGTAATGTCTTTAATATTATAATATTAATATAAATTGATAAAATATACTTACTTTTAATATTATAATATTAATATAAATTTAATTTTAATAAGACTTTTAATTTGAACCGTTGATTTGCGACCTAAACATTTCACCAATTCACCGTGTCAAAATCCCAATCACTGGATAATTAATTCAGTTCTGCTCCTAATAATTATCAATTAATCAAAATTTCGTGATCAAACATAAAAAACTAATCCAACATTATCAACACTATCACTGTACTAACAAATATTACCGAGGGTATCCTAATGACTGGATAATTGATTCAGTTCTAAACTAACAATGATCAATTAATCAGAATATCATGATCAAACATAAAAAAACTAATCCAACATTACCAGCATGGTTAACAGTACTAACAAAAATTACCACAAAATCCAAATTACTGGATAATTAATTCAGTTCTAAACTAACAATGATCAATTAATCAAAATAATCGTGATCAAACATGAAAAGCTAATCCAACATTATAATGATCCATAAAAATAATAATTCACCAAAATGCACACAATTAAACAATTAACAAACGGTATAACAAAAATTTAAAAATTAAAGCATAAATTTATGCCTAACCCGATCGGGATCCCTGTCGGAGGGTGGCAGAAGCACCGCCGCTTCATTGCCCGCCGGCGCGGCGGCGGTAGGTGCTCCGCTTCCCCCCACGTTGCCGCCGCTCGTGCCGGCGCCGTTTCCCTCTCCGCCCGCCTGGCTCCGTCCCGTTTCATTGCCCGCCTCCGTCTCTCCCAATGCCCACGCGAGATCCGCCGGAATGCTGTCGTCCATTTTGCGCTCAAAATCGCCGGAGTAACCGCCGTCCTTTGCGAATAAAAGAAAAAGAGAGAAAGTGGGGAAGAAATGAGGGTTCACAAAGTTTTTAGCCACGAATCGGGTATACGAACCGTTGGGCCGTGTACGAACCACGCAATTCGTGTACGAACCCGTGGGTCGTCTACGAACCGCAAGGGTCGTCCACCGCCCAACGCATAGATTTTCGCGCCCGCGTCCAATTTTTTAAAAAATGGTATTACGCTCATATCGCGCCCGCCCAACCCTAAACCCTAAACCCTAAACCCTAAATAATAAGAAAAATAATATATATATAATATCTATATATGGAACAATTTATGTTTTAGAACATAGAACAATTTATGTTCTAGAGTTTACATACGCTCATATGTGCGGATATAATTCAAATTGAAATATTATTTTTTAAATTGTTCTGAAAAAGATTAATAATACTATATAAATTATCAAGATTATTAGTTGTAATTATTTTAGTATTTCTAAAAATGTTGGGTAATTTTTTTATGACTTTTGCAACATAAATAATTATTGATAATATTACTATATAATAGTAATAATAATAATATTTTTTTTACAATGGTAGATTAAATATGATAATAATAGCAATAATTACAAAATAATAATATAATTATAACGAGTATCGTAGTATTGCTAAAATTCTCTTATGTTCCATTGCACAAAAAATACGTTAATACTACTAAAATGTTTTCATCGCCGTTATTAATATTATTTTGTAATGTTTACCTGTAGGTGTTGTCGAGATACAACAATTGGACATGCGCGACATTGGTAATGACAACATTCAGAAGCACCCTCACTACATCACGATGAATGTTTTGATGGTTGCATACCACCAATCTCCCCCGCCAGAAAGCAAGAGTGTGGCCTGTCCCAGAATGGCTGAAGGCGGACATGTGGAACATTGGCCATGCATGAAGCACAATGCTTCAAGCACAGGGCTTGAAGCATCACTGTCGATAATTTTTCATTAGCGGTATTCGAGTCTTAATATTAACATCATATAGCCTACACACTGTTTGCTTATTGATTGTCATTGTCATACTACAGGCTATACTGTACAGTGCACACTGCTTCATTGCGGGAGAATGCAACATTGGCCTGGGCGGCATTGGTAATCAACACATTTCGAACCACGAGCGCAACATTTGGTCTGCGCGGCATTGGTAATGACCGTCCAGAAAATTATCGCAGAGGATGGGTAAACAAGCGGGCAGGTTCATCACATAGCCCGCCTGACAGAGAACATTCGGGCAACTCGGGTACTGAAGGAGGGAATATTATGAAATATTACCCCTAAAAAAGGAGTCGCTCAGCTCGGAGGGGCAAGCATTAGTGGGAGATGTTATCCCTCAAAAAGAGAGGCTGAGAGAGGTTGAACAGAGGGAGAAGAAATGCAAGGCTTAAAAGAGTAATTAATACACTTATTATTACTATTAACAATATTTCTATTATTATAAATATATACTTAATAAAACTGCAATTACTAACTGTACGGAAATATCTTCAGTCATTTGAGGCCCACCGCATTGGCGCGTTGCAACGATCGGCCGGCGAGTCAGATGAGGTTGCGGTGCGGGGTGAAATGCTTTGGCGTTCGGACGATGGGACAAGAATAAGGATGTACTCCACTGATGGACAATTAGTCCTGGGCCATTCGAAACATCTTCAGCATTCTTATGACGCGAATGCTCAAACTCTTTCCCAACTTCAGATATGCAGGTGACAATGATCTTCGGCGAGGTTTTGGGTAACTGCTGAGCCCGCACGCTACTTGGCATGTTTTCTCGCGTCGACGTCCGTATGGAGGAATTTCGGAGCCGGTCGTCCTTAGCCCACTTTTCCATTAATCTGCATGGCCCGGAAGTTCTACATTGCCCCATATGTTTTGATGAAATCTAGACAAACAAGCAACATAGATAGCACCATTAACTTTGGTTGCATATGGTGCAGTCGGCTGAGAGAGGTTGAACATTAGGAGAAAAAATACAAGGGGTCGACATGATCTCAAGCTTGTAGCAGTCGTTGCATAGTTGGACACCATGCTTGAGATCATGTCGACCCCTTGGTATTTTTTCTCCCTATGTTCAACCTCTCTCAGCCGACTGCACCATATGCAACCGAACTTAATGGTGCTATCTACGTTGCTGGTTTGTCTAGATTTCATCAAAACATATGGGGCAATCTAGAACTTCCGGGCTATGCAGATTAATGGAAAAGTGGGCTAAGGACGACCGGCTGCAATATTCCTCCATACGGACATCGACGCAAGAAAACATGCCAAGTAGCGTGCGGGCGCAGCAGTTACCCAAAACCTCGATGAACAGCATGGTCGCATGCATACCTGAAGTTGGCAGAGTTTGAGCATTTTCGACATAACAAATGCTGAAGAAATTTTGGATCGTCCAGGAGTAATTGTACATCAGTGGACGTCTCGATTCTCCATGCCCTTAGTCGGAACACCGAAGGACGTCGTCCCACACCGCATCCTCATCTTCCTCGGTATCCGATTGTTAGCGGATTGCCTGAAGGCATCCTCCTTCAGAAATGTTCCCCATGTTCGTAGGAAAGGCATTAGGGGCGCACATGTAGAAACTAAAACACGCCCGGCCACAATATCCTGTCGAGAGCCCCAGGAATACTGATCATTATGCGTGCCTGACATGTTTACACCATAGCAGCCACCCAAGATTGGCAAATGGCTGGGACAGGGCAGAACATGGAAGTTGGAAATTAAAATATATTCTCCTTGGCTGACAGTTCCATACTAATGAGGTTATGGAATTAGAAATTATATTCCGATTTATCTGAACTCTTCTTCCCAAGTGAGAGGCGTGCTGGCTGGCGCTATAATTGCATGCCGACAGTTTGATAATACCTTTTAAGTAGGGTTCATGCTGATGCAATGGTTAAATGGGTTTACCCCGCGCCTGGGGTATGGGTAATAATGCAGAGGGCGGACCTGTAACACCCCAGATTTTTATCAACGTCCAAGGGAATAAAAATATTTATTCCGATCAATGTTGAAATATTTCCGAGAAGAAGAAAATAATTTATCACAATAAATTATTGCTCGGAAATAAAACGCCGATAGATTTAAACTCAAAATGGAATAAAAGAGGGAAAGGAAGCCCGAAGACATTCCATGAATTGAGTAAAAATAATTGGAGTTAAGTTCATGAAGGAAAAGAATTTTAATTCCAAGAACCCGTGAAGTCGAAAGAAATTTAATGATACAAGTTATTACACGGGAATCAAAAGACGACGAATTGAAAGCCGACGAAACCAAGACCGACGGATTTAAGATTTTAACATGAAGTTCATTCGAGTCGAGATAAACTTAAGATAAGAATTTATGACCCGAGAATGACCCGAAAAATCGAGCCCGAAAACGTAAGAGGATAGAAGTCCGAAAGAGAGGAGGAAAAGCACGACGGATCGCACGACCCCGCCCGGACCGAAGTCCAGGCGAGAGTGGCGCGCTGTCCGCGCGGGGTTTAGCCAAAAGGCGCGCCAACCCCGCGCCATCGCCGCGTCGACGATTGTCGTGTTTTGGGTGGCGCGCACCCGGCGCGGGTTTTGGCCGATTCGCGCGCCAACCCCGCGTGGGAGTCCTGACAACAGCCATTGTCGCGTTTTGGCGACTTTCTTGCCATATTCCTTGACCCCATGGCTGGGAATCCGATCTATCACGGGAGGGAACATTATTTGGACGTTATGTACTCAATCATACCTCCATTCTCAGCCATTCTAAGCAATCATTCACTCCCAAACTCTCCAAAAACTCTCTCTAAGCCAAACACCTTCCGGCGAACTTCCGGTGAACTTTCCGGCAACCAAATCCTATCAAGGTAGTGAAGAGATCAAGGATTTGCAAACATTGGATTGTTGGTAAGGTGTCAATCAAGTTTCCTTATTGTTTTAAGATCATAATCAACCTTCTAACTTACGGATCTTTACTTGCAAACACGTTCGTAGCCAAAGGAGAAGAAGAACGTGTTGCGTAGATTCGTTCGTGGCGATTTTGGACAAATCGATCAACCTTAGAACGTTCAAGGAACTCACTCTCTGTAAGTTGATAACTTACATATCAATACGGGTGGTTTGAAGATATCCGAAACATTGAATCTTAAACGAAACGTTAAAATCGAACCTAAAAACCCCAATCTACGTATTTTCTGAAATCCGAACAAAACTCTTATTTCGAGCGTTCAAACCTGAAAACTCAAAACTAAGATTTTGATCCTAAGATCTTAAGCTATATTGTGTAAAAATTTCAGAATTTTTCATCAAGTCTTGGTACCTCAAATCAAGTCGGACATATTCTGCGTTTTAAGGCTTTCCAAAAATTTACAGATTTCTTAGCCGAACTTGATGAGCATATTTCTATCATTTTTAGTCCGAACCAATCTTCATGATCTAAACAAAAGTTATAGATCTATGAGTCTTGAATACCTCTGAAAAATTTCAGAATTTTTCAACAAGTTTTGATACCCCAAATCAAATCGGACATATTCTGCGTTTTAAAGAACTCTCAAAAGTTCACAGATTTCTTACCCGAACTTGATGAGCTTATTTCTATCATTTCTAGTCCGATTCAATCTTTGAGTTCTAAACAAAAGTTGCATATAATCATGTCTAGTATGTGCATACCAAATTTCAGAATTTTTGAAGCTCATTTGATATGTTGAAAAGTCAAATCTTTGAGATGTGTCAAACCTGAATCCTGACAGCATACCATTTGAGTAGAAAACTCGATTTTTGACAAGCTTCCCATCGTTTTTACTAAAAACTCAAAACATGAAAGTTGTTCATTGAGATGTTTTTGAGCTACTGTGAAAATTTCAGATCAATCGCCTAAGAAATGGATTTTTAAACTGAAAAGGGCGTAAACTGTGCCATCGATCGATTTTTGAAATCTTTTAAACAACGATCGAAATCCTGTGATACGATAAAGCTATATTTTTGAAAATCCCGTTATACTAAAGTTGAAACGATATCGGTTACATAAAATTTAGGGGGTGAGTGCTCTGCAGGGTGCCCTTCTAATTGTGCAATTTGTGCCAAAACGGCTATGACTATCACGCGCGAAAAATTAACACCACGGCAACTTATGTTGTGCCTATCCTCTCGAGTGTATCCGTATGGGTTACTCGAGGCTCGACGGAGCGGTACTGGATATGGCCTATTTGGTCACAAGAGACCAACTGCCTACCCTCTCGAGTGTATCCGTATGGGTTACTCGAGGCTCGACGGAGTGGTACTGGGTATGGCGTATAGGCTGCGGCCGCCGGATCACCGGCTAGATGAGATGTTACTTATGAAATTGGCTGAGGCCGCCGGATCACCGGCTAACTGTTACTATTGATATCCGCCGTATTATTTTGGGGCCTATCCTCTCGAGTGTATCCGTATGGGTTACTCGAGGCTCGACGGAGCGGTACTGGATATGGCGTATTTGGTCACAAGAGACCAACTGCCTACCCTCTCGAGTGTATCCGTATGGGTTACTCGAGGCTCGACGGAGTGGTACTGGGTATGGCGTATCGGCTGCGGCCGCCGGATCACCGGCTAGATGATATGATACTTATGAAATTGGCTGAGGCCGCCGGATCACCGGCTATATATTGTTGAGATGATGGAGTAACGGGAAATAAATTAAAAGGCTGAGATTTTACGAAACTGGCTGCGGCCGCCGGATTGCCGGCTAAATTTAAATATCGTTTTGATGGTGGCGTATCGGTGAAATATTTTTAAAGCTCAAAATTTTATTACTTACGGCATTAATCATATTTTTAAATCATGTCTTAAATAATTGCCCATGCTTAAGTTTTAAATTATGAAATTAATTGCGTCTTTAAAGTATGCATTATCTTCGCATTTTTAAAATAAAATGTTTTTATGCATGGCAAAGAGTTTTATCTTAATTACTAAAAATCTAACCCCTTTATTGTCATGTAAGGATTAACTTACTCAGTATTTTATAATACTGATAAAACCCGTTGTTCATTTTTTTTCTGTTACAGAGTACGAAGCATGATCATTCATTGGGGGATCATTTGGACACTTAATTATTTATTTTATATGACTTGCATGAACGGGTCTGTTTAACCCGTGGTTTGGCCATGTCGGCCCTATATTTCAAATTCCGCTGCATATACTTTACTTCCGCTGCTATTTTATATATTCTCGCTGCAACTCTGATGCAGTATTTTTAGATTATCTATGAATGGGCTATTTGAATATTTTAAATCCTGAAAAACCATAGCCTTACATCTCTTTAGTGAGCTCGGAGAAACCGTGTCTTGCTAAGGAGGTGTGGCGGTGGCATCCCGGCCTGGGTTATCAAATCCGGGGTGTTACAGTATGGTATCAGAGCCCAGACTATTTTAAATCTATCTATTTTAAAGAAAATATCTGATACCAAGAATGGTATCAGAGCCCAGACTATTTTAAATCTATCTATTTTAAAGAAAATATCTGATACCAAGAATGGTATCAGAGCCCAGACTATTTTAAAGCTATTTATTTTAAAGAAAATATCTGATACCAAGAGTGGTATCAGAGCCCGGAATATTTTAAAACTACTATTTTAAAGAGCTCGGAATATTTTTAAACTATTATTTTCAAGTATTATTATTTTTAAAGTTATCATTTCCAAACTAGTAATATATTTTAAAGAGCCCAATTATTATTTTGAAATTAAAAGCCCAAATTTTTAGCCCAAATTTTTTTTAGAAGCCCAAGAAATTATTTTTGGCCAATAACATTGTTTTTATTTAAAGCCCAAATAATTTATTTCTTTCGGCCCAATATAGTGGCCCAAACCTTTTATCCTTATTTTAACCTATCCATGGAATAAATTTATTTTTAAAACCCATGGATAAATAAATGCATGCATAAAATTTTTTTTTTTTGGGGGGACACATATGCATATGCATACATGAATATTGACACTAACTCTTTTTATGTGAATTATCGGTAATAAGAAACACTCCTACCTTAGAACTCGACATGACCTTGACTTAGGAGCGCTTGCTAAAGACTAACTTTGCCTTAGTCCTAGATCTTGATCACTTAGAAACTCATCTTCGCGTGCTTCTATAACAGAAAATGGCACCTAGAGGAAGACCTAACATTCCACCCACCCCACCCAACACCAATGAAGAGCTACGACAACCCGATGAACCAGTGCAAGACGTTAGTGCAACCAATCAAGGAGGGGAAGTAGCCTCCATGCCTAAGAACTTAAGTGACCAATTAAGAGCTATAGAGGAAGCTGTGGTTGCCTTAGGGAATGCACTAATCAACCAAGGGCAAGGCAAGAGAAAACGAGACCACAGAACCGATAACTACTTAGGAATGAACCATATTCGGGGAGGCCCGAATAGACCACCTCAAGGCAACGGTGGAAGAAACAGAGGGATGGTTTACAACCATGGTGACTATACGCCACCGTGCCCAAAATGTGGTAACCCACATTATGCGAGGGGATGCCCTAAGCCCGGAGCGTGCTTTCGGTGTGGTCGATTTGGTCATCGGCTACGTGACTGCCGAACGCGGATAGAGAATATTAACAAGAGAAAGGAAGTGACCATTAAACCTGACCAGCCACAGAACTCAAACAATAATCAAACAACAAACGATGATCAACAATCAAACAATAATCAAACAATAATCAAACAATAATCAAACAATAATTCAATAACACAATATCGCAAATAGTAAACAAAAAGGACCATAACTCTTCGCGCGAGAAAAGCCGAAGCACAACTTCGGGGACGAAGTTGATTCTTAAGGGGGGGAGAGTGTAACACCCCAGATTTTTATCAACGTCCAAGGGAATAAAAATATTTATTCCGATCAATGTTGAAATATTTCCGAGAAGAAGAAAATAATTTATCACAATAAATTATTGCTCGGAAATAAAACGCCGATAGATTTAAACTCAAAATGGAATAAAAGAGGGAAAGGAAGCCCGAAGACATTCCATGAATTGAGTAAAAATAATTGGAGTTAAGTTCATGAAGGAAAAGAATTTTAATTCCAAGAACCCGTGAAGTCGAAAGAAATTTAATGATACAAGTTATTACACGGGAATCAAAAGACGACGAATTGAAAGCCGACGAAACCAAGACCGACGGATTTAAGATTTTAACATGAAGTTCATTCGAGTCGAGATAAACTTAAGATAAGAATTTATGACCCGAGAATGACCCGAAAAATCGAGCCCGAAAACGTAAGAGGATAGAAGTCCGAAAGAGAGGAGGAAAAGCACGACGGATCGCACGACCCCGCCCGGACCGAAGTCCAGGCGAGAGTGGCGCGCTGTCCGCGCGGGGTTTAGCCAAAAGGCGCGCCAACCCCGCGCCATCGCCGCGTCGACGATTGTCGTGTTTTGGGTGGCGCGCACCCGGCGCGGGTTTTGGCCGATTCGCGCGCCAACCCCGCGTGGGAGTCCTGACAACAGCCATTGTCGCGTTTTGGCGACTTTCTTGCCATATTCCTTGACCCCATGGCTGGGAATCCGATCTATCACGGGAGGGAACATTATTTGGACGTTATGTACTCAATCATACCTCCATTCTCAGCCATTCTAAGCAATCATTCACTCCCAAACTCTCCAAAAACTCTCTCTAAGCCAAACACCTTCCGGCGAACTTCCGGTGAACTTTCCGGCAACCAAATCCTATCAAGGTAGTGAAGAGATCAAGGATTTGCAAACATTGGATTGTTGGTAAGGTGTCAATCAAGTTTCCTTATTGTTTTAAGATCATAATCAACCTTCTAACTTACGGATCTTTACTTGCAAACACGTTCGTAGCCAAAGGAGAAGAAGAACGTGTTGCGTAGATTCGTTCGTGGCGATTTTGGACAAATCGATCAACCTTAGAACGTTCAAGGAACTCACTCTCTGTAAGTTGATAACTTACATATCAATACGGGTGGTTTGAAGATATCCGAAACATTGAATCTTAAACGAAACGTTAAAATCGAACCTAAAAACCCCAATCTACGTATTTTCTGAAATCCGAACAAAACTCTTATTTCGAGCGTTCAAACCTGAAAACTCAAAACTAAGATTTTGATCCTAAGATCTTAAGCTATATTGTGTAAAAATTTCAGAATTTTTCATCAAGTCTTGGTACCTCAAATCAAGTCGGACATATTCTGCGTTTTAAGGCTTTCCAAAAATTTACAGATTTCTTAGCCGAACTTGATGAGCATATTTCTATCATTTTTAGTCCGAACCAATCTTCATGATCTAAACAAAAGTTATAGATCTATGAGTCTTGAATACCTCTGAAAAATTTCAGAATTTTTCATCAAGTTTTGATACCCCAAATCAAATCGGACATATTCTGCGTTTTAAAGAACTCTCAAAAGTTCACAGATTTCTTACCCGAACTTGATGAGCTTATTTCTATCATTTCTAGTCCGATTCAATCTTTGAGTTCTAAACAAAAGTTGCATATAATCATGTCTAGTATGTGCATACCAAATTTCAGAATTTTTGAAGCTCATTTGATATGTTGAAAAGTCAAATCTTTGAGATGTGTCAAACCTGAATCCTGACAGCATACCATTTGAGTAGAAAACTCGATTTTTGACAAGCTTCCCATCGTTTTTACTAAAAACTCAAAACATGAAAGTTGTTCATTGAGATGTTTTTGAGCTACTGTGAAAATTTCAGATCAATCGCCTAAGAAATGGATTTTTAAACTGAAAAGGGCGTAAACTGTGCCATCGATCGATTTTTGAAATCTTTTAAACAACGATCGAAATCCTGTGATACGATAAAGCTATATTTTTGAAAATCCCGTTATACTAAAGTTGAAACGATATCGGTTACATAAAATTTAGGGGGTGAGTGCTCTGCAGGGTGCCCTTCTAATTGTGCAATTTGTGCCAAAACGGCTATGACTATCACGCGCGAAAAATTAACACCACGGCAACTTATGTTGTGCCTATCCTCTCGAGTGTATCCGTATGGGTTACTCGAGGCTCGACGGAGCGGTACTGGATATGGCCTATTTGGTCACAAGAGACCAACTGCCTACCCTCTCGAGTGTATCCGTATGGGTTACTCGAGGCTCGACGGAGTGGTACTGGGTATGGCGTATAGGCTGCGGCCGCCGGATCACCGGCTAGATGAGATGTTACTTATGAAATTGGCTGAGGCCGCCGGATCACCGGCTAACTGTTACTATTGATATCCGCCGTATTATTTTGGGGCCTATCCTCTCGAGTGTATCCGTATGGGTTACTCGAGGCTCGACGGAGCGGTACTGGATATGGCGTATTTGGTCACAAGAGACCAACTGCCTACCCTCTCGAGTGTATCCGTATGGGTTACTCGAGGCTCGACGGAGTGGTACTGGGTATGGCGTATCGGCTGCGGCCGCCGGATCACCGGCTAGATGATATGATACTTATGAAATTGGCTGAGGCCGCCGGATCACCGGCTATATATTGTTGAGATGATGGAGTAACGGGAAATAAATTAAAAGGCTGAGATTTTACGAAACTGGCTGCGGCCGCCGGATTGCCGGCTAAATTTAAATATCGTTTTGATGGTGGCGTATCGGTGAAATATTTTTAAAGCTCAAAATTTTATTACTTACGGCATTAATCATATTTTTAAATCATGTCTTAAATAATTGCCCATGCTTAAGTTTTAAATTATGAAATTAATTGCGTCTTTAAAGTATGCATTATCTTCGCATTTTTAAAATAAAATGTTTTTATGCATGGCAAAGAGTTTTATCTTAATTACTAAAAATCTAACCCCTTTATTGTCATGTAAGGATTAACTTACTCAGTATTTTATAATACTGATAAAACCCGTTGTTCATTTTTTTTCTGTTACAGAGTACGAAGCATGATCATTCATTGGGGGATCATTTGGACACTTAATTATTTATTTTATATGACTTGCATGAACGGGTCTGTTTAACCCGTGGTTTGGCCATGTCGGCCCTATATTTCAAATTCCGCTGCATATACTTTACTTCCGCTGCTATTTTATATATTCTCGCTGCAACTCTGATGCAGTATTTTTAGATTATCTATGAATGGGCTATTTGAATATTTTAAATCCTGAAAAACCATAGCCTTACATCTCTTTAGTGAGCTCGGAGAAACCGTGTCTTGCTAAGGAGGTGTGGCGGTGGCATCCCGGCCTGGGTTATCAAATCCGGGGTGTTACAGGACCAAAGGATTTAGGATCGAACATGGTGGACATTTCTACCACTACAGGGCGGGGCACGGGTGGGTGGATATATTTTGTATAGTGCAGCGACGGAACCTTACACGTTAGTGCATGAGTCGAATACATGATGGGGCAGTGCAAACTATGCCAATCAGCATGAATCATCTAAAAGTTCTGCAAGAAAAGATCTTTTAAACGAAAGGATGGCTTTTCCAAATCGACACTGTGCCAAACCAGATGCAGGTGGATCTTTATGAAGGTAACTACGACGCTAAGTTGATATTGTGATCAATCCGCTGCAATCCTTTTCCTTTGCCACCTCCCATTGTCCACTGAAAGGCGTCACGTAACAGAACCCTCTGCAGCTAACTTCCTGCTGACGATGCTGCTGCTCAATTGCATCCACTCTCTTCATTTGCCATCATTGCACCCACTCACGATCGAATAGAAGACTTCAGTTTACCATAAGTCAAACCTTGAAGGTGGACTTGGTTCATAACCGAATCATCCCTATCTTCCATGCTTCAGTCCAGTAATGATGGCATGGGACGAATTTATGCCACACAATTTACAAATGGGTATAAAGGGGATAGACAGGGGGCCGGTGAGAATCGAACCCCAGCAATAAGGTTGAAAGTTAGGGAAAATGACTACTAGGCCAACTTCTCATTCCTCAAAATCGATTTCAATGCTATTTATTATTATTATTATTATTATTATTATTATTATTATTATTATTATTATTATTATTATTATTATTATTATTATTATTATTATTATTTGCTTTTTCCTGAGTTTATCCAATTTCTCTTGAAAAGAAAAAGGGGATAAAGGAACCTTGTGTTGACCGTTTATTGTCCTCTAAAGGTAAGTTTTCTTATTCATTTTGAAAATACTAATCCATTTTTTTTGGATGAGCAAATACTAATCCATTTATTTTCAAAGTTTAAATTAATACGTTTATTATATATATTCTATATTTACTAAATATTTTTTTATTTCGTTCATATTAATAAAATCATAGTAATATTTTAATTAAAATTGCAATAACGTGTGTTTGAGAAAATATGAAATAATAAAAATTGACTTGGCGCGGATGTTAATGCACCTATTTAATTGTTTTATATTTTACAATGTGTACGTGTAAAAGTTATATAATACTTCCTCCGTCCCATCTCAAACGTATTGCTACTGTTGGACACATGAATTAAGATAGACTTGATTTGTGAGTATATGATGGGGTCCACATAGTTGTTGGAGGGGAAAATTATTTCTATTTATAGAAAGAAAACATTTATAATGGGACATCAAAAAATAGAAAGTAGAAAATTTGTAATGGGACGAATGGATTATATAAGTATTAAAACCATGCTATCAGACATATTTAATAAGGTCGCGTTTGATTACATTTTATTATTATATACTTGCAATAATTTTTAAACATTAAAGTTTAAGTTTTAACCTTCTTATTAAATACTTCCTCCGATTTTATTTGTAAAGGTTACACTTCTCATTTGCACGTATGTCAATGCACGTTTTCAATGATTAATAACTCAAATTCAGTACAAGTAAAAATTCTAAAAATTTGATATTTAAAAACTAAAAGATGAGACGAATCTATATTTGCGGATAGGTAATATTTAATGTATATGTAGTTTATTGTTTAAAGTAATGATAAATTATGAATTTATGTGATGTGATTGTAATGAGTATGAATTTTAAATTAATATATTTATGTGTTATGCTATTGTTTTGTAATCCTGAATTTATTAATAATAGTTTATTTGAAATTTAATTTATTTATTTATTAATGGGATGTGATGCGAGTAGGTGATTAATATTTAATTATTCACTCAATTTCTAACACAACCCTGCATGTATTGATCGCCCGGCCAAATACCAAGTTGTGTTGTGGGCCCATAACCCCACCGGTCGACATACGTCTATAACTGTCTAGCATAAATACATTAACTATTTATCTGTATTGGGCGTAGGGTTGCAAATGATACAAATCAAACTTAATACTGCAATATTGGATTTGATTTGTTAAGCTTTATGAACACTATTGAATTGACTCGAATTATTTTATAAGGTAATTTAACACCTAAAAAAATAAATTTCTAATTATTGAAATTAAATATTTAATTCGATTTATATATCAAATTTAGTACTTTAATTTTATACTAGATTTTTGTGTCTGCTACGCACGGGTGTTGAACTAATATGACGATATAAAATGAGAATATATTATTTTTTGGATTACATGATATTCAAAGTCTTTTGCTTAAATAGTGGTTGAAATGCATACAACAAAAAATTAAAAGGAAAATAAAGAAAACAATAAGATGAATGAAGGAAATTCAAACCCGGGTGAAAATAATATAAAATAAATTATTTTTATTGTTAAAAATTAAATATGTATAGTTTTCTTTCATATAAAAATGATGAGAGCAAGTGGAAAGTAAATACCCCTTATCTATTCAAAATTAGAAAAAAATACTCCATCCGTCCCACTAATTCTCTCACTTTCCCTTTCAGTCCGTCCCACTACAATTGTCACATTTTCCTTTTTAGAAAAAGCTTACTCCATAAAGATCGACTAAAACATCGCATCAACTAATTACTCCGCTTTATCACAATAACCTATTATACTTAAAATACCGTGTCCAAAAGTTTTGGGACGTTGTTACCGAAACTGATTGAGTATATTTTGCATTATTAAGATTCTAAAAAATATTAAATTTACTCCCTAATATGTTGTACATTGTGACTATTATCCCTAAAGTTTTTAAAAATTTTATTTATACTTTTTTGTTATCTTCTCATCATTTAAAACTTATATTTTAATACGTAATGTATTTTAAATTTTTGTTGTGATTAGTTTTTATGGACTAATCCATAATTTTATAAAATAAATTTTAATTATAATTATGTTTTGATTATGTGATAATTTTTTAAATATTATTTTAGTCCATAATCTTTTCTCCAATTTTTTCATTTCCATATTGATTATGAAAAAAATTTGGTAGTTAATATTTTCATTTAATTTAATTTAATTTTTATTATTTTTTAGTTTATTATTATTATAAGCCTCAAAATCGAATTTATACTCCGATACCACGTTTTTTAGGATATGTTTGGCACGGTGTATAGTATTAAGGTGTATTGTATTATTTAATGCAAGTGTATTGTATTATGATGTATTGTATTAAATTAATGTTATACAGTGTTTGGTGACACACTGTATTATAATTATAGAGTGTTTGATGCTAATAAATATTGTATTGTATTATTTTGTATTATTTTTATGGTATTATTGAATGGTTAAAATTATTTAAATATTGCAATGTTTATATTTTCAAATATTTATAATTCATAGAAAATATATTATTTCAAAAACTAAAATTAATCTAATTATTTTCTTAACTAATTTAGATAAATTAATTAGTCAACGTGATGGGAGTAGCTATGTTTAAGGAATTCGCAGGAGCAGGGAAGTTTGGGGAAGGGGATTGTAACACCCCGGATTTGATAACACAGGCCGGGATGTCACCGCCACACCTCCCTAACAAGACACGACGTTTCGAGCTCGCCAAGGAGATGCAAGGCTTATGGGTACTTAAAAGATTTAAAGACATTTTAAATATTGAGTCCGGAATAGGGATGTCAACTTTACCCGTAGGGTCGGGTAACCCGTCGGGTAATCGGGTATCGGGTAGGGTAGGGTAGAGATAATCGGGTAATCGGGTAGGGTATTACCCGAAACCGAAATAAATCATATCGGGTGCAGGTAGGGTACGGATTTCATATATTACCCGATTACCCGATTAAATATATATATTTATTTATCTATATATACTTATATATATATATTTAATTTATATTATATATTGAGATATATTTATATGTTTGTTTATTTATTTATATATTTTTATATTTCAAATTTATTAACGTATGAGATTTGGCAGTAAAAAGATTTATGAATTTTTTACTGAATATTCTTAAATATTACAGTATTTATTTATGTTGCTTTAGCGGTTTCTTTTAAATATTCTTTTAAATTTTGTTCTCGTGCAATAATGAAGGTTTTATTTATTTTTTTATGGTGAAAAATAAGTTTTTTCTTTATTAAAGTTGGGTCGGGTAGAGTCGGTTAACTATATAATATTTAAGATTTCGGGTACCCGTTTATCCGCGGATAATCCTCATACCCAACGGGTATTACCCGAATCCTACCCGATATTTAATTTTAGGGTAATAGGGTAGGGTAAGGGTAGGATAATTATATTTCGGGTAGTGAGTGGAGGTGGCCTACCCGTACCCTACCCTACCCGTTTACATCCCTAGTCCGGAATAATAATAATCAGTTTCAAAATGCGAGATACTAGTCATCCATGCACGCAATAGAGTAAATAATGCAGCGGAAAGTAATCACGGCCAACATGGCCAAAACTCGGGTTCAACAGGCCCGATTTAAAACAGTAATGAAATGCAAGAATCGGAAGTGTTCATAAAAGTTTTTTTCCCAAATGCATGAGCATGCGTCACTCGACATACTCTGTAAAAGAAAAATAACAACGGGTTTATCAGTATAAAAATATACCGAGTAAGTCAATTCCTAACTAAACAATTAAGGGGTTACATGTGTTCAATTAAAATTTAGGCTATTCATGCATAATAAAAATTAATTTAAAAATTAAGGATTACTTGCAGCGGAAAGACATGTTCATTATACAAGACTAGAGTACGTAAATTAGAAGCATAATTTAAAAGCGTGATAAATAAATAAGATTTAATTGAATACACACACGAGTCTTTTAATATTATCCCGATAACTAAGAAGAGGACATTACACTGGGGAGATCACTAACGAGGCAATCTCAAATCATAAGACCACTAACGAGGCAGTCTAAATAAATGGGAGACCACTAACGAGGCAGTCTCAATAATCGTAGGACCACTAACGAGGCAGTCCAAATAAATGGGAGACCACTAACGAGGCAGTCTCAATAATCGTAGGACCACTAACGAGGCAGTCCAAATAAATACACAGCGCGCGAGATCACTAACGAGGCAATCTCAGATAGTAGGGAGACCACTAATGTAATACCCCAGATTTTTATCAACGTCCAAAGGAATAAAAATTTATTCCGATCAATGTCGAAATATCTCCGAGAAGAGGAAAATAATTTATCACAATAAATTATTGCTCGGAAATATTACGCCGATAGATTCAAATTCAAAATGGAATAAAAGAGGGAAAGGAAGCCCGAAGACATTCCATGAATTGAGGCAAGATAATTGGAATTAAATTCAAGAAGGAAAAGAATTTTAATTCCAAGAACCCGTGAAGTCGGAAGAAATTTAATGACACAATCGCAATCAATCAATCGATCAATAAGTCGCGCAACTTCGGGGACGAAGTTGTTTCTTAAGGAGGGTAGATTGTAATACCATAGAAATTGCCCGAAATATATGTATATGAATATATATTTTTGATTAATTCACTAAGTAGATTTTTAATCAAATCTATATATATTTATATGTTCAAATATTTGCTTAAAGATTAGTATATTATTTTCTACAAAACATACTTTGAAAAATTATATATATATTTGTCTTTTCAAATAAATATATGGATTTCAATATCAAGTGTAATATGTATATGGTTCATAGAATATTTTAAATCCATATACAAGTTTATATACATATATATATACATTGGTCTTGAAATAATCTTTCCAAACATGTACACATGTATATACATGAATATATTTACATGTTTAAATTATAATGAGAATTATCTATTTTATATATATCCTTGATTAATCATTCTACCCATATTTTTTTTTATGGAATTATTCTAGAATGCCATAATATAATTGGGAATGATTTGGCTATTGTTTGAAATTGTAGGGTGGATTATTAATCATATCTTGTCATTTTCAAATAAGGAATATATTCCTTTTTGGAGCTATGTATGACTTACAAGATCACTTAATTTTTATTTTAGTATATATATAAATATATATACATATCATTCTTATTATTATTATAAGGTATTGGAGCCACAATTAGAGTAATAAGGATTGTATCTAGACTACCAAATTTTGTCAAGGAATTATGGCATTTGAAAAAAATGTCACATGTTGGAATTATTCTCAAGCATAGCAATTATTTCCAATCCCATTACTTATTCCCAATTCATGACATGCCTAGCAATTATTTCCAATCCCATTACTTATTCCCAATCCATGACATGCCTAGCAATTATTTCCAATCCCATTACTTATTCCCAATCCATGACATGCCTAGCAATTATTCCAATCCAACCTATTCCCAATCCATGACATGCCTAGCAATTATTCCCAATCCAACCTATTCCCAATCCATGACATGCCTAGTAATTATTCCCAATCCCATTCATTATTTAATGATACACTAATCAGCCCCCAAAGCCACCCATTTGCACTCCATCCAAAAATAGGTTCATTGGAGAGTGTTGCAAGTGTTGGGGCAATCTTAAGGCTTTGATTTGAGGATTTATTGATTCCAATCTACTCTAAGGTAAGTTAATGATGTGCATATCAATTTTTAGAGTGTTTGGTTGAGTATTCTTCGAGATATAGTTCAATCTTCATCTTGTGCCAAATCTGTCAATTAGGGTTTCTTCCGAGTATGTTTTATTGTTGTGCTTTTCTCGCCTAGATCCGTTCATTTTTGGAAGAACTTGTCTAAATGAAAAATGTTCCTAATGCTTTAAAGATGATGTCTGTAAATTTTCATAAATTTTGGAATTGATTTGGTCGACGAAATCGGATCTGGTATTTTCTGCTACATTTGATGACAGATTCAAATTCCTAACATGTTCAGTTTTGTGGTTCATATTTCTCCTAGCTATGGTCGTTTTTGATGGTCGACTTCTTCATGAAAATTGTTCATCTATGTGTCTAGTTTACTCCTGTTAAATTTCAGAATTTTTGGAACAACCTTCGAATTGTTATGAATTTTTAAAGAGACTGTGGTCGAATGAACAGTAGGATTTACACTCTTTGGGAAAGATGGATCTGAAATCATTTTTTTTAGGTCACTTAGAGTCCGATTTTGAAGAAGCCTATTTCTATGAAAAATGTTCATTTGGGTGTGTTCTAGCTCCTGTAAAAATTTCGGAATTTTTGAAAATGATTTGCTAAGTTTCCATATGCGATTTCTGAAACTGCCCAAAGGACTATTTTTGTCGGTAAATCGTACTTGTGTATTTTGATGATCTATGAGTCGAATGGCTCTCATTTTTGGAAATATGTGAAATCTGGACATGTGTGATTTTGTAAAGTGTAAAAGTATGGTTTTGAAACTTTGTAAGTTTTGATCGAGTGGGATGCCCAATGTTTTAGAGGGTAAGTGCACTTGGTGGAGCTCGTTGGGCCGCCCCCTCTTGTAGCCAAAACGGCAAATATGGTTATTATGGTTTAGTGATTGTAAGAGTCTATACTCCTAAATGTAAATCAGGTTTCCTTATTGTTTTAAGATCATAACCATCATCCTAACTTATGAATCTTCATATTCAAACACAAATCGGAGCCAAATGAAGAATAAATCGGGTGGAAGAGATTCGTTCGTGACATCCCGTGGATTCCGGACGACCCCGTGACCTCCTAGACATTATCCCCACTGTAAGTTAACCTTACTATGGTTTTGGGTGACTTAAAATGCAACCAAACATAGAGATTCAACTCAAGAAAATTTATAAAAATCTGTCAACAAGAGAAACCCTCAACGCAGCGTTTTCGTATGAATTTTTCGAACCTCTAAAGCTGCTCAAACAATAAAACTCAAAACATGAAAAGTGTTCCTAAGACTTTGGTCTAGCCTCTGTAAAAAGTTTAGAATTTTTCATGTTGTTTTGAAACCTGAAACCGACCCAAAACCGAAGAGTATCAAATCTGGATCTTAGAATCCTTGACAGAATTTTTATTCAAACTTGTTGGTTATTTTGACCTTGGATCTAGACCGATCTAGGATTGGTGTTGAACATAAGAATTGTAGATCTATGAGTCTTGAATACCTCTGTAAAATTTCATGCATTTTCATCAAGTTTTGATACCCCAAATCGAGTCGGACATATTCTGCGTTTTAAAGAATTTTCAAAGGTTGACAGTTTTCTTAACCGAACTTGATGAGCATATTTCTATCATATCTAGTCCGATCCAATCTTTGAGTTCTAAACAAAAGTTGCATATAATCATGTCTAGTATATGCATATGAAATTTCAGAATTTTTGGAGATCATTTGATATGATAAAAAGTCAAATCTTTGAAAGGTGTCAAACCTGAATCCTAACAGCATACTATTTGAGTAGAAAACTTGATTTTTGACATGCTTCCTATCATTTTTCCGAAAAACTCAAAACATGAAAGTTGTTCATTGGGATGTTTTTGAGCAACTGTGAAAATTTCAGATCAATCGCCTAAGAAATGGATTTTTAAACTGAAAAGGCGTAAACTGTGACATCGATCGGTTTTAACTTGTGAAATTTTGAAACTTTTAAACAACGATCGAAATCTTGTGATACGATAAAGCTATATTTTTGAAAATCCCGTTACACTAAAGTTGAAACAATATCGGTTACATAAAATCAGGGGGTGAGTGCTCTGCAGGGTGCCCTCCTAATTGTTCATTTTGTGCCAAAACGGCAATGATTATTACGCGCGAAAGATCGCCAAAACGGCATCTTATTATCTTGGGCATATCCTCTCGAGTGTATCCGTATGGGTTACTCGAGGCTCGACGGAGTGGTACTGGATATGGCATATTTGGTCACAAGAGACCAACTGCCTACCCTCTCGAGTGTATCCGTATGGGTTACTCGAGGCTCGACGGAGTGGTACTGGGTATGGCGTATCGGCTGCGGCCGCCGGATCACCGGCTAAAATGACATGTTACTTATGAAATTGGCTGAGGCCGCCGGATCACCGGCTATCTGTTACTATTGGCTGCGGCCGCCGGATCACCGGCTATCTGTTACTATTGGCTGCGGCCGCCGGATCACCGGCTAACTGTTACTATTGGCTGCGGCCGCCGGATCACCGGCTATCTATTGTTGAGATGATGGCGTAACGGGAAATATATTAAAAAGCTCAGATTTTATGAAATTGGCTGCGGCCGCCGGATTGCCGGCTAAATTTAAATATCGTTTTGATGGTGGCGTATCGAGGAGAATTTTTAAAAGTTCAAATCTTTATTTACTTACGGCATTATTCGTGTTTTTAAAATCATGTCTTAAATAATTGCCCATGCTCAAGTTTTAAATTATGAAATTAAATGTGTCTTTAAAGTATGCATTATCTTCGCATTTTTTTTAAAATAAAATGTTTTATTGCATGACAAAAAGTCTTATCTTAACTATGCCGTACAAATCATTTTACTATGTAAGTTGAATTATGATCATGTGGAAATCTTTATTTTAAATCATGCCATTTTTAAATGCTCAAAACATCTCTTTATTTAATTTAATTAAAGGCTTTGAAACCCCTAACCCATGCTATGTGTTAACTTACTCAGCGCGTTTATGCTGACCCAAACCATTTATCCCCTTTTTCTTACAGAGTCTGAAGAATATGCATCGTCATATGCATACATGGGAACATTTGGGGAAATCTCTATTTTAAATCCCTGCATTGAGTTACGACTTGCATGAACGGGACTGTTTAACCCGTGTTATGGCCATGTTGGCCCTTATACTTTATTTCCGCTGCATAATTTATATTTCCGCTGCAACTTTGATGTATTATCTTTAAGTTATATATGAATGGGCTGTTTGAATGTTTTAAATTCTGAAAACCATAGCCTTGCATCTCTTTAGTGAGCTCGGAGAGACCGTGTCTTGCTAGGGAGGTGTGGCGGTGGCATCCCGGCCTGGGTTACCAAAACCGGGGTGTTACAGTGTGGTATCAGAGACCGGAATATTTTAAAACTACTATTTTAAAGAGCCCGGATTATTTTGAAGCTATTATATTTTAAAGAGCCCAATTATTATTTTGAAGTTAAAGCCCAAATTTTTAGCCCAAGAAATTATTTTTGGCCCAATAACCTTGTTTTTATTTAAAGCCCAAATAATTTATTTCTTTCGGCCCAATATAGTGGCCCAAACCTTTTATCCTTATTTTAATCTATCCATGGAATAAATTTATTTTTAAAACCCATGGATAAATAAAGGCATGCATAAAATTTTTTTTTTGGGGGGATCACATATGCATATGCATACATAAATACACTAACCCTTTTTATGTGAATTATCGGTGATAAGAAACACTCCTACCTTAGAACTCGACATGACCTTGACTTAGGAGTGCTTGCTAAAGACTAAATTTGCCTTAGTCCTAGATCTTGATCACATAGAAACTCATCTTCGCGTGCTTCTATAACAGAAAATGACACCTAGAAGAAAACTGAGGAAGGATCATATGCGATGATACCCGAACCTGGTTGTGAATAATACATAGGCAGTTATGGGGACATAACTGTAATCTTAAGGGGGGGAGGATGTAATACCCCGTAAGAATGCATAAGCATTTATTTTTGAAACCCGAATAGTTTGTATCCCAAATAAACAAAAGGACCCTAACTCTTAGCGTGAGAAAAGCCGAAACACAACTTCGAGGACGAAGTTGATTCTTAAGGGGGGTAGACTGTAATACCCCAGATTTTTATCAACGTCCAAAGGAATAAAAATTTATTCCGATCAATGTCGAAATATCTCCGAGAAGAGGAAAATAATTTATCACAATAAATTATTGCTCGGAAATATTACGCCGATAGATTCAAATTCAAAATGGAATAAAAGAGGGAAAGGAAGCCCGAAGACATTCCATGAATTGAGGCAAGATAATTGGAATTAAATTCAAGAAGGAAAAGAATTTTAATTCCAAGAACCCGTGAAGTCGGAAGAAATTTAATGACACAATCGCAATCAATCAATCGATCAATAAGTCGCGCAACTTCGGGGACGAAGTTGTTTCTTAAGGAGGGTAGATTGTAATACCATAGAAATTGCCCGAAATATATGTATATGAATATATATTTTTGATTAATTCACTAAGTAGATTTTTAATCAAATCTATATATATTTATATGTTCAAATATTTGCTTAAAGATTAGTATATTATTTTCTACAAAACATACTTTGAAAAATTATATATATATTTGTCTTTTCAAATAAATATATGGATTTCAATATCAAGTGTAATATGTATATGGTTCATAGAATATTTTAAATCCATATACAAGTTTATATACACATATATATACATTGGTCTTGAAATAATCTTTCCAAACATGTACACATGTATATACATGAATATATTTACATGTTTAAATTATAATGAGAATTATCTATTTTATATATATCCTTGATTAATCATTCTACCCATATTTTTTTTTATGGAATTATTCTAGAATGCCATAATATAATTGGGAATGATTTGGCTATTGTTTGAAATTGTAGGGTGGAGTATTAATCATATATTGTCATTTTCAAATAAGGAATATATTCCTTTTTGGAGCTATGTATGACTTACAAGATCACTTAATTTTTATTTTAGTATATATATAAATATATATACATATCATTCTTATTATTATTATAAGGTATTGGAGCCACAATTAGAGTAATAAGGATTGTATCTAGACTACCAAATTTTGTCAAGGAATTATGGCATTTGAAAAAAATGTCACATGTTGGAATTATTCTCAAGCATAGCAATTATTTCCAATCCCATTACTTATTCCCAATTCATGACATGCCTAGCAATTATTTCCAATCCCATTACTTATTCCCAATCCATGACATGCCTAGCAATTATTTCCAATCCCATTACTTATTCCCAATCCATGACATGCCTAGCAATTATTCCAATCCAACCTATTCCCAATCCATGACATGCCTAGCAATTATTCCCAATCCAACCTATTCCCAATCCATGACATGCCTAGTAATTATTCCCAATCCCATTCATTATTTAATGATACACTAATCAGCCCCCAAAGCCACCCATTTGCACTCCATCCAAAAATAGGTTCATTGGAGAGTGTTGCAAGTGTTGGGGCAATCTTAAGGCTTTGATTTGAGGATTTATTGATTCCAATCTACTCTAAGGTAAGTTAATGATGTGCATATCAATTTTTAGAGTGTTTGGTTGAGTATTCTTCGAGATATAGTTCAATCTTCATCTTGTGCCAAATCTGTCAATTAGGGTTTCTTCCGAGTATGTTTTATTGTTGTGCTATTCTCGCCTAGATCCGTTCATTTTTGGAAGAACTTGTCTAAATGAAAAATGTTCCTAATGCTTTAAAGATGATGTCTGTAAATTTTCATAAATTTTGGAATTGATTTGGTCGACGAAATCGGATCTGGTATTTTCTGCTACATTTGATGACAGATTCAAATTCCTAACATGTTCAGTTTTGTGGTTCATATTTCTCCTAACTATGGTCGTTTTTGATGGTCGACTTCTTCATGAAAATTGTTCATCTATGTGTCTAGTTTACTCCTGTTAAATTTCAGAATTTTTGGAACAACCTTCGAATTGTTATGAATTTTTAAAGAGACTGTGGTCGAATGAACAGTAGGATTTACACTCTTTGGGAAAGATGGATCTGAAATCATTTTTTTTAGGTCACTTAGAGTCCGATTTTGAAGAAGCCTATTTCTATGAAAAATGTTCATTTGGGTGTGTTCTAGCTCCTGTAAAACTTTCGGAATTTTTGAAAATGATTTGCTAAGTTTCCATATGCGATTTCTGAAACTGCCCAAAGGACTATTTTTGTCGGTAAATCGTACTTGTGTATTTTGATGATCTATGAGTCGAATGGCTCTCATTTTTGGAAATATGTGAAATCTGGACATGTGTGATTTTGTAAAGTGTAAAAGTATGGTTTTGAAACTTTATAAGTTTTGATCGAGTGGGATGCCCAATGTTTTAGAGGGTAAGTGCACTTGGTGGAGCTCGTTGGGCCGCCCCCTCTTGTAGCCAAAACGGCAAATATGGTTATTATGGTTTAGTGATTGTAAGAGTCTATACTCCTAAATGTAAATCAGGTTTCCTTATTGTTTTAAGATCATAACCATCATCCTAACTTATGAATCTTCATATTCAAACACAAATCGGAGCCAAATGAAGAATAAATCGGGTGGAAGAGATTCGTTCGTGACATCCCGTGGATTCCGGACGACCCCGTGACCTCCTAGACATTATCCCCACTGTAAGTTAACCTTACTATGGTTTTGGGTGACTTAAAATGCAACCAAACATAGAGATTCAACTCAAGAAAATTTATAAAAATCTGTCAACAAGAGAAACCCTCAACGCAGCGTTTTCGTATGAATTTTTCGAACCTCTAAAGCTGCTCAAACAATAAAACTCAAAACATGAAAAGTGTTCCTAAGACTTTGGTCTAGCCTCTGTAAAAATTTTAGAATTTTTCATGTTGTTTTGAAACCTGAAACCGACCCAAAACCGAAGAGTATCAAATCTGGATCTTAGAATCCTTGACAGAATTTTTATTCAAACTTGTTGGTTATTTTGACCTTGGATCTAGACCGATCTAGGATTGGTGTTGAACATAAGAATTGTAGATCTATGAGTCTTGAATACCTCTGTAAAATTTCATGCATTTTCATCAAGTTTTGATACCCCAAATCGAGTCGGACATATTCTGCGTTTTAAAGAATTTTCAAAGGTTGACAGTTTTCTTAACCGAACTTGATGAGCATATTTCTATCATATCTAGTCCGATCCAATCTTTGAGTTCTAAACAAAAGTTGCATATAATCATGTCTAGTATATGCATATGAAATTTCAGAATTTTTGGAGATCATTTGATATGATAAAAAGTCAAATCTTTGAAAGGTGTCAAACCTGAATCCTAACAGCATACTATTTGAGTAGAAAACTTAATTTTTGACATGCTTCCTATCATTTTTCCGAAAAACTCAAAACATGAAAGTTGTTCATTGGGATGTTTTTGAGCTACTGTGAAAATTTCAAATCAATCGCCTAAGAAATGGATTTTTAAACTGAAAAGGCGTAAACTGTGACATCGATCGGTTTTAACTTGTGAAATTTTGAAACTTTTAAACAACGATCGAAATCTTGTGATACGATAAAGCTATATTTTTGAAAATCCCGTTACACTAAAGTTGAAACAATATCGGTTACATAAAATCAGGGGGTGAGTGCTCTGCAGGGTGCCCTCCTAATTGTTCATTTTGTGCCAAAACGGCAATGATTATTACGCGCGAAAGATCGCCAAAACGGCATCTTATTATCTTGGGCCTATCCTCTCGAGTGTATCCGTATGAGTTACTCGAGGCTCGACGGAGTGGTACTGGATATGGCATATTTGGTCACAAGAGACCAACTGCCTACCCTCTCGAGTGTATCCGTATGGGTTACTCGAGGCTCGACGGAGTGGTACTGGGTATGGCGTATCGGCTGCGGCCGCCGGATCACCGGCTAAAATGACATGTTACTTATGAAATTGGCTGAGGCCGCCGGATCACCGGCTATCTGTTACTATTGGCTGCGGCCGCCGGATCACCGGCTATCTGTTACTATTGGCTGCGGCCGCCGGATCACCGGCTATCTGTTACTATTGGCTGCGGCCGCCGGATCACCGGCTAACTGTTACTATTGGCTGCGGCCGCCGGATCACCGGCTATCTATTGTTGAGATGATGGCGTAACGGGAAATATATTAAAAAGCTCAGATTTTATGAAATTGGCTGCGGCCGCCGGATTGCCGGCTAAATTTAAATATCGTTTTGATGGTGGCGTATCGAGGAGATTTTTTAAAAGCTCAAATCTTTATTTACTTACGGCATTATTCGTGTTTTTAAAATCATGTCTTAAATAATTGCCCATGCTCAAGTTTTAAATTATGAAATTAAATGTGTCTTTAAAGTATGCATTATCTTCGCATTTTTTTTAAAATAAAATGTTTTATTGCATGACAAAAAGTCTTATCTTAACTATGCCGTACAAATCATTTTACTATGTAAGTTGAATTATGATCATGTGGAAATCTTTATTTTAAATCATGCCATTTTTAAATGCTCAAAACATCTATTTATTTAATTTAATTAAAGGCTTTGAAACCCCTAACCCATGCTATGTGTTAACTTACTCAGCGCGTTTATGCTGACCCAAACCATTTATCCCCTTTTTCTTACAGAGTCTGAAGAATATGCATCGTCATATGCATACATGGGAACATTTGGGGAAATCTCTATTTTAAATCCCTGCATTGAGTTACGACTTGCATGAACGGGACTGTTTAACCCGTGTTATGGCCATGTTGGCCCTTATACTTTATTTCCGCTGCATAATTTATATTTCCGCTGCAACTTTGATGTATTATCTTTAAGTTATATATGAATGGGCTGTTTGAATGTTTTAAATTCTGAAAACCATAGCCTTGCATCTCTTTAGTGAGCTCGGAGAGACCGTGTCTTGCTAGGGAGGTGTGGCGGTGGCATCCCGGCCTGGGTTACCAAAACCGGGGTGTTACAACTAACGAGGCAGTCTAAAAAATAGTAGTATGAAGATCGGCTCAGCCTAGTGAATGGGATTTTTTGAAAGTTTATGTTTCGTTGTATACAAGAGATTCGATATCGCATTTCATAGTTCGAGTTTTCTCAACTTCGAAAAAAATCCAATTCGACACAGATTACGCCTTTTTAATTTAAAAATTAATCTTACAATCAAAAATTTCGAAATTTATACAATAGCTCAAGGACACCCTTACAAACAATTTTCATATTTCGAGTTTCTCCAAATAAGGTTTCGAAATGAGTCAAAATCCGAGTTCTTTACAAGGAAAGATTTCTGCCCGAAAAATCGAGTTTGACACATTTTAGTCCAACGTCGATTAAAAATTCATTCTAAGTCCAATTGATCCGAAATATTTACAGGTTGTAGAAAACATCTTAATGAACAACTTTCATGTTTTAAGATTTTTGAAATAATGAGATTTAGGTGTTCAAAAATTGTCATCAACACATTGTTCACGCTCGGGTTCAAAAATCAGTTTTACACAAGTATTGAATTCGTCCGATTTAACATATCAAATGAACTCCAAAATTCATGAAATTTTATATGTATAATATAGACAAAATTTTCTACAACTTTTGTTTAGAAATGTAAGTTTGATTCAGTCTAGAAACGGGTGAAAAACATGCATCAAGTCGAGTCATTAAAACTGTCAGGATTTCGAATGTTCGGTTTTTACACAGAAACTTTGTGTAACACCCCGGATTTGATAACCCAGGCCGGGGTGTCACCGCCACACCTCCCTAGCAAGACACGGTTTCTCCGAGCTTGCTAAAGAGATGCAAGGCTATGGTTTTTCAGAATTTAAATCATTCAAACAGCCCATTATAATATAATTTTAAAAAAAATAATAATATCAAAGTTGCAGCGGAATGTAATATTTACATATATAATTGTAATGCAGCGGAAATTTAAATACTGGGCCAACATGGCCAAAACACGGGTTAAACAGGCCCGTTCATGCAAGTTGTAATTAAATGCCGGAATTTAAAATAGAGTTTTTCCCGAATGTTCCCATGTATGCATATGATGATGCATAATCCTCATACTCTGAAAGAAAAAGGGAAAATGTGGTTTGGTCAGCAAAAACGTGCTGAGTAAGTTAACACCTAATATGATCAAGGGGTTTCAAAGCCTTTATTTAAATTTAAGAAAAACATGCTTGTAGGTAATTCACAATTTGAGTTAATCATCCTCTAATAAATAAATGGCATAATTTAACACAAGGATTTCACGTGATCATAATTCAAATTACATGGTAAAATAATTGCAAGGCATAATTTAAAGGTATAACTTAAATAAGGAAAACATTCATGTCTTAAAATTTTCCCGTTACTTCACGATTAGGTATTTCAGGATTTTCATTCTTTCACTTTTGTTCAATATGATTTTATATGATTTGATCTTGGGGAAACAAACCTGCAAGAATTTAAACGCTTCCTAGGGAATTGAACCCGTAGGAATTAACACACGTCCTGGGGAATCGAACCCGCAGGAAAACAAACGATCGCCCTTGGGGAAATCGAACCCGCAAGAACTCAAGTACATCCTAGGGAATTGAACCCATAGGAATCAACACACATCCTGGGGAATCGAACCCGCAGGAAAACATACAATCGCCCTTGGGGAATCGAACCCGCAAGAACTCAAATACATCCTAGGGAATTGAACCCATAGGAATCAACACACATCATGGGGAATCGAACCCGCAGGAAAACATACAATCGCCCTTGGGGAATCGAACCCGCAAGAACTCAAATACATCATAGGGAATTGAACCCATAGGAATCAACACACATCCTGGGAAATCGAACCCGCAGGAAAACATACGCCTTGGGGAATCGAACCCGCAAGGTAAGGACAAGTTTTGCAAAATTTCACAAGTTTTTCATGCAAGTATCTAACGTCCATCATAGGCACGCCAAGAAGGCTAGAGGGGCACCCTGCAGGGCACTCGCTCTCCACCAAAGTATCTCAATAACATTTCGATTTAGTATAACGGGATTTTTCAAAAGTATAGATGTATCGTATTTCAAGCCTTCGGCCGTTTGCTTCGAAATTTCAAAATCTCTCGATTTAAGAGTCGTTTGGCGTCACAGTTTACGCCTTTTTAATTTAAAAATTCATTTCGAGTCTGAAAAATCCGAAATTTTCACAGTTTATCAAAAACACCCTAACGAACAACTTTCGTGTTTTAAAGATTTCGAAATAAGTTGAGGAAGCATGTCAAAAATCGAGTTTATTGCACAACATGTACACTGTCAGAATTCAGGTTTATCACAGTATGCAAAATTGACATTTTGACACACCAAATAGACTCCAAAAATTCTGAAATTTTATATGCACATACTAGACATAATTATCTACAACTTTCATTTAGATTGCAAGGATCCAATCGGACTAGAAAATATAGAAACAGGTTCATCAAGTTCGGACATATTCACAGGCAGATTTCGAAAACGTTTTGTCAAAACAGTTTATGTTCGATGCGATTTGAAATAGCAAACATCGACGAAAATGTCTGAAATTTTTACTCAACCTAGATTAATGTGTTAGGATTAAAAGCCTAGTTTTGAGTTTTCCAGTTTGAACTCTCGAAATAGGGTTTTTGGTCCGATTTCAAATCTGTCACAGTTTCAAGTTCGACTCTCAAGGCAGGTTCGTTGTAGGCCGTTTTCGGATATCAACATGCAATGAAAAATTATGAACATTTTACACGAACTAGACCTATGTCTTAGGAACGTTTTTCATGTTTTAAGTTTTTCCGTTTGAGCAGTTTTAAGGGTTTGAAAAATTCGCACAAAATTGTTGCGCCGAGGGTTTTTCGTGTTGACAGATTTTAGAGTTATTAAATCCATACGTTTGGTTGCATTTTAAGTCACCCAAAACCAAGTAAGTATTAACTTACAGTGGGGATGATGTCTAGGAGGTCACGGGGTCGTCCGAAATCCACGGGATGTCACGAACGAATCTCCTCAAGTCGATTTCCTCTTCCAACGTCCTCGAACCGAATCCGAAAGCAAAAGTCTAGGGTTAGATCGGATTTTTCGGACATCGAAAACTTAAACAAAAACCTATGGACGACTTACCACAATCTGGAATACTAAAGATGTTGTTCTCCATGCCTTCTTTGTCGATTCCCGTCGCCGGAAAGTGATCGGAAAGTCGTCGGTAAGTGAAGAACTTGTGTTTTCGGTTTTTGGGAGAGTTTTGGATGATGGATTAGTTTGAGAGGCTGAGAATGGAGTGGAAATTTGTCAATGATCGTCCTATAGGCCTTCCCCCGACTGGGATTGGGTTTCCAAAGTCGGGACACGAAAATATGGTAAGAAATCCCCGAAATCGCGCAATTGGCAGCTGCAGTCTTGGTGGCGCGGGGTTGGCGCGGTTTTTAGCCAAAACCAGCGCGGAGGGCGTGCGGCCTGGTCTGGGCCGTGCGTCCGGACTGGGCCGTGCGATCCCGTCGGGCCTTTTCTCCTCTCTTTCGGACTTCTGTCCTCCTACGTTTTCGGGCTCGATTTTTCGGGTCATTCTCGGATCATAAATCCTTATCTTAAATTTATCTCGACTCAAATGAATTTCATGTTTGAAATCTTAAGTCCGTCGGTCTCGGGTTCGTCGGCTTCCAATTCGTCGTCTTTTGACTCCCGTGCAATAACTTGTGTAATTAAATTTCTTCCGACTTCACGGGTTCTTGGAATTAGAATTATTTTCCTTCTTGAATTTAATTCCAATTATTTTGACTCAATTCATGGAATGTCTTCGGGCTTCCTTTCCCTCTTTTATTCCATTTTGAATTTTGAATCTATCGGCGTTTCATTTCCGAGCAATAATTTATTGTGATAAATTATTTTCTTCTTCTCGGAGATATTTCGACATTGATCGGAATAAATTTTATTCCTTTGGACGTTGATAAAATCTGGGGTATTACAGTCTACCCCCCTTAAGAATCAACTTCGTCCTCGAAGTTGTGTTTCGGCTTTTCTCGCGCTAAGAGTTAGGGTCCTTTTGTTTATTCTATTATTTTGCGATATTGTGTTAATGAATTATTGTTCGATTGTTGATTGTTTGTTGTTTGATTATTGTTTGACTGAACCCAGAATTGAAATTTCCGAGTTGCCTACGTACCCTGTGAAGGGATCAAGCCATGACGTAGTTCAAAACAATTTGGATTTGTTTATTTGAAATACAAAATATTCGGATTAGAATATTCGGGTCGTTACATCCTCCTCCCCTTAAGGTTACAGTTATGTCCCCATAACTGTCGTTGGATCGGTTTGACTCAGGGTTGGGTAACGTTGTATACAATCATTTCTCACTGAGCTGGCAAGTCCGCTTGATCGATGTCGTTCAATCGTCCTACGGCTCTTCTGATTGAGGGTTTACGAAATCTAGCCTTTTCTCAATCATCTCCTACGTTCGGAGGAACCTCATTGTTGTTAGGTGCGTTTGGGAGGTCAGTGTCAGTGTCGTTTGGGCTTACCTTCCTCAGTTTTCTTTTAGGTGCCATTTTCTGTTATTAAGCGCGCGAAGATGAGTTTCTAAGTGATCAAGATCTAGGACTAAGGCAAAGTTTAGTCTCAAGTTAACGCTTCTAAGTCAAGACTCAAGGTGAAGTCGAACATTAGAGTGAGAAGGTTATGTATCACAACGATTCACATAAAAAGGTTAGCACAAATATTTATGTATGCATATGCATATGTAATCCCCCCAATAAAAAAATTAATGCATGCATTTATTTATCCATGGGTTTTAAAAATAAATTTATTCCATGGATAGATTAAAATAAGGATAAAAGGTTTGGGCCACTATATTGGGCCGAAAGAAATAAATTATTTGGGCTTTAAGTAAAAACAAGGTTATTGGGCCAAAATAATTGGGCCAACATAGTAATTAAATATTGGGCTAAAGATTTGGGCTAGGAAAAATAAATTTTGGGCTCAAAAGGTTTGGAATTTAAAATAATAAATTTGGGCTAAAAGCTAGGGCTTAGAAAAAATTTGGCTAAAAAATGTTAGTTTAAAAATAATAATGGATTTTTAAATATAATACTAGTTTAAAAATAATAATAGTTTAAAAATAATAATACTAGTTTTAAAAACAGTCCAGGCATTGATACCACTTTGTAACACCCCGGATTTGATAACCCAGGCCGGGATGTCACCGCCACACCTCCCTAGCAAGACACGGTTTCTCCGAGCTTGCTAAAGAGATGCAAGGCTATGGTTTTTCAGAATTTAAATCATTCAAACAGCCCATTATAATATAATTTAAAAAAAATAATAATATCAAAGTTGCATGTAACACCCCGGATTTGGTAACCCAGGCCGGGATGCCACCGCCACACCTCCCTAGCAAGACACGGTTTCTCCGAGCTCACTAAAGAGATGCAAGGCTATGGTTTTTCAGAATTAAAAATATTCAAACAGCCCATCCATATATAATTTAAAATTAATACATCAAAGTTGCTGCGGAAATATAAATTGTGCAGCGGAAATAAAGTATGAGGGCCGACATGGCCAAAACACGGGTTAAACAGGCCCGTTCATGCAAATTCTAGTCTAACGCAAAATTTAAAATATAATGTAATCCCCAAAAATTCCCAGTATGCATATGATGATGCATATTCTTCAACTCTGAAAGAAAAAGAGGATAAATGGTTTGGGTCAGCAAAAACGCGCTGAGTAAGTTAACACATAGCATGGGTTAGGGGTTTCAAAGCCTTTAATTAAATTTATTTAAAAACATTTCTTGTAGGTAATTCACAATTTGAGTTAATCATCCACTATAAATAAATGGCATGATTTAAGACATGAATAATGCCGTAAGTAAGTAAATAAAAATTTGAGCTTTTAAAAATTCTCCCCGATACGTCACCATCAAAACAATGTTTAATTTAGCCGGCAATCCGGCGGCCGCAGCCAATTTCATAAAATCTGAGCTTTTTAATATATTTCCCGTTACGCCATCATCTCAACAATATATCATTTAGCCGGTGATCCGGCGGCTGCAGCCGTATCGCATTTCAAGTACTTCATTGGCCATCTTGGCACAGTTTCTCATGTCTCATGTTTCAAGTTTATATTTCAATCCCATTCGGCAAGCATTATATTTCAATTGCCTTTCGGCAAGCAAGATATTTCAATTGCCTTTCGGCAAGCAAGATATTTCAATTGCCTTTCGGCAAGCAAGATATTTCAATTGCCTTTCGGCAAGCAAGATATTTCAATTGCCTTTCGGCAAGCAAGATATTTCAATTGCCTTTCGGCAAGCAAGATATTTCAATTGTATTTTATCTCAAAGGGATTCCCAATCATTTAAACCTTAAAGGCTAATTTCATGTTTCGACAAGATTTCAAGATCTCTCAAGTTTAAAACCGATCGATGTCACAGTTTACGCCTTTTTGGTTTAAAAATCCATTTCTTAGGCGATTGATTTGAAATTTGTACATCATCTCAAAAACATCCCAACGAACAACTTTCGTGTTTTAAGTTTTTCGGAAAAACGATGGGAAGCATGTCAAAAATCAAGTTTTCTACTCAAATAGTATGCTGTCAGGATTCAGGTTTGACACCTTTCAAAGATTTGACTTTTTGACATATCAAATGGACTTCAAAAATTCTGAAATTTTACAGGCACATACTAGACTTGATTTGCAACAACTTTTGTTTAGAACTCAAAGATTGGTTCGGGCTATAAATGATAGGAATAAGCTCCTCAAGATCGGTTATGAAATCTGTCATCCTTTGACAATTCCTAAAAACGCAGAATATGTCCGATACGATTTGGGGTATCAAAACTTGATGAAAATCTTTGAAATTTTTACACAACATAGCTTATGATCTTTGGATCAAAATCTTAGTTTTGAGTTTTCAGGTTTGAACACTCGAAGTATTAGAAATATGCTCATCAAGTTCGGTTAAGAAATCTGTCAAGGTTCTTGACATCGGTTCTAACGCAGATCGGATCGGCTCGAGTTTGGAGGTTCAAATCTCAATGAAAAATTCTAAAAACTTACAGTAATATTCCAAACTCATAGATCTACAATTATTATGTTCAACTCCAATCCTAGATCGGTCTAGATCTAAGGTAAAAATAACCAACAAGTTCGAACGAAAATTCTGTCAAGGATTCTAAGATCCAGATTTGATACTCTTCGGTTTTGGGTCGGTTTCAGGTTTCAAAACATCATGAAAAATTCTAAAATTTTTACAGTAGCTAGATTAATGTCTTAGGAACACTTTTCATGTTTTGAGTTTTATTGTTTGAGCAGCTTTAGAGGTTCGAAAAATTCATACGAAAACGCTGCGCCGGGGGTTTTTCTTGTTGACAGATTTTAGAGTTTTTAAAACTCTATGTTTGGTTGCATTTTAAGTCACCCAAAACCATAGTAAGGTTAACTTACAGTGGGGATGATGTTTAGGAAGTCACGGGGTCGTCCGGAATCCACGGGATGTCACGAACGAATCTCTTCCACCCGATTTATTCTTCCCTTGGCTCCGATTTGTGTTCGAATATGAAGATTCGTAAGTTAGTATGATGTTTATGATCTTAAAATCATAAGGAAACTTGAATAACATCTTACCAACAATCCAAAGCCTGCAATCCTTGATCTACACACTTCCTTGGTTGGATTTGGTTGCCGGAAACTCGTCGGAAAGTCGCCGGAAGTTCGTCGGAAGAGTGTTTGGCTTTTGGGAGAGTTTTTGGAGAGTTTGGGGTGAATGATTGATGAAAATGGCTGAGAATGGGGATGGGATTGATTACATAACATCCAAAAAGATGCCACACCCGTGATAGATCAAGATTCCCACCTTTGGGACCCAAAAAATGGCAAAAAGTCCCAAAAACACATAAATCCCGACTGCTACAGTAGCATGCTACAGTAGCGTGCTACAGTAGCATGCTACAGTAACTTTTTTTTTTTTTTTTTTTTTTTTAAATTTTTTTTTATATATATATATATATATTAAGATTCTTATCTTAAAAAAAATCATAATGTGGGAATTTTTGTGATCTTGTAAGTCATACATAGCTTCAAAAAGGAATATGTAATACCCCGTAAGAATGCATAAGCATTTATTTTTGAAACTCGAATATTTTGTATCCCAAATAAATTCTTTTTGAACTACGTAATGACTTGATCCCTTCACGGGGTACGTAGGCAACTTGGAAATTTCAATTCTGGGTTCAGTCAAATAATATCAAACAACAAAACACAATGATACAATCGCAATCAATCAATCGGTCAATAAGTCGCGCAACTTCGGGGACGAAGTTGATTCTTAAGGAGGGTAGATTGTAATACCATAGAAATTGCCCGATATATATGTATGAATATATATATTTTGATCAATTCACTAAGTAGATTTTTAATCAAATCTATATATATTTATATGTTCAAATATGTGCTTAAAGATTAGTATATTATTTTCTACAAAACATACTTTGAAAAATTATATATATTTGTCTTTTCAAATAAATATATGGATTTCAATATCAAGTGTAATAAGTATATGGTTCATAGAATATTTTAAATCCATATACAAGTTTATATACACATATATACCTTGGTCTTGAAATAATCTTTCCAAACATGTACACATGTATATACATGTATATATTTACATGTTTAAATTATAATGAGAATTATCTATTTTCTATATATCCTTGATTAATCATTCTACCCATATTTTTTTATGAATTATTCTAGAATGCCATAATATAATTGGGAATAATTTGACTATGGTTTGAAATTGTAGGGTGGAATATTAATCATATCTTGTCATTTTCAAAAAGGAATATATTCTTTATTTGAAAATGACAAGATATGATTAATATTCCACCCTACAATTTCAAACCATAGTCAAATTATTCCCAATTATATTATGGCATTCTAGAATAATTCATAAAAAAATATGGGTAGAATGATTAATCAAGGATATATAGAAAATAGATAATTCTCATTATAATTTAAACATGTAAATATATACATGTATATACATGTGTACATGTTTGGAAAGATTATTTCAAGACCAAGGTATATATGTGTATATAAACTTGTATATGGATTTAAAATATTCTATGAACCATATACTTATTACACTTGATATTGAAATCCATATATTTATTTGAAAAGACAAATATATATAATTTTTCAAAGTATGTTTTGTAGAAAATAATATACTAATCTTTAAGCACATATTTGAACATATAAATATATATAGATTTGATTAAAAATCTACTTAGTGAATTGATCAAAATATATATATTCATACATATATATCGGGCAATTTCTATGGTATTACAATCTACCCTCCTTAAGAATCAACTTCGTCCCCGAAGTTGCGCGACTTATTGACCGATTGATTGATTGCGATTGTATCATTGTGTTTTGTTGTTTGATATTATTTGACTGAACCCAGAATTGAAATTTCCAAGTTGCCTACGTACCCCGTGAAGGGATCAAGTCATTACGTAGTTCAAAAAGAATTTATTTGGGATACAAAATATTCGAGTTTCAAAAATAAATGCTTATGCATTCTTACGGGGTATTACATCCTCTCCCCCTTAGGACTCCAGTTATGTCCCCATAACTGCCTATTCAGTACTCTCAAGAGGTTTCGGGTTTTGGTCTTTATTCTGAGGGTGTTGGTGCCTTTGGTTGTTGCCACCTTGACCGTCTGGGTTTCGTGGTTGCTTAGGTCGAGTAGTCACATCCTCTCTCTTGTCGATGTTCTCTCTCCGTGTCCGGCAATCACGCAGCTGATGACCATGTCGACCACATCGAAGGCATGCTCCAGGTTGAGGGCATCCTCTCGCATAATGCAGTTTACCACACTTTGGACATGGTGGCGCATAGTCACCATGGTTGAAGACTATCCCGTTTTTCTCCCCATTGTCATTTTGATGTTGTCCTTTCGTGTTTCCATCGAAATGGTCCTTATCCACCTTGTATTCTCCTTGTGGTCCTTGGTTAGCCTCATCTACCGGTTTCCGTTTCAGTCCTTGGACTCGTGCAACCGCTACCGCACGATCATAAACCGTCTGCAGGTTCGTGAATTGTCCTACTGCAAGTATCTCCCGGATACTAAGGTTCAGACCCATCTCAAATTTCTGAGCCTTGTCAGAGTCGGTTGGTACTATCCTCGTAGCAAATCGTACCAATTCCTTAAACCGGGTGTAATACTCCTGCACCGTTCGTCCCTCTTGCTTCAGTGATAAGAACTCTTCGTACATTGCCGCCTTGGTGCTCATGGGGTAGAATCGGTCCCTTAGGCCCTCCTTAAGTTCATTCCACGAATAAGTTTCTTCAGCTTCCTCTAAATTCCTCTGGAGGTTTTGCCACCACTCATCGGCTTCGCCTCCTAAGTAGTAGGTTGCTACTCGTATCCTTGCCTCATCAGGACATTTGATAGCATCCAAGAGCTTATCAAATGTACGGATCCACCCCTCTAGTTTGGCGGGGTCCTCCTGCCCATCGTAGCGTGGTGGTTGATAGGGATTCACCAACGCTAGATAGTTGGGTTGAGCTACGGGTGGAGGTACTGTTTGTGTCCTATGCACCTCGGCATTTCCTAATGCCACTAGGACTTCCTCCATAGTCCTTAGACGTTCTTCCATGTTGTTGGGTGTAGGAGGCACTTGTTCTTCTAGGTTCTGAGGACTTCCACTGTTGTTGGACGTGTTGGGGAGGGTAGCGTCAGTGCCATTTGGACTAACTTTCCTCGGCTTTCTCCTAGGTGCCATTCTGTTATTAAGCACGCGAAGATGAGTTCCTAAGTGATCAAGATCTAGGACTAAGGCAAAGTCAGTCTTTAGCAAGCGCTCCTAAGTCAAGATCATGTCAAGTTCTAAGGTAGGAGTGTTTCTTATCACCGATAATTCACATAAAAAAAAGAGTTAGTGCAAAGATTTATGTATGCATATGCATATGTGATCCCCCCAATAAAAAAAATTTTATGCATGCATTTATTTATCCATGGGTTTTAAAAATAAATTTATTCCATGGATAGATTAAAATAAGGATAAAAGGTTTGGGCCACTATATTGGGCCGAAAGAAATAAATTATTTGGGCTTTAAATAAAAACAAGGTTATTGGGCCAAAAATAATTTCTTGGGCTTCTAAAAAAAAATTTTGGGCTAAAAATTTGGGCTTTAACTTCAAAATAATAATTGGGCTCTTTAAAATATAATAGCTTCAAAATAATCCGGGCTCTTTAAAATAGTAGTTTTAAAATATTCCGGGCTCTGATACCAACTTGTAACACCCCGGATTTGGTAACCCAGGCCGGGATGCCACCGCCACACCTCCCTAGCAAGACACGGTTTCTCCGAGCTCACTAAAGAGATGCAAGGCTATGGTTTTTCAGAATTAAAAATATTCAAACAGCCCATCCATATATAATTTAAAATTAATACATCAAAGTTGCAGCGGAAATATAAATTGTGCAGCGGAAATAAAGTATGAGGGCCGACATGGCCAAAACACGGGTTAAACAGGCCCGTTCATGCAAATTCTAGTCTAACGCAAAATTTAAAATATAATGTAATCCCCAAAAATTCCCAGTATGCATATGATGATGCATATTCTTCAACTCTGAAAGAAAAAGAGGATAAATGGTTTGGGTCAGCAAAAACGCGCTGAGTAAGTTAACACATAGCATGGGTTAGGGGTTTCAAAGCCTTTAATTAAATTTATTTAAAAACATTTCTTGTAGGTAATTCACAATTTGAGTTAATCATCCACTATAAATAAATGGCATGATTTAAGACATGAATAATGCCGTAAGTAAGTAAATAAAAATTTGAGCTTTTAAAAATTCTCCCCGATACGTCACCATCAAAACAATGTTTAATTTAGCCGGCAATCCGGCGGCCGCAGCCAATTTCATAAAATCTGAGCTTTTTAATATATTTCCCGTTACGCCATCATCTCAACAATATATCATTTAGCCGGTGATCCGGCGGCTGCAGCCGTATCGCATTTCAAGTACTTCATTGGCCATCTTGGCACAGTTTCTCATGTCTCATGTTTCAAGTTTATATTTCAATCCCATTCGGCAAGCATTATATTTCAATTGCCTTTCGGCAAGCAAGATATTTCAATTGCCTTTCGGCAAGCAAGATATTTCAATTGCCTTTCGGCAAGCAAGATATTTCAATTGCCTTTCGGCAAGCAAGATATTTCAATTGCCTTTCGGCAAGCAAGATATTTCAATTGTATTTTATCTCAAAGGGATTCCCAATCATTTAAACCTTAAAGGCTAATTTCATGTTTCGACAAGATTTCAAGATCTCTCAAGTTTAAAACCGATCGATGTCACAGTTTACGCCTTTTTGGTTTAAAAATCCATTTCTTAGGCGATTGATTTGAAATTTGTACATCATCTCAAAAACATCCCAACGAACAACTTTCGTGTTTTAAGTTTTTCGGAAAAACGATGGGAAGCATGTCAAAAATCAAGTTTTCTACTCAAATAGTATGCTGTCAGGATTCAGGTTTGACACCTTTCAAAGATTTGACTTTTTGACATATCAAATGGACTTCAAAAATTCTGAAATTTTACAGGCACATACTAGACTTGATTTGCAACAACTTTTGTTTAGAACTCAAAGATTGGTTCGGGCTAGAAATGATAGGAATAAGCTCCTCAAGATCGGTTATGAAATCTGTCATCCTTTGACAATTCCTAAAAACGCAGAATATGTCCGATACGATTTGGGGTATCAAAACTTGATGAAAATCTTTGAAATTTTTACACAACATAGCTTATGATCTTTGGATCAAAATCTTAGTTTTGAGTTTTCAGGTTTGAACACTCGAAGTATTAGAAATATGCTCATCAAGTTCGGTTAAGAAATCTGTCAAGGTTCTTGACATCGGTTCTAACGCAGATCGGATCGGCTCGAGTTTGGAGGTTCAAATCTCAATGAAAAATTCTAAAAACTTACAGTAATATTCCAAACTCATAGATCTACAATTATTATGTTCAACTCCAATCCTAGATCGGTCTAGATCTAAGGTAAAAATAACCAACAAGTTCGAACGAAAATTATGTCAAGGATTCTAAGATCCAGATTTGATACTCTTCGGTTTTGGGTCGGTTTCAGGTTTCAAAACATCATGAAAAATTCTAAAATTTTTACAGTAGCTAGATTAATGTCTTAGGAACACTTTTAATGTTTTGAGTTTTATTGTTTGAGCAGCTTTAGAGGTTCGAAAAATTCATACGAAAACGCTGCGCCGGGGGTTTTTCTTGTTGACAGATTTTAGAGTTTTTAAAACTCTATGTTTGGTTGCATTTTAAGTCACCCAAAACCATAGTAAGGTTAACTTACAGTGGGGATGATGTTTAGGAAGTCACGGGGTCGTCCGGAATCCACGGGATGTCACGAACGAATCTCTTCCACCCGATTTATTCTTCCCTTGGCTCCGATTTGTGTTCGAATATGAAGATTCGTAAGTTAGTATGATGTTTATGATCTTAAAATCATAAGGAAACTTGAATAACATCTTACCAACAATCCAAAGCCTGCAATCCTTGATCTACACACTTCCTTGGTTGGATTTGGTTGCCGGAAACTCGTCGGAAAGTCGCCGGAAGTTCGTCGGAAGAGTGTTTGGCTTTTGGGAGAGTTTTTGGAGAGTTTGGGGTGAATGATTGATGAAAATGGCTGAGAATGGGGATGGGATTGATTACATAACATCCAAAAAGATGCCACACCCGTGATAGATCAAGATTCCCACCTTTGGGACCCAAAAAATGGCAAAAAGTCCCAAAAACACATAAATCCCGACTGCTACAGTAGCATGCTACAGTAGCGTGCTACAGTAGCATGCTACAGTAACTTTTTTTTTTTTTTTTTTTTTTAAATTTTTTTTTTATATATATATATATATATTAAGATTCTTATCTTAAAAAAAATCATAATGTGGGAATTTTTGTGATCTTGTAAGTCATACATAGCTTCAAAAAGGAATATATTCTTTATTTGAAAATGACAAGATATGATTAATATTCCACCCTACAATTTCAAACCATAGTCAAATTATTCCCAATTATATTATGGCATTCTAGAATAATTCATAAAAAAATATGGGTAGAATGATTAATCAAGGATATATAGAAAATAGATAATTCTCATTATAATTTAAACATGTAAATATATACATGTATATACATGTGTACATGTTTGGAAAGATTATTTCAAGACCAAGGTATATATGTGTATATAAACTTGTATATGGATTTAAAATATTCTATGAACCATATACTTATTACACTTGATATTGAAATCCATATATTTATTTGAAAAGACAAATATATATAATTTTTCAAAGTATGTTTTGTAGAAAATAATATACTAATCTTTAAGCACATATTTGAACATATAAATATATATAGATTTGATTAAAAATCTACTTAGTGAATTGATCAAAATATATATATTCATACATATATATCGGGCAATTTCTATGGTATTACATTGCAGCGGAATGTAATATTTACATATATAATTGTAATGCAGCGGAAATTTAAATACTGGGCCAACATGGCCAAAACACGGGTTAAACAGGCCCGTTCATGCAAGTTGTAATTAAATGCCGGAATTTAAAATAGAGTTTTTCCCGAATGTTCCCATGTATGCATATGATGATGCATAATCCTCATACTCTGAAAGAAAAAGGGAAAATGTGGTTTGGTCAGCAAAAACGTGCTGAGTAAGTTAACACCTAATATGATCAAGGGGTTTCAAAGCCTTTATTTAAATTTAATAAAAACATGCTTGTAGGTAATTCACAATTTGAGTTAATCATCCTCTAATAAATAAATGGCATAATTTAACACAAGAATTTCACGTGATCATAATTCAAATTACATGGTAAAATAATTGCAAGGCATAATTTAAAGGTATAACTTAAATAAGGAAAACATTCACGTCTTAAAATTTTCCCGTTACTTCACGATTAGGTATTTCAGGATTTTCATTCTTTCACTTTTGTTCAATATGATTTTATATGATTTGATCTTGGGGAAACAAACCCGCAAGAATTTAAACGCTTCCTAGAGAATTGAACCCGTAGGAACTAACACACGTCCTGGGGAATCGAACCCGCAGGAAAACAAACGATCGCCCTTGGGGAAATCGAACCCGCAAGAACTCAAGTACATCCAAGGGAATTGAACCCATAGGAATCAACACACATCCTGGGGAATCGAACCCGCAGGAAAACATACAATCGCCCTTGGGGAATCGAACCCACAAGAACTCAAATACATCCTAGGGAATTGAACCCATAGGAATCAACACACATCCTGGGGAATCGAACCCGCAGGAAAACATACAATCGCCCTTGGGGAATCGAACCCGCAAGAACTCAAATACATCCTAGGGAATTGAACCCATAGGAATCAACACACATCCTGGGGAATCGAACCCGCAGGAAAACATACGCCTTGGGGAATCGAACCCGCAAGGTAAGGACAAGTTTTGCAAAATTTCACAAGTTTTTCATGCAAGTATCTAACGTCCATCATAGGCACGCCAAGAAGGCTAGAGGGGCACCCTGCAGGGCACTCGCCCTCCACCAAAGTATCTCAATAACATTTCGATTTAGTATAACGAGATTTTTCAAAAGTATAGATGTATCGTATTTCAAGCCTTCGGCCGTTTGCTTCGAAATTTCAAAATCTCTCGATTTAAGAGTCGTTTGGCGTCACAGTTTACACCTTTTTAATTTAAAAATTCATTTCAAGTCCGAAAAATCCGGAATTTTCAAAGTTTATCAAAAACACCCTAACGAACAACTTTCGTGTTTTAAAGATTTCGAAATAAGTTGAGGAAGCATGTCAAAAATCGAGTTTATTGCACAACATGTACACTGTCAGAATTCAGGTTTATCACAGTATGGAAAATTGACATTTTGACACACCAAATAGACTCCAAAAATTCTGAAATTTTATATGCACATACTAGACATAATTATCTACAACTTTCATTTAGATTGCAAGGATCCAATCGGATTAGAAAATATAGAAACAGGTTCATCAAGTTCGGACATATTCACAGGCAGATTTCGAAAACGTTTTGTCAAAACAGTTTATGTTCGATGCGATTTGAAATAGCAAACATCGACGAAAATGTCTGAAATTTTTACTCAACCTAGATTAATGTGTTAGGATTAAAAGCCTAGTTTTGAGTTTTCCAGTTTGAACTCTCGAAATAGGGTTTTTGGTCCGATTTCAAATCTGTCACAGTTTCAAGTTCGACTCTCAAGGAGGTTCGTTGGAGGCCGTTTTCGGATATCAACATGCAATGAAAAATTATGAAAATTTTACACGAACTAGACCTATGTCTTAGGAACGTTTTTCATGTTTTAAGTTTTTCCGTTTGAGCAGTTTTAAGGGTTCGAAAAATTCGCACAAAATTGTTGCGCCGAGGGTTTTTCGTGTTGACAGATTTTAGAGTTATTAAATCCATACGTTTGGTTGCATTTTAAGTCACCCAAAACCAAGTAAGTATTAACTTACAGTGGGGATGATGTCTAGGAGGTCACGGGGTCGTCCGAAATCCACGGGATGTCACGAACGAATCTCCTCAAGTCGATTTCCTCTTCCAACGTCCTCGAACCGAATCCGAAAGCAAAAGTCTAGGGTTAGATCGGATTTTTCGGACATTGAAAACTTAAACAAAAACCTATGGACGACTTACCACAATCTGGAATACTAAAGATGTTGTTCTCCACGCCTCCTTTGTCGATTCCCGTCGCCGGAAAGTGATCGGAAAGTCGTCGGTAAGTGAAGAACTTGTGTTTTCGGTTTTTGTGAGAGTTTTGGATGATGGATTAGTTTGAGAGGCTGAGAATGGAGTGGAAATTTGTCAATGATCGTCCTATAGGCCTTTCCCCCGACTGGGATTGGGTTTCCAAAGTCGGGACACGAAAATATGGTAAGAAATCCCCGAAATCGCGCAATTGGCAGCTGCAGTCTTGGTGGCGCGGGGTTGGCGCGGTTTTTAGCCAAAACCAGCGCGGAGGGCGTGCGGCCTGGTCTGGGCCGTGCATCGACTGGGCCGTGCGATCCCGTCGGGCCTTTTCTCCTCTCTTTCGGACTTCTGTCCTCCTACGTTTTCGGGCTCGATTTTTCGGGTCATTCTCGGATCATAAATCCTTATCTTAAATTTATCTCGACTCAAATGAATTTCATGTTTGAAATCTTAAGTCCGTCGGTCTCGGGTTCGTCGGCTTCCAATTCGTCGTCTTTTGACTCCCGTGCAATAACTTGTGTAATTAAATTTCTTCCGACTTCACGGGTTCTTGGAATTAGAATTATTTTCCTTCTTGAATTTAATTCCAATTATTTTGACTCAATTCATGGAATGTCTTCGGGCTTCCTTTCCCTCTTTTATTCCATTTTGAATTTTGAATCTATCGGCGTTTCATTTCCGAGCAATAATTTATTGTGATAAATTATTTTCTTCTTATCGGAGATATTTCGACATTGATCGGAATAAATTTTATTCCTTTGGACGTTGATAAAATCTGGGGTATTACACTTTGCGTCACGATTTCGGGTATCAAATCTTTATGTCAATGGCTGAAATTTTGACACAAGGTAGATTAGAGTCTTATGAACAAAATCCATGTTGAAAAGTTTTTGGTTTGAATTCCCGAAGATAGGGTTTTTGTCGAGTTACTGAAATTGGTCGAAAATAGGGTTTTTGAAAACGATTTTAGTTACGTGTCTAGATCTTTTGTTTTAAACGACAAGAAACCACAAAAATTGTAGAGTAAGGTCTTAACTTAGTTAGAGAATAGGGTTGCTGTAAGGGCTTTTCGGACGTCCTAAGGTCGCGACCAATGGCCAAATTCTCCGATCGCTTTTTTGTTCGTCCCCCGACGTGAAATCGTAGCAAAGGAAAGAATGTTAGATTTCGAGTTTTTGAGACTTATGGACGAATTAAACACTATAATACAACATACCAAGGTTCTAGAAGGCAGAGGCTTCATCCCGGTTGTCCCGTCTTCGCCGGAATACTCACCGGAAAGTGAACTCGAAGGGATTTCGGCTTAGAGAGGAAGGATGGGAGAGTATAGGGTGTGTTTTCTGAAAATAATGAGTATAGGGGCGTCCTAATCCGACCTTAAGCCTTTCCCTAAGGCTGTGATCGGCTTGCCACCGATAGAGGTCGGATTTTTGGCAAGAAAATCACCATGCAAGGAAAGTTTACACCTCCTGCACCTCTGGCGCGGTGGTGACGCGCACATGGAGCTTTGTCCGCGCGGAGCACACGCGAGCAGTCTTCGGACGCGACTCGCTCATCATGCGCGGTGGTGGCCGCGCGTGCGCGCGCGGAGGGCGCGCGGCCTCCGAACCGGCCGGTTCGGGCAGTTCATGCGGTCCGTCGGTCTTTTCTTCTTTTCTCTATCGGTTTTCTATCCTTTACGTTTTTGGTTCGACTCCTCGGGTCATTTCCGGTTCAAAATTTCTATCTTGAATTTATTACGAACTCGGGTTAATGCTCGCAACATTTCCGTGCCATAATTTATCTAATTAAATTAGTTTCGATTCCTCTTAACAATTTTCCTGGGTATTACAGTCTACCCCCCTTAAGAATCAACTTCGTCCTCGAAGTTGTGTTTTGGTTTCCTCGAGTTAAACGTTAGGATGCTCTGGGTTATGTTTCTATTTTGTGACTTATTTTGTGACTGGACTTAGAATTTAGATTTTCAAGCTGCCTATGTACCCTGTGAAGGGATCAAGTCATAACGTAGTTCAAAATAATTTGAATTTGTTTTTCTCGGGTGTTACAGGGATAGGTCGGGATTGAAGAGGGAGAGAGAAAAATAGTGCTGCCTAAACCGGCCTTTCCTGCAAAATAAAATAATACATTGAAATCAAGATTGATATTATACCCGTACACATTTTCAAATGCACAAAACATGGGTCTTAATTATTCTTTTGCAAAACAATAATACTATGAGGCATAATACACCCAACCAAACGTGGCCTTAGGGATATACTTTTTATATTCTTTTACAGTACAAATTATTTTAAAAAAATTATACTCCCTCCGTCCCACGAAGTTTGACACATTTTTTTGGGCACGGTAATTTAGGTGGTGGGTTTTAGTAATTAAAGTGGTGTGAGTATTTGTATTTAAGATTCTAATAAATTTTGATACTGTTTATTATTTAACTTTGACTTAATGTTATCGTAATAATGTAATTAAAGAAAAATAATCAAGTGTGGTCTTGTTAGAATCGTCTAATCGTGTAGTTTTAGAATATATATTTTATACAATTTTTATCTGTACCAATTTTGAAATATTAAGAATTAAAGAAATACAAGGGACTTTGTGTAGAAAAGTAAAATTGTATTGAAATTTGTGCAGAATAGTAAAAGTGATTACTTTTAATGAGATTTGACAATAATTAAAAATCTAATCAAATTTATATTAATTTAATTTATCTAAAAATGGAAAGGTGTCAAACTTCGTGGGACACCCAAAAAAAGGAATAGGTGTCAAACTTCATGGGACGGAGGGAGTATAACAATTTTATACATTTTTATTTTATACTGAAATAGATGAGTATTACTGGATTAAGGATATTATGTCTAATAATTAAACTATTGTAATGAGCCGATTTATTTAAATTGGACTGTTTTAATTATTTAGTGATGGAGTAATTGCACTCAAGCCCGGATGGGATTAATTTGAAATATTTGAGGATGGATAGGGGGTCATTTGTATTATTCATATTTTGGAAGTAATAAGGGGTCTCTTTTTGTAATTTGGGAAAGAGGGAAAGAACGGGAAAAGAAGAGAGGAGGCCGACGTGTTGGAGGGTTTGGGGGTAATCTTGGACTCGGTCAAATCATCGCGTTTCTTGAGCGATTGTTCAATTAGTTGGTGGTAAGTGTTTCTCCTCGTCGTCTTCTTTGTAATGATTTTTATTTCGTTCGTTTTATTGGTGATTTGGATTGGAGATGTTTTGAAATGTTAGGATTTGGGGATTTTGGGTTGATCGTTTGGAGTAGAAACAGACATCTCAGAAGCGTTGTTGATCACCAAAAACACCAAGGTAAGGGTCTATGGCTTAAATTACGTGTTTGGGGAGGTATCAGGGGGTGTTTCTCCGGCGAAGTCGCCGGACAGCGGATTGCTCCGGAGTCCAGGCGCAAACCGCGCTGTCATGGCGCGGTCTGGGAGGATGGCGCGCCGGCCTGGCTGGGACGCCGTATCATGCGTCATTCTGTCCGTTCTTGATGTTTAATTACCCCGATTTGTGCTGCGAGTTGTTTTGGATTTTTCCCTACTTTAATTATTGATCTTGAGGTATTTGTTAACTCGGGAGAATTGTTGAATTCCTTGGAGGAACTGTTGAATCATGATATGTTGATTATATCTTGTCATATGAATTATGGAGTTATATCTTAGCCTAGGGGCTATGTTTATTTATCTAATGCGTTGAGAGGCATGTGAACCTAGTGTTAGGTGTTGGATCACTTCTATGATAATTGTATATGTATGGCATTGGTATTGATGATTATGAACCCGATGGGTTGTGATGAGATGTGATTGATCGGGCAGCCTTCAGCGGTGTTGTTGAGTCCTGATGGCCCTGTGGGGTGGTTATTTGGCTGTTATGCCTGTGATTTGGCTGTGATGCCTGTGATTGACTGTTATGCCTGTGATTTGGCTGTGATGCCTGTGATTGGCTGTTATATCTGTGATTGGGCTGTGATGCCTGTGGTCCCTGCAGGAATGGTGTATGTTACCCTATAACGGGTTGGAGTTGATGATATCCTCACTCGTGGGTTCATACCGCCCGGTGTAACGACCCGACTCGAATATTTTTATCCCAACTAAACAAATACAAATTGTTTTGAACTACGTAATGACTTATCCCTTCACAGGGTACGTAGGCAACTTGGAAATTTCAATTATGGGTTCAGTCAAACAATATCAAACAACAACACACAATGATACAATACACATGATCAAACAACCAAACAATCAATCAATCGAACAATAAGTCGCGCAACTTCGAGGACGAAGTTGATTCTTAAAGGGGGGTAGACTGTAATACCCAAGATTTTTATCGGCGTTCAAAGGAATAAAATTATTTCTTAATCCGATCGAGGTCGAAATATCTCCGAGAAGAAGAAAATAATTTATCACAATAAATTACTGCTCGGAAATGAAACGCCGTTAGATTCAAAAATTCAAAATGGAATAAAAGAGGGAAAGGAAGCCCGAAGACATTCCATGAATCGAGTCAAAAGAATTGGAATTAGATTCAAGAAAGAAAAGATTTTTAATTCTAAGAACCCGTGAAATCGGAAATAATTTAATTAGATAAATTATTACACGGGAGCCAAAAGCCGATGAATCCAAAACCGACGGACTTAAGATTTCAAACACGAAATCAATTTAAGTCGAAATAGATTTAAGATAGGAATCATAATCCGAGAACGACCCAAAAAATCGAGCCCGAGAACGTAGGAGAACAGAAGTCCGAAAGAGAGGAGAAAAGGCCCGACGGATCGCACGACCCGGCCCAGGCCGGAGCCGCGCGATATCCGCGCGGTCTGGAGCAAAACCGCGCCGACACCGCGGGGTGGCACAGGACAGCAGGCCATGACGCGTTTTGGCGACTTTCTTACCATATTTTCGGGTCCCAACGAGGGAATCTTGGCCTAATTCCGGGGGAGCGGATATTGGTCGATATTATATGATCCTAACACCCTAAAATCAGTCTACACAATCCTAAGTTACCCCAAGAAACCCCCCATTGCCTCTAACATTCTTCCCAAGCACTCCCAAAAACCAAAAACACAAGTTCTTGCTTTTCCGACAACTTTCCGACGACTTTCCGGCAACCAAATCCGACCGAGGAAGTGTGTAAATCAAGGATTGCAGGCTTTGGATTGTTGGTAAGATGTAAATCAGGTTTCCTTATTGTTTTAAGATCATAACCATCATTCTAACTTGCGGATCTTTACTTGCAAACACGTTCGTGGCCAAAGGAGAAGGAGAACGTGTTGCGTAGATCCGTTCGTGGCAATTTTGGACGATTTTTGATCGACCCTAGGACATTCAAGAACTCTCTTACAGTAACCCAATACCTTTCATATCAATATGGGTGGTTTAGGGGTGTCCGAAACATCGGATCTAAAACAAAACGTTAAAATCGAACCTAAAAACCCCAATCTGCGTGTTTTCTGAAATCTAACCAAAACACCTACTTCGAGTGTTCAAACCGTAAAACTCAAAACTAAAATTTTGATCCTAAGATCTTAAGCTACACTGTGTAAAAATTTCAAAGATTTTCATTGAGTTTTGATGTCCCAAATCGTGTCGGGCATATCCTGCATTTTTAAGAATTTCCGAAAAACTGACAGTGCACTTAATCAAACTTGATGAGCATATTCTACCATTTCCAGTCCGAACTAATCTTTGTGATGTAAACAAAAGTTGTAGATAATCATATCTAGTATGTGTCCACAAAATTTTAGAATTTTTGGAGTCCATTTGATGAGTCGAAAAATCGAATTTTAAACACTGTGTCGAACCTGAATCCTGACAGCATATCATTTGTGTAGAAAACATGATTTTTGACATGCTTCCCTTCTTATTTCCGAAAAACTCGAAACATAAAAGTTGTTCGTTAGGATGTGTTTGAGATACTGTGAAAATTTCAGATCCATCACCTTTGAATTGAATTTTTAAACTAAAAAGGCGTAAACTGTGACATCGAATGATTTTAAACTTGTGAGACTTGAAATTTCTAAACAAACGATCGAAACCTTGTTATATGATAAAGCTATAATTTTTGAAAATCTCGTTACACTAAGTTGAAACGATATCGGTTACAAAATTAGGGGGTGAGTGCTCTGCAGGGTGCCCCTCTAGCCTTTTCTCTGCGTGCCTATAATGGACGAGAGAAGTTTGAATAACAAATTATGCCAAAAACGACAATATATTTTGGGCCTACACTCTCGGGAGTATCCGTATGGGTTTCCCGAGGCTCCGGAGTGGTACTGGGTATGGCAGATAGGCTGCGGCCGTCGGGCTACCGGCTAAATGAAACTTGCTAAATTGGCTGCGGCTGCCGGATCGCCAGCTAAATGACACTTACTAAATTGGCTGCGGCCGCCGGATCGCCGGCTAAATAAAAACTTACGAAATTGGCTGCGGCCGCCGGATTGACGGCTAAATTAAATATTGTTGAGATGGTGGTGTAACGGGGGAAAATATAAAAGCTTAGATTTTTATTTATTTATGTCATTATTCATGCATCTAAATCATGTTTTAAATTTATGCCCATGCTTAAATTATTATTTATGAATTCAAATATGTCCTTAAAGTATGCAAATTAAATTCTTATTTTTAAATTGGTAAATAAAATATTTTGTATGCATGATTAGAAGTATAATCTTAATTATTAAAATTAAACCCCTTTATTGCTATGTTAGGATTGACTTACTCAGTATTTTATAATACTGATAAAATTGTTGTTTTCCCTTTTCTTTTCAGAATATGGCGATAATGCATAAGCATCTGCATTTGGGGGAACTCTTTCAGAACATTATTTTGTCATTTTATGATACATGCATATCGGGCCTGTATAACCCGAGTTTTGGCCGTGTCGGCCCTATCTTTAAAATTCCGCTGCAACTTATTATTATTGTCATGTGTGGATGATATTACGTTATTATTTTTAAGTAATTCCGGACTTGTTTTTAAAACTCTTTTCAATACCCATAGCCTTGCATCTCTTTAGTAAGCTCGGAGAATTCGTGTCTTGCTAGGGAGGTGTAGCGGTGGCATCCCGGCCTGGGTTATCAAATCCGGGGTGTTACAAGTTGGTATCAGAGCCGGAATATTTTAAAGCTATTATTTTAAAAGAGCTCGGAATAATTTTAAAGCTAGTATTATTATTTTTAAACAATTATTTTAAAAACTAGTATTATTTTTTTTTGGTAACACAGCCTGAGAAGGCGAGCAAAGGAAAAAGAGAAAAGAAGGAAAAAATTCAAGGACTAAAACCAAAGCAAAACCTACGAGCTACCATCAAACTATCAAACTCATCTCCTCAAAAATTCTGTGCCAGCTGCGTCTCTCTCCAAGAGTTGGATGACCTCGTCGGGCGGGAACGCCCATGTAGTATAGAACTGTTCGTCCAATATAGCATTTCGCGCCAGCGCATCCGCCACCGCATTTCCTTCACGATACACATGCCGAAGGTGACACTGTCCTTGGAGACGCTCCCGTACTTCCGTGATCAAAGGCCATAGTCGATGTCTGCAATCTTGCCCATCTCGGATCAACCTGACAACTTCTAAAGAGTCCACAAAACAACACCTCAATTGAACCCCTAAGGTAGCGGCCAGCCTTAATCCAAAGACCAGTGCTATCACTTCTACCTCCAGTATCGGCCTTTCACCCACAAAACCTCCACATCCCCCCTTCCCGTCGCCATCATCACCCCGAAGGACGGCCGCGAAGCCAGCCCTCATCGGTCCACTCAGGACACAGCCATCCGAATGTAGTACATTGCCAGACACCTCACCTCCTTCCACCGAACAACCTGCAACTGCCGCTCCCTGTCATGGCGCCCTGCTGCTGCTGTCAGTCGACTCAACATGTGTTGGCCTCGATACATCAGCGTCCCCGGAGCAGCGCCCCCATTCCGAAAGAGACGATCATTTCTCTCCCTCCACACAGTCCAAACAAAAGCCACAAATTTCAAACCCCATTTTCTCCACATCCACTCCAACCAGTATCTATTGTCAGCATGGTCTAGTGTCTGGAGCGCCAGTACCCATTCTCGCGTGACCCCTACTCGAAGCCAAATTTCCTTCGCCCATGCGCACGTAAATAGCGCATGCACCCAGCTATCCACCTGGTCGCCGCATATGGAACACAATGGGGAATTCGCCAAGCCTCTGTGATGCCGCAGCAGGTTGCAAGGCATTGCATTATGCGCAATGAGCCAAAAGAGAATCCCCACCTTTTCCGGAATATCTTGGCTCCACATCCATTTCCACCCGCTTCCGTTTGTATATCCCTTGGTGAGCCAGTTTTAAGCCGACTTTACAGAATATATGCCCTTAGGATCACATCGCCAGTGTAAGATATCTAATATAGAATCATTCAAGAACGGGGCTGGCATCCTCAAGATCCGCGCACGCACCTCTTCCGGCAGCATATACACTCTCTCCAATCGCCAATGCCCTCCCTCAACCACATCTTTCACCTTCAAATGCACATCGACATGATGAATATAAGGCATAAACTCATTAAGGCACTTACCCTCCCACCACGGCGAGAACCACATTGAGCAAGACCCTCTCCCAATACGGATCCCAAAGCCGTGCTCTAGTAGCTTCCCGACTGTGATCAAGCTCTTCCAAACTTTTGAAACTCGATAATGTTCTCTTGGGAATGTTCCAGCAGCGAGCTGATACTTCCCTCTCATCGCTTGCACCCATAATTTATTGTCATTCACAACTAGATCCCAAAGTAGTTTACCCACCAGTACGACATTCATCTCCCTGCTCCGTCGAAGACCTAAACCCCCCAAACCCCGGGGCTGAGTAATCGTGTCCCCCAAACTAGTATTATTTTTAAAACCATTATTTAACTATCGTTATTATTTTGAGCCCAACTTTTTGGCCCAATCATTCTACTTACTATTTATTTAAAATCCTAATATTTGAGTCAAAAAATTTTTAAGCCCAAATATTTTTCTTAGCCCAATACCTATATTTTTATTTGAGCCCAAGAATTTATTACTTTTGGCCCAATATAGTGGCCCAAACCTTTTTCCTTATTTTTAGATTATCCATGAGGATAAATTTATTTTTAAAACCCATGGATAAATAAATGCATGCATAAATTAAAACTTATTGGGGGGATTGCATATGCATACTTGCATATAGATTTAAATTTTTGCATCTCCTAACTTTACATTTGGCATGTTCTAACTCTAACTTACCTTGTTGACATTAGATGGCCGAACCAAACGCGAACATGATCAACCTTATGATAAAAATGATTAACGCGTACCTCGAGTCCCAACAACATATATGTATATAATAAAGAGATAACAATCAAATAAGGGTACCTTAAACCCCAAACCCTGAAACCCTAGACCCTGGGGTTTCGAAAAAAAAAGAACAAATATAGGATTTTTCCAACAACAAACAATAAGCAACTCCCAACACTTCTTCTAATACCGTCTCGATTCACTAAGACCCACTAATACCACTTATTTTTTTTTAAAGACAATCATTATATAACCCTCTATTATATTTTCCTTAAAATCTAAATCTCTTGTTCCTGCAACAGAATGGCACCGAGAGGGAGACCGCGCGTCCAGCCCATTCCTCCCAATACCAACGAAATACCTAGCAACCCGACATGCCGATACCAAACGTGGGTGTACACGCTCAGGAAGAGCCAGTAGAACCTATACCAAACAACATGGGAGATCGCCTACGCACTCTAGAAGAGGTTCTCATTGTGCTAGGGAACGCGCAGGTTAACCAGGGCCAAGCGGCTGCGGCACCTCCACCACAGGCTCGCATTAATTACCTAGCCATGGTGAACCCATACCACCCGCCGCACTACGCCGGCGATGAAGACCCTGCAAAACTAGAGGAGTGGATTAGGACCTTCGACAAGTTGTTAAGCGCGGTTAAGTGCCCGGAAGGGGAAAAGGTGCATGTCGCCTCATACTACTTGGGAGGCATAGCAGGCGACTGGTGGCAAGCCACCCAGGGAAAGCTACGAGAGGACGAGGAGCCCTATTCATGGACCGAAATGATGGAATTGCTCAGGGACCGATTTTACCCCCTGAGTACGAAGGCGGCCATGTACGAGTAGTTTTTGTCATTAAAACAAGGCGGGCAGACTGTACAAGAGTATTACACTCGATTCAAGGAGTTGGTGCGTTTCGCACAAAGACTAGTACCAACAGACATAGAGAAGGCACAAAAATTCAAGATGGGGTTGAACTTGACCATACGGGAAGTGATAAATGGCGTCCATTACCCGGACCTGCAAGCAGTGTATGATCGTGCGGTGGCTGTCGCAAGGGTGCAACAACTGAAGAGGAAGATGAGTGGAGAGTCCAGTCGGGGACCACAGGGACAAGATAAAAGGAACAGGGATAACCGATCCGGTAACAATTCTGGAGGAAACAACTTTCGGGGAGGCCTGAACAGACCCTCTCAGAACAACAATAGGGGAAATGATGGGAGAACCTTTTTCCAAGGTAACCCTGTGCCACCATGCCCAAGATGTGGCAAACCTCACTTGACTAGGGGATGCCCCCAACAGGGCGCATGCTACCGGTGTGGTCGACTTGGTCATCGGGTGAATGAGTGCCGCACTCGAATTGAAAACATCACCATGCGGGAGGACTTGGTTACGGGGCCAGCACCGCCTCGTAATCAAAACGGGCGGAACGGTAACAATCAAGGGTACAGACCCCCTCAAAATCAGAATTTCAACCAAAATCAACGCCCTTCACATAATCCAAATCAGCAACAGAATCAGAACCCGAACCGGGATCAGCAGGGCAATCAAGAACTGCCAATGGGGTGTTGAATGTTATCAACCAAGCAGATGTGCCTATGCAGGGTGCGTGATAGGAGGTACGTTCCATGTTTTAAGTACACCCCTTAATGTTCTGTTTGACTCAGGAGCTAGATGTTCGATTATATCATCAAGAGTCTTACCTGAACTAGATATACCTAAGTGCGAACTGATTAACTTAGAAATTTAACTACCTTAAGGAGAAGTAGTATCATGCTCTAGACGTTATAACGGAATTCCGATAGTTATCAAGAACGTAGAATTCTTTGCAAACTTGGTAGAATTTAACTTAAGGGACTTCGACGTTATACTAGGAATGGATTGTTTGACCCAGTATAAAGCGGTGATCGAATGTCAGAAGCAGAAGATCACCCTGTCGAAAAGTAGGGGAAAGAGAGTCATCTTTTACTCTCAACCCCCTAAGAGGAGCAACAAGGTTGTTAATGCTCTCAAGCTTTGTAGTTTAATGCGTAAGGGATACGCGTTGTATGCATGCTACGTTCACAACCTTAAGGCGGAGGAGAGCAAGGTTGACAACATCCCAGTGGTAAGAGAATACCCGGACGTATTTCCGGAAGACATCCCTGGTATGCCACCTGAGAAGATCTTGAATTCACCATAGATCTCATTCCGGGAACGGAACCTGTTTCAAAGGCTCCTTACCGCATGGCGCCACTGGAAATGAAAGAGTTAAAGGAGCAACTCGAAGAGTTGCTGGAGAAGGGATACATAAGACCAAGTACGTCCCCGTGGGGAGCACCGGTCTTATTTGTTAAAAAGAAGGACGGAGGACTACGCTTTGCATCGACTATAGAGGACTCAATCAAGTGACCATCAAGAACAAGTATCCATTACCGAGGATTGAGGACTTATTTGATCAGTTGAAGGGAGCGTCGGTGTTCTCAAAGATCGACTTGCGATCTGGTTATCACCAACTGAGGATTGCCGAGAAGAATATCCCAAAGACGGCGTTCCGAACTCGTTATGGACACTACGAGTTCACAGTATTATCCTTTGGGTTAACAAATGCACCTGCAATGTTCATGAACCTCATGAACAATGTATTTAGAGAATTGTTAGATTAATGCGTCGTGGTGTTCATCGACGACATCCTGATCTACTCGAGAAGCGAAGGAGAGCATTCCCAACATTTGCACCAAGTGTTAGGGATTTTGCGCAAGAACCAACTCTATGGAAAACTATCCAAATGCGACTTTTGGTTGAAGGAAGTAGCATTCCTTGGGCACATAGTATCCGCTACTGGAGTTTTAGTGGATCCGGCGAAAGTTTCGGCGGTGACGGAGTGGGTATCGCCGACGGGTCCAACTGAAATACGGACTTCTCAAAAATCGCATGCCCGTTGACCCAGCTGTTGAAGAAAGGGGTGAAATACAATTGGACTAGTGAGTGTGAGTCCGCGTTTCAAGAACTAAAAAAGCGACTCACCACTACGCCCATATTAGCACTACCATCAGAGAATGGTGACTTCGAGGTTTACAGTGGCGCTTCGAAGGAAGGTCTACGATGCATTTTGATGCAAGACTCAAGAGTCATTGCATATGCATCGCGTCAATTGAAACCTCATGAAGCGAACTACCCGACACACGACTTGGAGTTGGCGGCAGTCGTGTTCGCTCTGAAGATATGGCGACATTACCTCTATGGGAGGAAGTGTCGGATGTTCACTGACCAAAAAAGCCTCAAATACATATTTACTCAAAAGGAGTTGAATCTACGGCAACGGAGGTGGTTGGAACTAATCAAGGACTATGATCTCGAAATTTCTTACCACGAAGGGAAGGCCAATGTGGTAGCCGATGCCTTAAGCCGGAAGACCCAACATGTGGCGAATTCGTTGGTGATTCTGCCGACGTTGTATATGGACTTGGCGAGATTGAGTGTAATACCCTGAAAGTTAGCTATGTTAATAATAATAATAATAATAATAATAATAATAATAATACTAATAATAATAATAATAATAATAATAATAATAATAATAACTTTTAAGAAATAATTTGGTATTACTATATTTCTTAAGAAATTAAAAATAAATTAATATTTTCCTGGATAGAGGTCATATGAAAGAAAATAGATTATTTTCAAGTGAACCTAATTTAATCACTAAAGAAGTATATATTTTTTCCCAATGGAAAATATCAATGATGCATGATTATTTCCAAATAGAAAATAATTTAGTTAAATTGAGATACAAGTTTCCAATGGAAATATTACGATGATTATTTTTCCAAGGAAAATAATTTAAAATAAGAAGTATATTTTCCAAGGGAAAAGATTTTATCAAATAGAGATTCATATTCGACAATAGTGTTTTTCTAACAGAACTTTTATATTAAATATAGTTAATTTTATTAGTTAATACAATAGTGTTTTTCGACAATAGTGTTTTTCTAACTGTTGAAGAGATCATTTTCCTCTTCCTTTCATTGATCAAATGATTGAAAGATGATCTGGACATGCTTATTATTGCTTTCTAGATGGATTTTTAGGGTATTTTCAGATTGCAATAGCACCGGAGGATCAGGAAAAGACTTCTTTCACATGCCCATTCGGAGTGTTTGCTTATAGAAGAATGCCTTTTAGACTTTGCAACGCCCCAGCCACATTTCAAAGGTGTATGATGAGCATTTTTTCTGAATATGTTGAGAAAATCATTGAGGTATTTATGGATGACTTTAGTGTTCATGGTAATAGCTTTGATGAATGTCTAGGAAATTTGGCTTTGATTCTAAATCGATGCATTGAAACTAATCTTGTGTTGAATTGGGAAAAATGTCAATTTATGGTTGAACAAGGCATTGTTCTAGGTCATAAAGTGTCATCACAAGGTATAGAGGTAGATAAGTCTAAAGTTGATTTAATTGATGCTCTACCTTATCCTTGTTCTGTGCGAGAACTTCGTGGATTTTTAGGCCATGCAGGTTTCAATAGGCGATTCATCAAGGACTTTTCCAAGATTGGAGCACCATTGTTTCGATTGCTGCAAAAAGATGTGACATTTGAGTTCAATGATCAACGCAAGCAAGCCTTTAACAAGTTGAACGAACATCTCACAACCCCTCTAGTGATTCAACCACCAAATTGGGAACTACCATTTGAGTTGATGTGCGATGCAAGTGACACTGCTGTTGGGGCTGTTTTGGGACAAAGGATTGGAAGAGCTTCCCATGTCATTTATTATGCTTCCCCAGCATTAAATGGGGCTCAACTAAATTATTCAACAACTGAAAAAGAAATGCTTGCTGTTGTTTTTGCTTTGGATAAATTTAGATCATATCTTTTAGGAACTAAAGTAGTTGTTTTTTCTGATCATGCAGCATTGAGATATTTGATGGCAAAGAAAGAGGCCAAGCCAAGATTGATTAGATGGATTTTGCTTTTACAGGAGTTTGATATTGAAATTCGTGACAAAAAGGGAACAGAGAATTTGGTAGCTGATCATTTGAGTCGTATAATCACTGAGCCTAATGAGATTCCTATTCGGGAATCCTTTCCTGATGAGCAACTTCTTTCCATCTCTACTATTTCTCCTTGGTATGCTGATATAGTCAATTTCTTGGTTACTAATGAATTTCCTACAGGTTGGCCTAAAGCAAAAAGGGACAAGCTCAAGAGTGATGCAAAATACTACATTTGGGATGATCCCTACTTTGGAAACGTTGTGCTGATCAAGTTATTCGAAGGTGTGTTGATGAAGGTGAGTTTCAATCCATTCTAGCATTTTGTCATTCTATGGCATGTGGTGGACATTTTGGACCTCAAAGAACTGCGAAGAAGGTGTTAGAAAGTGGATTCTTTTGGCCTACTCTATTCAAAGATGCATATATATTTTGTAAATCATGTGATAGATGCCAAAGAGTAGGTAATATTTCTTCCCTTGATCAAATGCCTCAAACCCCTATGATGTTTCTTGAAATATTTGATGTTTGGGGTATAGACTTTATGGGTCATTTTCCTAATTCACATGGTTATTTGTATATTCTCTTGTCTGTGGATTATGTGTCTAAATAGGTAGAAGCTAAAGCCACCCGGACTAATGATTCAAAAGTGGTTGCAGATTTCCTTAGGACTAACATATTTGCTAGGTTTGGGATGCCAAGAGCCATTGTGAGTGATAGAGGGACTCACTTTTGCAACAAGACCATCACAGCTCTTTTCAAGAAATATGGTGTTTTGCATAAAGTGTCAACCTCATATCATCCACAGACCAATGGACAAGCAGAAGTGTCCAACCGTGAGATCAAGTCCATCTTGGAGAAAACGGTCCAACCAAATCGAAAAGATTGGAGCTTGAGGCTAGATGATGCATTATGGGCCTACCGCACAGCTTACAAGACACCAATAGGGATGTCTCCCTATAGGTTGGTGTTTGGGAAACCATGTCATTTACCTGTGGAGTTACAACACAAGGCATTTTGGGCGGTACAAAAGTGCAACATGAGTCTTCAAGAGGCCGGGATCCAAAGGAAGTTGCAAATTCAAGAATTGGAAGAAATAAGAAATGAGGCATATGACAATGCTATGCTCTATAAGGAGAAAAATAGAGTCTTCCATGATCAATAAATTTCCAGAAAAAGTTTTGAAGTTGGCCAGAAAGTTCTTTTATATCATTCAAGACTTAAACTTTTTCCTGGTAAGTTACGTTCTAGATGGATTGGACCATTTGTTGTTACTAAAGTATTTTCTTATGGTGCAGTTGAAATTCAAAGCTTGAAGACGGAGAAGAAATTTGTTGTCAATGGGCACCGTCTCAAACCATATTATGAGGGATTTCCAATTGAGCCTGTAGAGTTGGTGTCCCTTGTTGATGCACAAATTGGGAGATGAATTTGGAAGAAGTCTAGCTCAAAGACTTTAAACAAAAGTGCTTCTTGGGAGGCAACCCAAGCAATCTAACCATTTTGATACTATACATTTTGCTATTTTGATGAATATATTTTGGTATAATTTTGATATCTAAATACCATTTTGTCAATGATTTTGTAGATGTGAAGATGGAATTTTGGATCAAGAAACAAGTGGTGATGTGTGAAGGGGGAATTTTCAGTGAAGGAGAGCATTGGTAGTCATGAGCATGATTAACTAGTATATAACTTGCTGAATTTTGAAGAAAAATTCAAGTTGACTTCAGGGAGGAAGATACCTGTTAATCATGCCCATGTTTAAGACCTTGGTAGAAGCCTGTGTTGGAAACCAAAATTTCAGGGACCCTCTGGACCCTTAGTCATGGCCATGGATAAATTCCATTTGCCTACTTGTGTTTGGTCCCTTTTTGAACTTTATTTTTCAGGAAACCTCTCTACTCTTATTCATGGTCATGATTAAGTATCATATACTCCCTTGTGTCAAAAATGAAATTGAGGTTTATTTTCCTGGCACCCCAAATTCCTTATTCATGTCCATGACTAACCATTACATACTTCCCTGAAATTTAACTCAAACACATCACTTTTCCCAAACCCTAATTTAATTAGAACAAAATCACTTTACCCTTTCACCCAAATTACTGCCTCTCTCCCCAATCTCGATCGAACATCATCACCACATCACCATCTTCTCCTTCCACCGCACCTCCAGTCGCCGCCACCACCGCGAGCGATGCCCTTCCCTTCCTCCTTCCTTTTCGAAGCACCGCCGCCGCCGCTGTTTCGCGAGCGCAGCGCCGCCGCCCTTTCCCTTGTTCAGCGAGCGTCTCTCTCTCTCTCTCGCCCTAAATCGCCGCCGCCGGTCTTCCTCCCTGTTCGCGCCGTGGCCTCCTTCCCTGTTCCGAGCAGCCGCGAATCCGACCACCTCCGCCGCCCCTGCGCGAAATCAGGCCGATTCTTCTCCCTTTCCAGTGCCGCTCTGGTCATCTCGATCCAACGCTGCTCCCGTTCTCTTCCACTGTTTTGCTTGGTAAACTCTTTTCAATTTTTGAAGCACTGAGCTTTGGTAATGAATGGTTCTGTGGTTTTTGATTTTGCGTGAAAAGAGCATGTCTGAGTTTACTGTAATTGTGAGTATTCTGTTGCCTTCGTGAGAATTACTTGTGGGAATATCTGTCCATTTTGTGTGAATCAATAACTGTGGAAAGTGCATCGATTAGTCATTGTTAATTGTGAAAATTCTGTTGTTTTCTGGTGAAAGGTGAAAGGGGTGGAAGTTGGGAATCTGTCCATGTCATTGTCATTTTGTTAAGCACTTGTCTTTGTCTAATTGTGCAAGTAGTGAGAATTAATTGAGAACCTGTCCTGTGCAAGTGGTGAGAATTGAAAAGAGGAATTGGACTTTGTTTATTGTTTGTGGGGACTACTTTGTTGTGTGGTGAATTTTCTGTGTGCAGGACACATGGGTAGAGAAAAGGGCAAAGCTCAGGCCACTTCTCCAAAAAGTGGTCCACAAATTGCCAAGTCCAAAGGAAAAATTCAGAAAAAGAAGGCACCGGTCAAAAACATAACCACACCACCAAATCTAATACCCACCATCCCTGTCCAAGGACCCTCTACTTCTACAACTGGACAATGGTCACGTGCCAAGGCTAGGCAAATGGCGGTTGAACAAACCATTGGAGGGTTCCTTAGATTCACAAAGCAGAAAGATCAAGACAGGTATGTAAAGTGCCAAGAGAGTAAAAGGAGCATCATCACAGGTAAAAGTCTCCATTACCCCACTCTTGAGAAGTTGCAAATCACCGACCAGGTACACACATATTTATCTAACATAGGTTGGTCAAAACTTGCTTCCATGAATGCACCGGCAATTTCTGAACTTGTGCTTGAGTTTTATTCTACTTTTGAGTTCAATTTGCCCCCTAAATTTGATCTTAACACTCCCGATGTTATACAATTTAGATTGATGAACAAAACTTTTTCTCATTCATTAACTGATTTCAATCTAGCTTTGGGAGTGATTACTGAAGAGGAAGCCACGAGTGTGGATTACTTAGGAAGCTTGTGTGATTACCATGATAACTTTTCATATAAATTTTATGATTTCTGGAATGCCATCTCCTCAGAGCCTTTATTCCCTTTCAGTTATAATCTTGCAAAATCTAACACTATTAAAAATTGAGCATTAAAATTTATGCACAAATTCATTGCATTCAATCTTTTGGGCAGGAAAAAAGGCGCCGGTAATGTGCGTAAAACAGGGCTATATGTATTATGGGCAATGGTATATAAAGTTCGTCACAATCTTGCCTATTGGATTGCTATGGAATTTGTTACTGTTCTCACAACGAAAGGGAGGAATCTAATTCATGGCACTTATATCACACATTTGGCACTTAATTTAGGCTTAATTTCTGATGCCTCTGATTCCTATCTTGCTTCTCTTTCCTTGCACAGGGCATGTTCTCCAGCACCCCTTGACATCGCTTGCCTGAAGACATTGCAAGTGATTACAGCTGAAAAAGACCAATTGTACTTCAATGACCGACCAATTTCAGGCACTAGCACAGGCACACCCTCCTCAAGCCGTGATGCACCACCACTTCTTACACTTCCAGCTCCTGCACATCCCTCTCCATCGGAGGATGACACTCCAAGCCCACCTTCCACCTACTTCCAGGTGCGATTTGATCAATTAAGCGAGGAGTTAGCTCAACAGAAAGAAGAGCTGAAGGGAGTGAAAGAAGAGCTGAAGGAAATGAAAGATGCCCTGAATGCTATCGTCCACCACTTCAACATCCCACCACCACCGCCCCCTGCTCGCCAGTGAGTCACACTTCGGCTCCCCCACCGACTCCAGGGAAGTCCTATTCTCTTTCTTTTCTTATTACATTGCGGATAATGTTGATTTTAGGTGTGGGGGAGAAAATAGTATTGCTTGCCATTTTCTGTGAAAATTTAAAAAAAAAATTCAAGCTATTTTGTGTGAATTTTTTTGTGAACTTGATGTGAATATATGACTGAATTGAGTCTATGAGGTTTAAGTTGACAAGTCTTTTGAGTATGATTGATGATTTTTGACATTGAACATGTGAAGCCAACTATTTTTTAACCCATGTGAGAATTTGAGCCTCTTTCCAAAAAGCTTGTTGTTTCTAAAAGAAAAATACACTTATCACAAGCTTTTGGAAATTTCTTTCTTGTGTGAATTATGTGGTAATCATTTTGACATTCTAGAACTTGAATGATTATGCATGTTGAGCTTGCATTGATTGAATCCAACGTTTTGAACATGATAAGGGCATTAGGATAACCTTTTTAGCCTTCTTTTTGGCCTTAACTCATACTTCTATCCCTAGTTAGCCACTTTGAGCCTTATATCCATTTTCTTTGTTTTTATTTAACCCTTAGCCTATTAAGCCTTTTCTTTTTGTCATATCTATTGTTTTTGAACCCTAGTGATTGAAGTACTTTCATAAGTCATCATGGTTGAATTTTTGTGTTGGTTGCAAGAAAAAAGAGCTTAGAAATTGTTTTCTTTTGGGATTCTCAAGATATTTTGTTGGATTCTTGTAGTACTTGGTTGATTGTCAAAAATGTTTGTATATATATATATATATATATATTCCCCTATAAAAAAAAGAAAAAGAAAAAAAAAAGAAAAAAGCCCTATATATTAAAAAAAAGAGAAAAGAAAAAAAAATATAAGGGCAGTGGACGGATATAGCTTGAAACGTGTTACTCTGACATTAGTGTTATGAACATAGAGTTGAAGTTCCGTCTGCACTTTTCAGATTGTTGAATTCCTCTAATAAACGTGACCAAACTATTGAAGTCCATATTAAAAAAAAATAAAATAAAAAAAATAAAAAAAAAGAAAAAAAATTAGAAGAAAATAAAAGGGGATATATGTTTGGCAAGTTTTGGTTTTGATGGATTCATTTGCTTGAGAAATTTTGGGATTGTTTGGAAATTGTATTGGGATGATCTTTTGGTTTTTGTGTTTTATTTTGGAAAACCTTGAGAAGGTAGAATAGAAGTACTTGTGGTTTTATTTTTGTTTGGCAACCATGATGTGCTATGATTTTTCTATGATGACTCTTTGAAAGTGCTTTCATTCACTTTAGCCTTTCTATTTCCTTTTATTCCTACCCCTAACCATGGCCCCGTTATAACCCTTTTTGCAAGTCCCTTTGATTCTTAATGTTGGATAATATATCTTTGCATGGGAAATTTGATTTTCATTCAAGTCTATGGGATTGTCATTTTGCTTTATCACTTGAGTGCTTATATGTTTACCCACACTTTGATATTGAGAGGAGTGCATACACTATATCTCTTGGGAGGTTGTTGGCTTGATGTGTTTGATGTTGGATTGATTTGGTTGTATTTGAATTGACTTGTTGATTTTAAATTATCTATGATTCAATTTGGTTTCTTTTGACTCTATGCTTGAGGGCAAGCATACTTTAGGTGTGGGGGAATTTGATAGTGTGAATTTTGTGCTTGATAATGATATATATTGTGGATATTTTTGAGGTGGTTTAGGTAGCACTTTACTCTCTTTGTGTTGGTTTTGTTGTTTGTAGGGAGATGGCTTGGCAATTGAAAAATTGGAGCAAAGTGGAAGAAAGAAAAAGAATTGGACAGGCAGCCATGACTTCCCTAGTCATGGCCATGACTAGCAATTATGAGGGAAGCTGAAATTGAAAATACAAGCCCAAGTCAATGGGCCCAAGCCCATTACACAATTAAAAGAAGGATGAGAAGGAGTGGACGGCTACAACAGGGCTATAATTACTTTTTGGCAGAAAACACTTTTTAGTTAACTATTTTTAGACTTCAACTGGAGAAAGAGAGGGGACATTCACTTTTTTGAAAATAAGAAGAAGCAAGAAACGCCCAAGGCAGGCAGGGACGGAGACAGAAAGAGACGCAGGAGAGACCATTTTTGGAGAAAACTTTTCAAGCTTTGGTTTTCATTTTCTCTAATCCTTGGAGAAATTGGTTGTAATCTCTTTTACCTTGTTTTCTATTCCATGGAGTTAGAGTAGTTCTTTCCTTTTCTCTAGTTTAAAGACTTGATTGAGAATGGCTTTTGGAATTTGGGAGATGATGTATTTTGTGACTATGAAACTTAATGTTTGTTAATATTTATGCAAGTCCTATATCTAGGGTTTATGATTATTAATTTGGATGAATGTATTTGGATCCAAATGTTTGTCTAGATTAATAGTTGAATGCCAATTTAATTTGGGTATCCGTAATTGTACTTGAATTGAATAGGTGGCAACCGGGTTGATTAGTTCCTTCCCGGGGAATTGTGTAATCAAATTGGGAATTACTCCACGTAGGTAGTAATTGGTTTGAACCGGGCTTTTCTAAATTGTAATGCAGTTGAACAATATTTTCTATGGGCGTACCTAGAAATGTTGATTCGATTAGGGGCAATTAACGGGCGTACCTTAATTGTCTAATCTGTAAGGAAAAGTTGGTTGTCTAAGCGGACTTGACAACTATAACCGGTTTATTAACTTGTATCATGTTTATGCATCAATGATCTATCTCAAATGCCATTCCAAATCATTCTTTGAACTAGAGGCTTTTAATTCCATAAGTTAAATCCAATCTTGTTTTAATCCTATGCTCTTGTTCCCCCTTTGGTATTTATTTACTTGTGTACCTCTTTGCTTTCTTGATCTTGTTATCATAATCTTGTGACAATGTTAAAACCCCCTTTTAACTATTGTATATATTATGAAAATGTTGTAATCCAATCCCTGAGGACTCGACCCTTGTCACTGCTATACTATATCTATTTTGTACTTGGTGACATTGGAATCAATTTTATTTTGCAGCTATACGACAAGCTGTCAGGGAGCCAAAAGCCGACGAATCAAAAACCGACGGACTAAAGATTTCAAACACGAAATCAATTTAAGTTGAAATAGATTTAAGATATGAATCATAATCCGAGAACGACCTGAAAAATCGAGCCCGAAAATGTAGGAGAACAGAAGTCCGGAAGAGAGGACAAAAGGCCCGATGGATCGCACGACCCGGCCCAGGCCGCAGCCCAAGCCATGACGCGTTTTGGCGACTTTCTTACCATATTTTCGGGTCCCAACGAGGAAATCTTGGCGTAATTCTGGGGGAGTGGATTTTGGTCGATATTATATGACCTAACACCCTAAAATCAGTTTACACAATACTAAGTTACCCCAAGAAACCCCCCATTGCCTCTCACATTCTTCCCAAGCTCTCCCAAAAACCAAAAACACAAGTTCTTGCTTTTCCGACGACTTTCCGGCAACCAAATCCGACCGAGGAAGTGTGTAGATCAAGGATTGCAGGCTTTGGATTGTTGGTAAGATGTAAATCAGGTTTCCTTATTGTTTTAAGATCATACTTGTAACACCCCGGTTTTTGGTCACCCAGGTCGGGATGTCACCGCCACATCCCCCTAGTAAGACATGGTTTCTCCGAGCTTACTAAAGAGATGCAAGGCTAGGTATTGTAGTATTTAAAAGTATTTAAATCATTCAAGATAGCCCATACAATATAAATGGAAAATAATAATAGTATAGCGCAGCGGAAATAAATGGTTTAGTACAGTATCGCAGCGGAAAATATAAATAGGGCCGACATGGCCAAAACACGGGTTAAACAGGCCCGTTCATAATATAGTCTAAAGTATGAATTTAAAAGCAAAATAATGTTTTCCAAAATCCCATGCATGAAACGTGCTCACACATGCTCATTCCACATATTCTGTAAGAAAAGGAATAAAAACGGTTTTGGTCAGCAAACTTGCTGAGTAAGTTAACACATGCATGATCGTAGGGTTTAAAAGCCATTAATTTAATAAATAACTGAAAGCATGATAATAACATAATATTCAATTCAATCTAATCAACTATCCAATAGCATAATTTATTTCAGGGCTCTATTTAATAACACAAATCGTATGGTTTAGATTAATAGCCATAATTTAAAGAAAGCATTTAAATAATTTAATTGGACAACAACATAATTTAATCTAATTTAATTTAGTTTAATATCCCCATTACATTCCCGATTTGGTATCTCAAAGTTTCACGATAGTATCGCGATGTCAACAAGTTTAGCCGGTAGCCCGGCGGCCGCAACCGTATCAGCCATACCCAGTACCACTCCGGAGCCTCGGAAAACCCATATGGATATTCACGAGAGTGTAGGCTCTATATTCGCCATTTTGGCAATATCATATCTCAAGTTTAGCGCGCGGGGTCACCATCGTCCATTAAGGCACGAAGTGAAGCAGTTAGGGGGCACCCTGCAGAGCACTCACCCCTAATTTTAATTTATCAAGTTTGTAAGGGGATTTAAATTTAAAAAGAATTGATATGAATAGCAAATTAGGAAGATGAAAAAGATTAAATTTAAAAAGAAGTAAAGGGCGGTTATTTAGAGACTTAGGATCCAAGATTTGATTTCCAAATATTTTGCTATCATTGAAGGTTATAACAATATACTAAAGATAGGCTAAATCTTGCCAATATCTAAAGATAGACTAAATCTTATTTTGATTACCATATACATATTATTTTATTGTGGTTATTATTATTATTACTACTACTATTATTATTATTTTAATTATATTATTATTATTATTATTATATAAGATGATATTATAATTATATGTATATATATGTGTGTTAATAAATTACTATGCATATAAATAATTATACAAGTAATAAAATGATTTTAATAGATTAATTTAAAATATATTTTGAATAATATAGGGTATTACAATTTTTGACTTCACGGGTTCGTGGAATTTAAATTCCTTTTTAATCTTTGGAATTAGATTCCATTTCTCCTTTTATTTTTATTTTATTTATTTATTTATTTATGTGTTTATTTATTTATTTATGGGTGACTGATTTCACGAGTATTACAATAACCATCATTCTAACTTGCGGATCTTTACTCGCAAACACGTTCGTGGCCAAAGGAGAAGGAGAACGTGTTGCGTAGATCCGTTTGTGGCAATTTTGGACAATTCGATCGACCCTAGGACGTTCAAGAACTCTCTTACAGTAAGTCAATACCTTTCATATCAATATGGGTGGTTTAGGGGCGTCCGAAACACCGGATCTAAAATGAAATGTTAAAATCGAACCTAAATACCCCAATCTGCGTGTTTTCTGAAATCCGACCAAAACTCCTACTTCGAGTGTTCAAACCGTAAAACTCAAAACTAGGATTTTGATCCTAAGATCTTATGCTACACTGTGTAAATATTTCAGAGATTTTCATCAAGTTTTGATACCCCAAATCGTATCGGGCATATTCTGCGTTTTTAAGAATTTCCAAAAAAAGTGACAGTGCACTTAATCGAACTTGATGAGCATATTTCTACCATTTGCAGTCCGAAATAATCTTTGTGATGTAAACAAAAGTTGTAGATAATAATGTGTAGTATGTGTCCACAAAATTTCAGAGTTTTTGGAGTCCATTTGATGAGTCAAGAAATCGGATTTTGAACACTGTGTCGAACCTGAATCCTGACAGCATATCGTTTATGTAGAAAACTTGATTTATGACATGCTTCCCTTCTTATTTCCATAAAACTCGAAACATAAAAGTTGTTCATTAGGATATTTTTTAGATACTGTGAAAATTTCAGATCCATCGCCTTTGAATTGAATTTTTAAACTAAAAATGCGTAAACTGTGACATCGAATGATTTTAAACTTGTGAGACTTGAAATTTCTAAACAAACGATCGAAACCTTGTTATATGATAAAGCTATAATTTTTGAAAATCAAGTTACACTAAGTTGAAACAATATCGGTTACATAGGTAGGGGTGAGTGCTCTGCAGGGTGCCCCTCTAGCCTTTTCTCTGCGTGCCTATAATGGACGAGAAAAGTTTGAATGAAAAATTATGCCAAAAACGGCAACGTATTTTGGGCATACACTCTTGGAAGTATCCGTATGGGTTTTCCGAGGCTCTGGAGTGGTACTGGGTATGGCGGATAGGCTGCGGCTGCCGGGCTACCGGCTAAATGAAACTTGCTAAATTGGTGCGGCCACCGAATCGACGGCTAAATGACACTTACTAAATTGGCTGCGGCCGCCGGATCGCCGGCTAAATGAAAACTTACGAAATTGGCTGCGGCCGCCGGATTGCCGGCTAAATTAAATATTGTTGAGATGGTGGTGTAACGGGGGAAAATTTAAAAGCTTAGATTTTTATTATTTATGTCATTATTCATGCATCTAAATCATGTTTTAAATTTATGCCCATGCTTAAATTATTATTTATGAATTCAAATGTGTCCTTAGAGTATGCAAATTAGATTATTATTTTTAAATTGGTAAATAAAATATTTTGTATGCATGATTAGAAGTATAATCTTAATTATTAAAATTAAACCCCTTTATTGCTATGTTAGGATTGACTTACTCAGTATTTTATAATACTGATAAAATTGTTGTTTTCCCTTTTCTTTTCAGAGTATGGCGATAATGCATAAGCATGTGCATTTGGGGGAACTCTTTCAGAACATTATTTTGTCATTTTATGATACATGCATATCGGGCCCGTATAACCCGAGTTTTGGCCGTGTCGGCCCTATCTTTAAAATTCCGCTGCAACTTATTATTATTGTCATGTGTGGATGATACTACGTTATTATTTTTAAGTAATTCCGGACTTGTTTTTAAAACTCTTTTCGATACCCACAGCCTTGCATCTCTTTAGTAAGCTCGGAGAATTCGTGTCTTGCTAGGGAGGTGTAGCGTTGGCATCCCGGCCTGGGTTATCAAATCCGGGGTGTTACACCCGGGTTCTTAGGTTGTCGGCTAGGCATATTCATTGCATTTGCATATAGGGTAGATAGTTGTATGCTAGGTCATGCATCACGTGCATAAATTGTATGATTGTGGTTGAAGCACCGGTATGAGACGGTGTGATGTTTATTTGCTTTATTTATATTCTGCCATGTTATTCATGTTGTTATTATTATTATTATTATTATTATTATTATTATTAATTATTGTTGCTCTGTTTTCCCTTACTTACCGGCATGTAGCCTTGCTCAGTACGTTGTACTGACACCCTATGCTTTTGTCTGTTTTATAGATCCTGTTGGAGGCGTTGGAGCATGATTTGAGTTTGGGGATGAGAGATCAAATAGATAGGATTCTCATGTTCATTTTATTATATGTATTTATGTGGTACTCTGTTGATTTGCTATTACTTGATACCCGCTTTTGAGTAGTTAAGGCCTGTGAGCCTAGGATTTACTTTATGTTGGCCTGTGGCCTATGTGTTTATCGCTTTGGGCAGGTAGCCCGGTTTCTGATATATTGGCAGGTTACCTGATTATGGCCCTGTTCTCTAGGCCTTAATTTTTCTGGTCTGATCTGAATGTTTCTGGTCTGGTCTGATTCTATCTGGTCTGATCTGGTCTGATCTGAATTGATCTGATCTGGTCTGATCTGTTCTGATCTTATTTTATTTATATTTGGATTCTAATTATTTTTTTTCGATAAGCTATTTTGATTCTAATTAAATTATGGTAATAATAATAATAATATATAATAATAAAAATTAATAATTACTATTTAATATTTATTATATATAATAATAATAATAATTAATTAATAGTTTTTATTATTATGTTTAGTTATTTTTGAAAATATTTTTGAAAGTATTTTCTAATATATTTCAAAAATATTTAATGAAAGTATTTAAAACTATATTTTGAAAGTATTTATAATATAAAATATATTAAAAACGTGACTAGTATATTTAAATAATATTTTGAAGAGCAAAAAAACATTTTGAAAAATACTTTTAAAATTAGTATTAAATAAGTACAATATAAATAATATTTGCATACATTCCTATATGTTTTTGCCTTTCTTTTTTAAAAAATATTATATGTAATTATGTAATTGTATTATAATGATCTGATCTGGTCTGATCTGATCTGGTCTGAATGTTTCTGGTCTGGTCTGATCTGATCTGATCTGATTTGATCTGGTCTGATCTGAATGTTTCTTATCTGATCTGGTCTGATCTGATTTTGGAAAAAAATAAGTAATAAGGTCTGAAAATAAGTTGTAGAGAACGGGGCCTATGTTTTGAGAGGCTTGTAGCCTGATACTCTGACAGGGATTGTTTTATGCAGTTGTTCTGTGGTAATTATTTATGTGCCTATGTGTTTTTTATTTTATTTTAGATTCCGCATTAACTGGTTAATCAGATGATCACTTTAGGTACTCAGCCTTGTACTAGCTATTTTAAATTAGCTGGCCACTAGTTTAGGATAGTTAGTACGGCGGTAATGCTTGTAAAAATCAAGTTTGAATTTTCGGGGCGTTACAACTATAATGTGTTTGTCTTTTTTTTTTCTTTTTTTTCCTTTTCTTTCTTTTCTTCTTTCAAAAGAAAAAAAATATGTAGAATTTGTTTAGAATGGTATAAAATTTTATAGGTTATTAGTCATTTTACATTAATCAATATTCTTATATCAATTTAATGTTTACATCATATTTTGAATGAAATATTTTTATTTAAAATATAATTATTGTACTCTTTATATTGATATATGATTATATATTTTTTATACATAAATTTGTAAACTAATTAAATTTATTTAATAATATTATAGTATTAATATTTTTAAAAAATATTATATATATAATCAAATAATTTATATATATATTTGTAATCAATTATACGTATCTTTTTAAAATATATATGAAGATTTTTTCAAATTTTTTATATATTAATAGATAGATTTATTTTCTAAATATATATGTTGATGATGTGTCCGATGACGTGTAATTAGTTAGCAGATTACGTATAAACTTAAGAACCGTTGATCTATAAATGAACATATAATGACTGATTAACCATTTACAATTAAAAAAAGGATGAATTGAATTTAATAAGGACAAAAGAGTTTGCACAGTTAGTATTCATTATATAAATAGAAGATAGATAGATAGATATAAATATATTTATATTAATTACTAGTAAATATAGTTATTAAGAATATATTTTAAATTATTTATTAAATTTAATTTATATATTTATGTAGTATTATTATTTTATAAATATATAAATATATAAAATGTATTTCTATAAATAGATTTATATTAATTTATACATTTGCTTGACGAATTGGATCGAGGGATCGAGGTATAAATATGTTTATATTAATTTATATATTTATATAGTATTAATTTATAAATCAGAATATTAAATCTAATATTGAATCAAATAACGAATGGCATTGCGCCAAAAAAAATAACGAATGGCAACAAAAATATTCAATCCGAATCGAATAACGAATGGAATAAAAAATACGCATTTGATTTCCAACCCTAATTATGTAGCCGGCATGATAAACTTTTATTCCAAACACGCCCGAACCCCGTTTTCCCAGAAGATCCCAATTCCCAAATCGGCATCTTCATCGGAACCCTAACCCCTCCAACACTCAATGAATCGCATCCGGCGATTCATCATCGCTGAATTCCAATTGCTTAATTCCTAAACCTAAACCCTAAATTATGGAATTTCGATACCCCAAATTCGTTTTCCCCTACAACTTCACGGATTCACCGTTATCAGCTCCTTCCATGGCGGGACCGACCTTTTCTCCACCTCCTTACTCCGCCGCCGGAGACGGTGACAGTACGTTTGAAGACGCGTGGTACGGGAACATCCAGTACCTTCTCAATATTTCCGCAATTGGGGCGCTGACCTGCTTGCTTATTTTCGTCTTCGTTAAGCTTCGCAGCGACCACCGCCGCGTGCCGGGCCCAACGGCGATTGCCTCGAAGCTTCTCGCAGTTTGGCACGCAACGAGCCGCGAGATTTCGCATCACTGTGGCGCCGATGCTGCGCAGTTTCTTCTGATCGAAGGTGGCACCTCGGGTATTCTTCTTTTACTTGCGTGCTTGGCTGTTATTGTTATGCTTCCCGTTAATATTTATGCTGGAAATGCGCCGATTTCGGATGAATTTTCCAAGACCACAATAAATCATATTGCTAAAGGTTCCTCTTTGCTCTGGGTGCACTTCATTTTTGTTGTCGTGATTGTTTTGTTAGTGCATTTTGGCATAAATGATATAGAAAGGAGGTTAAGGATAACTAGGTTTCGAGATGGAAATGGGAATCCCAGTGATCCAAGTGCTAATTCTAGTGCAGTTTTCACGATTATGATTCATGGAGTTCCAAAGACTTTAGGGTTTGATAAAACTCCATTGCTCGAGTATTTTCAGCATAAGTATCCAGGGAAGATCTATAAAGTGGTTGTGCCCATGGATTTGTGTGCATTGGATGACTTAGCTACAGATTTGGTGAAGGTGAGGGAGAACATTACCAAGTTGGTGGAGAAAATTGAATCAAAAGGTTTGGCAAATTATCAAGCTGATGTTGACTATGATACAGGGGAGCAGAGTGGCTTTAGGGAAAGATTTTGTTTTATTTGGAGAAGAGTGAAGGATATGTGGTATGGTGCTCTTCACGAGATTGGTTTTTCAGATGAGGAAAGGCTAAGGAAATTGCAAGAGTTAAGGGCTGATTTGGAGATGGAGATGGCAGCTTATAAAGATGGACGAGCAAGGGGTGCTGGAGTGGCCTTTGTTGTGTTTAAGGATGTTTACACTGCAAATAAGGCTGTTAAGGATTTCCGGAATGAGAGGAGGTTACGTGTTGGGAGGTTCTTTTCATTGACAGAGCTGCAGCTTCAGAGAAACCAATGGAAAGTGGAAAGAGCTCCATTAGCCAGTGACATTTATTGGAATCACTTGGGATCCTCAAAGTCCTCTTTGAAATTACGGAGAGTTCTCGTCAACACATGCCTGCTATTGCTGCTCTTGTTCTTCAGTTCTCCACTTGCAGTGATTAGTGCCATCAACAGCGCAGCCAGGATTATCAATGCCGAAGCTATAGATAAGGCTCAGACGTGGTTGACTTGGTTGCAGAGTTCGAGTTGGATTGCTTCTATAATATTTCAATTTCTGCCAAATGTCATAATTTTCGTGAGCATGTATATAGTGATACCATCAGCTCTATCATACCTTTCAAAGTTTGAACGCCATCTTACTGTTTCCCAGGAGCAAAGAGCTGCATTGTTGAAGATGGTTTGCTTTTTCCTGGTTAACCTCATCCTGTTGAGGGCTCTTGTTGAGTCATCATTAGAAGGAGCACTTCTAAAAATGAGTCGGTGTTATTTGGATGGTGAGGACTGCAAGAGGATTGAACAGTATGTGAGCTCTTCATTCCTTTCAAGATCATGCCTGTCATCTCTGGCTTTTCTCATTACCTGCACATTCTTGGGGATATCCTTTGACCTGCTGGCCCCAATACCATGGATAAAAAATAAGCTTCAGAAGTTTCGGAAGAATGACATGCTGCACCTGGTACCTGAGCGAAGTGAGGACTATCCCTTACAAAATCAAGACCTAGAGAGCCTTCAGAGGCCCCTGATATCTGAAAGGACGTCTGAAATCATGGTTGGCAATAACAGCTTCTCCAATGGTTCCACCGCATCAACAATGAATTTACCTGGGCATGATCTGTCTGACTACCCTCCAGTCAGAAGCCGGACATCACCAGTGCCGAAACAGACGTTTGATTTTGCACAATACTATGCATTCAACCTGACTATATTTGCCCTGACCCTCATCTACTCCTCATTTGCCCCTCTGGTGGTGCCAGTTGGTGCAATTTACTTCGGGTACAGATACGTGGTTGACAAATACAACTTCCTGTTTGTGTACAGAGTCCGGGGCTTTCCTGCAGGCAATGATGGGAGGCTGGTGGACACTGTGCTGGGTATAATGAGGTTTTGCATCGACTTGTTCCTTGTTTCGATGCTGCTGTTCTTTTCTGTACGCGGTGACTCCACAAAGCTTCAAGCAATACTCACTCTTGGGCTGCTGGTAATGTATAAACTTTTGCCTTCTGATCAAGATAGTTTCCAGCCTGCAATGTTGCAAGGCATGCAAAGTGTTGACAATGTGATCCATGGGTCCCTGGATTACGAGGCTTATTCACAGCCCACATTCGAATGGGATGATTGTAATTCATGAACTATATATTGGTAGCAAAGCATTTTGTTCTTCTTTGGTTTCAAATAGTGGTGCTTGTGTTATAGCATTAGTAGGTGTGGGCTACTTTGTGGGATGTGTTGAAATGTGGATAATACATTTATTACGGGGCAACGGGATGTGCTCTGGTGAGATTTTACCATACAGGTGTGCATAAAGGGTGAGATTTCTCCTTAAAACATCTGCGCATTACACTTTCATTAGACCTTTGCACAATTGAGGAGTTAATATTTATTGCTTATTCCCATCTCAACAAAAAATTTTGCGGTATTTTTCTCTTAACAAATTATTTATCATTGATCGTAGTCTTAACCAAGATGTGTCTTCTTTAGTAAGTATTCTTTTTCTTTGAACTTCAACTGCTCCCAAATACTCTTTATCACACCCATTTTTAGTATGTTATTACTATGACATTTAATATACTAGTAAAGTAAAAGAGAATGATCTTGAGTAGTAGCTCAACTCGACCATTTCGAGCTCGACTTGTTTTTTTTTTCAGGCCTTTAATGGCTTCGCCAAAAACAAAAAAAAAAGATATTAAATAATACTACTCAATAAGCTACTTTTTTTTTCATTTTATTTAATTTCTCGTTTTCTCCTTTTTGTTTAATATCATAAATATTAAATATATAATACTATTCGATTCAATATTCGATATTCAATATTTGATACTTGACAAGTATCCCCAATAGGTTCAAACTCGACTCGATTTTCAATTAGTTATTCGAATGCTCGACTCTACTTAACTCGAATTTTTTAAGCACGAGTCGTGTCTCAAATAAACTTTTAGTATCTCTATTCATTATTTGGCCATATTTTCAACTAATTTCATTCTTGTTAGCTAAGATAATTCTTGTTTCTCACATCTTGGATTCCCCGTCTGGTCAAGACTATTTCTGTTTCTGAGTCTTTCCAACCTTGGATAGGAGCTACTAGAAAAAAATCCATCATTTTAACCTTGGAAAAAATGCCAAAATGGTGCCGTAACTTTGTCAATTTTCCAATTTGGTGCCATAAGTTTGAAGTTTTCTAATTTGGTGCCGTAACTTTGCTAATGTTCTCCAAAATGGTCCCATCAGGCCTTAATAACTCATATTTGCTGACGTGGCACGTGATTAGTGTAAATAATTAATTTAAGTTTACCATGTAGGTATCACGTAGGCATAGATTGATTTTGACCTACACATTTGGACACTTTCTAACCCTATTTCTAATTTAATGGTCTCCTTCCAACTCTGCAAGTACGCATAAAATGTGTTTAAAAGTATCCATATGTGTGGGTTAAACTCAGTCAATGCCTAAGTGACACCTACATGATATAATTAAATAATTATTTACACTAATCTCATGACACATAAGCAAATGTGGGTGATTAAGGCCTGATGGGACCATTTTGGAGAACATTAGCAAAGTTACGGCACCAAATTAGAAAACTTCAAACTTATGGCACCAAATTGGAAAATTGGCAAAGTTACGGCACTATTTTGGCATTTTTTCCTTTTAACCTTTGTTGGCCTTTCATTGGGGCAAGTGCAGGTGCAACCTAAAAGTCTGCCATGATAGGTTTTAGAGATCCATACAGATGCGCTGATAAGAGCTTCTTCCCCTATTTTACTGACACTCAGATTTGAGGCACTTGAGCCGATGTATTTGTATTGGATGATACGAGATAGCAGCCTATGCAATTGTAATCCAAAGCTTCCATCCAACTTAGGCTGACAGATATTAACTTTTCCAAGCCAATTTTCATCAATCATCCATTTGGAATTAAGTAATTGAACCAGGATTGGCTGCAGTACTCTTTTAATAAGTACCTCACGAGTCACGACCTGCAAGCAACAAATTAAAGGACGAGATTGCCACATTATAATGCACATATTAAAATGGTTTCCCATAAATCTTAAAGCTTCCTCTTTTGAAGGCCCATGCCACAGTGGAGCACCCAAATATGAAACTGAATCCAAAATGCCACATCCGATTGTCAATTGTGTCATAAAAATTACTCCATAAAACACTCTAATTTTATTAAAATCAAAATACCTCCGAGACAGGCTACAACTCTGCTCTACGGTCTTTCTTACTTTGTTCGATTACTAACAACTTTGTTCAAAAAATCATTGAGACGGGCTACAAAAATTTTATTGGCTTCACTGAGCTAATCCTGACTTTTTTACCTTGAAAAATTAATTTGAGTGGATCCGGTGACCCTACTATAATACACTGCATTCCGAAATTCCTCAAGTATTGCAAAACTTCATTTTAATTTGTCATGAAGCTCCAGAACTAAAGCAGATTTTAGAATTTTGAAATTTCACTTCTTGACCAAAGGCACACTGATGCCGTTTTAGGATATCCTTGAATGCCAACATTTCCTGTCGTGATGCCTGACAAAAGTGCGTAATGTCAACTCTGCGGCATAGAAGATTTAAAACCGATGTTTCACTACTGTTGAGACTGATATATATTATGTGATTTTCCTTTTTCAGCTTTTAACTTTGAAGTGAGTTGGTCACTAAAAGAGTCAGATGTTCGTATTCAAGTCTCAATCTCCAAATCTATTATCTGTACATTGCTGTATCTGCTGTGCTAGTTGTGCCTGAATATGCTTTTAATATATTCACCGCCGGATCTGTTTTTTTTTTTCCCCTAATTCACATACAGGTGACAAGGCTGGTTACTACCAGCTATAAATTCTTATTCCATGAATATGTTCCAATGCAGCTCCCTTACCAGTCAGAGCATAGGATGGAGAGGAAAGTGAAAGTGTACCCCCCTGGGGCATTCCCTTCACAGCGGCAAGAAATAAGGCCTACAATTTATTAACACAGACAACTGATCCATGGTCACCGAAAATCCATGATTAATTTAATACCAAACGCACAAAACTCTCTGTTTTTGGCGCGGTCCATAACTTTGTCCTCTGACACTGTTTTGTGAGGCATCAGGCATACATTTGAGAGTGGCATTTGTGTTGTTTCCTGATTTTATGTCTGGAAAAAGCCGGCCAAAACAAATATCAGAAACAAGGACCACAAATACAAATGGTGGTGGTGAGATTCGAACACGAGACATTTGGCTATTGTCTCTGATACCATGTTAGAGAACCAACTCTCCTAATAGCTTAACTTTTAGGGGAGGAGAATGCAATAGCATATGTCAGCCCTCAACATACAAAACCCATAGTGTGAATCGTACACTCTGCATTCCACACAAGATGTTAGGATCCTCTCTGCATTCTCCCGAGTCACCACCTATTATTTCATTTGAACCAAAAATGCATATAGCAATTAAAAGAAGGATAAGGTTATAAAAGGCTCTTCTATCTATATAAAGAAATTGTAGGTTTCAAAACACAGTGAAAGATGTCCAAGCCGCATTACTACTGCATGGTTTTGGTTTGACATGTCCTACATGTATGTAGTATTTGCAGTAATAATGCGGATATGACAACTATTTTGACACCTATATAGGTAAAAGAGCCTTCTTTAACTCTTATCTTTCTTCTAATTGCTATATGCAACTAGTTGCGGATTCAGAAAATTTGTGGTATCTTAAGTTGCGTTATGCCTTCTATTTTGCTCATTTTAGAAGCAATCTCAATGACTTTAGTTTAATAATGAAATAACGGAATAATTTTAATAATTTTGCTCATAATCATAAATTATTCAGACCAGTTTTGCATTATGCCTTCTATTTTGCTCAATCGAGTTTCGTCGCCAGCTCCATCGCGCATGGCGACCCAAGCATTTCCGTCGCAGAATTCTGTTGAGGATTGGGCTTTTTCTTGTAAATGCCTTCTAATTTTGCTCATAATTTTGCTGTCCATTCTAATTTTTGCAGAATTGTAGCGGGACACTGTAGGTGCCGCTATATATATATATATATATATATTCTTCTCTTTTTTAATTTTCTTTTCATACTTATATTTTACTAGTATTATTAATTATTAATTTTAATGATTAAAGTAGAAGACAAATTCTAACCTAGAGTTTGGAAAATAAATTATTAAATTTTTATTTTTATTTTATTTTTGATAATTAAATTTAATAATTAATTGTATTTTAATAAAGTATTAATTACTAAATTTAAGTACATTATATTTAAATAGATAAAATAAATTTATTATATAAATAAAAATTGAATAAATAGTAAAAATGAATTAAAATAGAATATACTTAAATAATAGAGGAAAATTTAGAGATGAAACATGAAAAACCGTAAGTTTGATTGAAATAAAGTACAGTTGAATGGGAAACATAATTTATTGTTGGAGATGGCATCACCCTATAACAGGTCAATTTTTATTTTATTTTTTATTTTTTTTTATTCTTTTTTAAAATTTCATTAGGGGAATGCCAAAAAGTTGTACCTGCACGAGTCTCCCTATTTAGGATGTTTGGGATATGTTGACTCCCAAAGACCCCATAGTCAAAACAGAATCTTTAATCTTTTATGTTTTTTTATGACACGATAAAAAAAAAACATTACACATTGTAATTTATAAATAAAATGCCTACGAATGATGAGTTTGTCGCCAATTGGTCCTCGCTTGTAGATGGCACAAAATTTCACTTATTACCTTCAAGAGTAAAGTCACCCTACTGGGGCTTTTTTTCGATATATTAAACGTAACATTCATCTATTATTATTGAATAGAGATGCAAGGCTCAATTTCAAGATTATTATAGAACAATGCAGTACAATACGGTGTGGATGACGCACACGCCTACGCAGTGGCGGACCCAGGATTTTTCGGGAGGTATGGTCGAAGTCTATTTTTTTTAATCTTAAGTAAAAAAAAATTTTGGTAAAAAAAGTAATAGAATTTTTTTTTTAATTTGAGGTGGGGCCTCGGCCCCACCGGGCCTAGGGGTGCGTCCGCCCCTGCGCCTACGTAATGCCCTTGTGTGAACTTCGGGAAACCATTGAGCTAGGGTGCTACGGGGCTTGAATTGTTTCACATCCTTTGTGAGGGAAATAGTGTTGCAGATATATTAGCGCATAGGGGGCTAAGGACATAGATTTTTTCACGATCTGCGCGGATCCTCTTGATGGGGTGTGTGAGAGCCTTTTTGCGGACCGATAAGAAATTCATTTGATGACACTGGCTTACTGTTATTTTCTTTGTAATTTTTCCTGTTCTTAATTTTTCTTTTGCTTTGTTTATGCTTTTGCGATCTTGTAAAAAAATTGTGTCCTAACAGCTAAATTTCATGGGCAACACATTAAAGGAAACTTCCATCACGCGAGACTAAAATTGATGAGAAAATTATAAAGTGGGATAAAAAAAATGACAGGAATATAAACAGTGGGACAAAAAAGAAATATTTTCATAAAAAAGTAATCATTTAATTTTGCTATATCCAGCCCAGTCCCCAAAGTTGTAGCCCATTGATCATTAATTATTATTGCCTTTCACCTCCAAACCCCCAACCCCACAACTACCTTCTTGTTTCTTCCACCAAAGTCACACCAACTAACCATTTAGTAATTGACTAAACTATTTCTTAATAACTTATCAACTTATATTTATAATAAAAATAATTCAATGTACTAAACTCATATCCCTAATTACTCTCACTCCTAAAATGCGCCATCTAAGTCCTAAAATGTGTCATATAATGTTGACAATTTTAAGGGTCACCTAAACATATTTTAAAACAAAATACAAACAATACAAAACCAAAATATTTGGCGTAGTTAAAAATTTACGTTTTCGATTTTAGCCACCTCCAAGGCCGGATTTCACAATAATTTAAAGTAAACATAATTAGTACAATAATTCATCATGCATTCCATAAGTAAAAATGGCCAAAAAAAAAGCGTTTGTGCAGTTAAAATTTCAATAAGCTGCAACTGAAGAATCATGGGAAAAAAGCCAAAACCATCCCACATGTGTTTCTCAAATGGTTCTATAATTGTGTAGTTCACTTAATCCATCCAATATATTTGTTAATCCTCGCCCAAATGATCCCATCGGAGGTTAATTGCGAGGATTAACGGGTAAATCATCACAAAACTTTCGTCCTTTTCTCAAATGGTCCCATAATTAACCCCTTAATCCTTGCGACACGTCAACCTGGGAGATCATTAACCTCGGATGGGATCATTTGGGCGAGGATTAGCAAACATAATGGATGGATTAAGTGACGTGCACAATTATGTAACATAGAATTTCTATACTGATAAATATAATGCCAGGAAATTAGTGAATCCCAGTTTCTACACAGATAATTTAAGAACTACGCAATGATTTACTTACATGCGTCCATTGCTTGTTAAACCTCTTGATTCTGTTCTCAATAATGGATTTTTCCTCTCCTTGGCCTTCCCTTCAACGCTCCTTGATGATTAGGAGACCTTTCTTTACTGCAGTGTTCACCGTACTCTTTCTTTCCTTTCTGCGTATTTTCTTTTCTGTTCTAGTGTGTTGAAAAAGCCGTTCCCACACCACTATTTATTAGCAGATATGGAGTCCTATAATTAGGAAGAGTCGGCGTAGTGGAGAAAACCACTTCTCTTAACTGCTCCTAAAAACTCGTTAATTTGAATGTAGTTTTTGACTACATTCTACTTTAATAAACGGTACAATACTTAATGGGCCAGGATTGGGGAGTTAATTTCCAAACTCCGATTCGGACTATTTTAATCCACACCCTATCATCAAAGGTGGGCTTTAATGCCAAAATCAATTTAATTATTTAAATGTGAGCCAATATTCCAACATTCTCCCACTTTGGCTCACTTGATGAATATTGAAGATATAATAAATTAAGTGTACACAATGTAATATCAACATTCAATCAATCCATGCTTAAATTAAAATGGGTTGGATCATGGTGGTTGCACATCATTTACTTCGACATGATCCCTTCCATGTACCACAAACCACTTTAACTTAATACCATTTCATATTGAGGTCAACATATAAGCCCCAACCTTTCAGGAAGATTTAACAAATATTTCATGGTGCAACAATAATAGCTTTTTATCAGCAAAACGTACATATACTTGAGCTCAGAGTGTCATAGCGTACAAGAGCAATATAAATTTAACATATAAAATAATGCATAATCTAAGTTAACAAGGATTTATCCATGACACCCATCCGTTCGACATGTCCCATAAAGGTTTTGGGTGGCAATCCTTTAGTTAACGGATCAGCTACCATTAAGGTGGTGCTAATATGCTCAATTGACACTCTACGTTTTTGCACCTCATCTTTGACTGCCAAGTACTTCACTTCTAAATGTTTAGCACCTTTTGAGTACTTGTCACATTCTTTGAAAAGAAGACAATTGCAGAGTTATCACAATAAATAGTCAGCGGCTTGGATATACTATCGACAATCCCAAGCCCTGATATAAAGTTCCGCAGCCACAATCCTTGAACAGTGGCTTCAAAGCATGCTACGAATTCAGCTTCCATAGTGGATGCAGCTGTAATAGACTCTTTTCCAGACTTCCACGATATAGCTGCTCCAGCCAACATAAACACATAGCCAAATGTAGACTTTCTCGTATCTACACATCCAGCAAAATTTGAATCTGAGTAGCCTATCACTTCAAGATGATCAACTCTCCTATACATGAGCATCCGATCCTTGGTGCCTTGTAAGTACCTAAGGACTTTCTTTGCAGCTTTCTAGTGGTCCATACCGGGATTAGTTTGGTACCGACCCAACATACCAACAGCAAAGCTGATATCTGGCCGAGTACAAGTTTGAGCATACATCAAACTTCCCACCACTGAAGCATACGGAATCTTTTCCATTTCCTTTCGTTCCAAATCATTTCCAGGACATTGCATTTGACTGAATTTGTCCCCTTTTTGAATTGGAACTATCCCAGCAGAACACTTATCCATTCGAAATCTCTCTAGAACTTTATTAATATAGGCCTTTTGAGACAAACCTAACAATCCTTGTGATCTATTCCGGAATATTTCAATTCCTATCACATAGGATGCCTCACCCATATCTTTCATTTCAAAGTTCTTTGAAAGAAAATCCTTCACCTCATGCAACATTCCGACATTGTTAGCAGCTAGTAGAATGTCATCAACATACATGACTAGTATTACAAACTTGCTCCCACTAACCTTCATATAGATACACCGATCAACGGTGTTTTCTACAAAACCATAGGACGTAATAGTGCTATTAAATTTCAAATACCACTGTCTGGAAGCTTGTTTTAGCCCATATATCGACTTCTTTAGTTTACACACCAAATTTTCTTTTCCTGCAGCCTTAAATCCTTCTGGCTGATCCATGTACACTTCCTCTTCCAAATCTCTATTTAGAAAAGCAGTTTTAACATCCATTTGGTGAAGCTCTAAATCATAATGAGCCACCAAAGCCAAAACAATTCTTAAAGAGTCTTTCTTTGATACCGGAGAGAAAGTCTCTTTGTAATCAATGCCATCTTTCTGAGTATAGCCTTTGGCAACGAGTCTGGCTTTATATCGTTCGATGTTGCCTTTTGAGTCACGTTTGATCTTAAAGATCCATCTACAACCGACTCGTTTAGACCCTTCAGGCAACTCTACTAAATCCCAAACACCATTGTCATCCATCGATTTTAACTCTTCTTTCATAACATTGATCCATTTTCCAGAATCATTACTATTCACTGCTTGATCAAATGTGATTGGCTCTTCATCAATGCTTTGCTCCGCTTCATGCTGAATATTATATACCACATACTCATCCAAAATAGCTGGCCTTCTTTCCCTTACAGAACGCCTCAAAATTATTTCAGGTTGTGGTTCTTCAACCTGTATTGGTTCATTGTCTGTTATTTTATTCAATGGGATTTGATTATTGTTGTGTTGTTCATGTACTCTCTGTGAAGGAGGTACCACTACAGGAACAATAACTTTATCAGAAACATCAAGTGAAGGTACATCAGCTTGAATTTCAGAAATATCAACCTTTCGTGGTTCCCCACTCCCACTGATCAAACCATTCTCAATGAACTTGGCATTGATTGTTTCAACTATTCTTGTACTGTGGTTAGGACAATAAAACCTATATCCTTTTGACCTTTCAAGATAGCCAATGAAGTAACCACTGACTGTCCTTGCATCTAGTTTCTTTTCATGTGGATTGTACACTCTTACTTCAGCTGGGCAACCTCAAACATGGAGATGCCTTAAACTAGGTTTCCTGCCTGTCCACAGTTCATAAGGAGTCTTAGGAACTGCCTTTGAAGGAACCCGATTTAGAAGATATGCTGCTGTTTTCAGTGCATACATCCATAAGGATAAAGGTAAAGAGCAATTGCTTAACATGCTCCTAACCATGTCCATTAAGGTACGATTTCTTCTCTCAGCAACTCCATTCTGCTGAGGCGTACCAGGCATTGTATATTGTGCACAAATGCCTCTACTTTTCAGGAAGTTTGCAAATGGACCAGGACATTGTCCACTTTCATCATATTTTCCATAATACTCACCACCTCGATCAGATCTCACTATTTTCACTTTTCTATCTAATTGCCTTTCCACCTCATTAATGAACACCTCTAAGACATTCACTGATTGAGACTTTTCATGCAACAGATAGACATAAGCATATCGAGAGTAATCATCTATAAAGGTGATGAAGTATTTTTCTCCACCCCAATTTGGGATGTCAAATGGACCACAAATATCAGTGTGTATAATTCAAGAAGTTGATTACTTAGAGTGGCAACTTTCTTAAGTGTGGCTTTAGTTTGCTTTCCTTTAATGCAATCAACACACACACTCCAGTCACTAAAATCCAACTGAGGTAGTATTTCACTTTTCACCAACCTCAATAACCTTTCTTTGGAAATGTGACCCAAACGTTGATGCCACAAATAAGCAGAACATTCATTCAGTGCACTACGTTTGATCCCACAATTATTTTCAATATAAAACAAGGATTCAGAAAATTTATTATCAAGATTGAAGCGATAAAGCCCATCTTGAATAAAACCCCTGCCATACAAAACATTGTTCAAAAACATTGAAAAACGTCCACAGGAAAATTCAAATTTAAAACCAACTCCATCCAACTTTCCTAGAGATACAAGATTTCTAGCACATTCAGGGACAAAAAGACATTGATCCAAGTCAACATGATGACCAGTGTCAAGAACTAAGCGGTATGTCCCGATGCCCTCTAATCGTGCTTTCATCCTGTTCCCCATGAACAAATACTGTTCAGTTCCTCTTATGGGTTGGATCATAAGGAATCCCTGTAATATGTGAGACACATGAGTAGTAGCACCACAATCTATCCACCAAGTATTATTAGGCACTTCAATAAGATTTGATTCAAACACTACATAAAGATAATAAATACCTTTCTTCTCGAACCAAACCTTTCTCTTTGGACAATCTTTCTTTACATGTCCATTCTTTCTGCAGAAGAAGTAAGTCACTTTCTTTTCAACTTGGCCTCCAGCAACTTTCATAGGGGGCTTGCCTCTTTTCTTGCCTTTCTTTACTTGGTGTACCTTGCTGCTACTAGCACCATCATATGCAGTAAGATGGATAGAGTGGTCCCGAATTTTCTTCAGTCTCCCCTCTTCCTGAATAAGCATGGCCTTAATTTCCTTCAGGTTCCATTTATCTTTTATGGTGTTATAGTTCACCTGGAACTGGCCAAACTCAGCAGGAAGAAAGTTCATAATAAACTGAACAAGGAACGATTCACTCACATCCATCCCCATTGCCTTAAGCCTTGCTGCCAGATTTGACATTTCTGTCACATGATCATGGATTGGCTTAGACCAATCAAATTTCTTTGTGGTTAGCTCATTCATAAGCGTCCCCACAATGGATTTGTCTGCTAGGTCAGACTGGGAAAACTCCTTGATTTTCTGGATGAACTCTTTAGCATTCTCTGTTTTGGGCATGGATGGCTTGATATTTTCTGCCATAGACATCCTCATCAGAATCAAGCTCAGCCTGTTTGACCTTTCCCAAGCATCATAAAGGGATCTGTCATTTTCATTGCTTGAGTCTGTGATAGCAGCAGGCTGTTCATCAGACACAATGGCTAGATCCAAATCCATAATTCCAAGTGTGAACTGAATCTGCTCATACCATTCCACAAAATTCAACCCATTGAATTTCACAACAGAGTTTCCGGAAGCCAAAAGGTTCACCGAAGCTGCATCAAATTACAACAATTCATGCCCATCCATTAGTGCTTTGAATAAATTAATAAATTCAGATACGCACTTAATAATAAAAAAAAATGCATTTAAGTTTACCTTGGGCCAAACCTAAACACATAATTTTATTTCTTTAATATACATAATGAGAAATAATCCACAACAATAAAACACTCAAAAAACATGCAATCTTTGGACATACATGTTTGTTTAATAAGCTAGATCATAGTGACCCACCTTTGGGCGGCCTAATACATATGATCCAAATATAATTTAATGACTGCATTATAATTTACTGGAATTTAAATAATAAATTCACATATAACAATTCACCTTTGGGTGAATCATTACATATAACTTTCAATAATGTCAGCCGGATTCAAGTAAATTTCCAATCATACATAGGAAAAGTACAGTATAAATAACACTAATATTTTATAAAAGCTCCTACATACTGGGCAAATCCATAATCACGAAAATAGACAAATAGGATCAGGAACTTCCATGGCTACATAATTCGAGGAAGCTAAATATCAGTCAATATACGTATGAACAGAATAGAACGAAACTGATCAAGCGCGATTGGACTGTACCAATTTCCAAGAGACTGTTATAAGTGTTACAATAAGAAAATTTGACAAAACTTCATTTCCGGGCAAATGATTTATAAAAGATGACAATATGGAGATTTTATAAAAGAAGACAAGAAGTACTCAAGTTACCCACATTCTTTATCTCTTGTATGAACTTGGACCAATACTTTCAACGGCTTTCTTCCAATGTTACCAGTTACACGGTTAAGAGGATTTGCAATATACAGAAATGAACAAAATTGGATATTAACATCACACAAGAGGAACATTGCCATCATGCATACAGAAACACTCTTGAATTCATGTGAAATCAAAGCTATATATAATTAAAAATTGCTCAACATATGGACAAGTAAATGGATATGTATTTTCTTTCTAAATTTACAGTGGCAAAACAGAGAGCATCCTAAAGCCTAAAGATACATGTCACACCAAAGTCCTGTTCGTCCTTCCTAATATCAATAGCCTAAAGCAATCTCTAAAGTTAACTTCAATTAAAAGACCAAAATAGCTTGACTAACAGATATATTAATTCCAAGGAAAATCAAACAATAAAATCTGATCGATAAAGGCATCTGTGAAAGCTTATATCCAGAACAAGTTCTACACTTTCAGTAATGGGAGGAAAAATATTGATGTACATCATAAGACAGAACAAATAATGGAATTATTAAAATTGTGTTGCACATTTCTAGAGTTTTCTTGAACTAAGATTATTTGGATGAGTTAGTAGAATATTCTAGATATTGAAGCATGTGATTAAATTAGAGGATGAAGATTGAAGAATGGCCTAGAAGTTGAATGTCCTAGAATAATCTACCAAGCTCCATTGAGTAGTATAAATAGATGGAGCCATTGTTAGATCTTTGTAACAACAACACCAACATCAAGATCACCACCATTCAAGTAATACAAATTCCTTTCCAAAAATTCTATCTTCAACCTCCTTCTAAACCTTCCTTTAACATTCAAACACATACTTCCCACACTAACTACCCATCACCAACCCTATACACATACATAAACACTATATTCCCATATCCTAAAAACCATCAGTGGTATCAGAGCCACGTTCGAGATTATCGGGCGTTACCATGGCCGACACATTCCGCTCAACTATTCCAATTCCAGTTTTTCGTGGTGAAAACTACGATTTCTGGGCAATCAAAATGAAGACATATTTTTGTGCTCAAGGTTTGTGGGATATTGTTAATGATGGATATACTATGCCTGACAATATCTCCACACTCTCTGAGAAACAAAAGGAGGAATTGAAGGAGATCCAAAAGAAGGATTCTCAAGCACTTCTCGCTCTACAGATGAGCTTGGCAGACGAGTACTTTCCAAGGATCATGGGAGCAAAAACATCTAAAGAAGCGTGGGATAAGTTGAAGGAGGAGTTTCAAGGTGGTGAAAAGGTACGCTCCACTAAACTTCAAACTTTAAGGAGGAAGTTTGAAAACTTGAAGATGTTAGATTCTGAGACTGCTCAAGAGTATTATGCTAGAGTTAATGAAGTAGTAACTCAACTACGAGCCTATGGGGAAGACATCCCTGACAACAAAATTGTTGCTAAAATTCTAATCACTTGCACAGAAAAATATGATCCCATAATAGCTGCTATTGAAGAATCTAAGGACATAAATAAATTAAGTGCTACAGAGTTAATGGGATCATTAGAGGCTCATGAGAAAAGATTAGAAAGGCGTTATGAAAAAGACATAGATAGTGCCTTTCAATCTAAAGTTAATATGCAGTCTCAGAAAACAAAAGAGAATAATAAGTTCCCCCCTTGTGGTATTTGTGAAAGAACAAATCATTTGGAGAAAGATTGTTGGTTTAAGGATAAACCACAAAAACACAATTATAATAAATTTGGACGAGGAGGAAAAATTAAAGGATTTAATCGAAGACACCAGGTTAATTTCTCTCAAAACACAGAATCTGAGGATTATTTGTTTTATGTCTGCCACGCTGCATCTACTAAGGATAAAGATACATGGTATTTGGATAGTGGTTGTAGTAATCACATGACTAAAAATGAGAGTATCTTTTGTGAACTTCAAAAGATAAATACAAAAGTTAAACTAGGAAATGGTGACTATATGGAGGCAACTGGTAAAGGAACCATTGCCATAGATACCAACAAGGGAAAAAGATATATAAGTGAAGTCCTTCTAGTCCCCACAATAGATCAAAACCTACTAAGTGTGGGACAAATGATAGAAAAAGGATATTCCTTACATTTTGAGGGAAATACTTGCACAATCTATGACAAAAAAGATAAATCCCTCATAATCACTAAAGTCCAAATGAGCGACAATAGATGCTTCCCAATTCAATGGAGATATGCAAACAATGTTGCCATGAAAGCTCAATTGGACGACACTTGGCTATGGCATAAACGGTTTGGGCATTTCAATCTACAAGGATTGAAACTCCTAAGCCAGAAAAAAATGATGCGTGATTTTCCTCCAATCAAAGAGCTCAACGGAGTTTGTGAAGGGTGCATGCTCGGGAAACAACACCGGCTACCATTCCCATCTGGGAGATCTTGGAGAGCAAAGAAGCCTCTGGAGCTCGTGCACACCGATATATGTGGTCCAATGCGCACCCCATCTCATGACAAAAACAGGTACTTCATCCTATTTATTGATGATTTTACTAGAATGACATGGGTCTACTTTCTACGAGAAAAATCCCAGGTGTTCGATATTTTCAAAAAATTCAAGACCTATGTTGAAAACCAAAGTGGCTATAAAATCAAAACTATCCGGAGTGATCGAGGGAAAGAATACACCTCCAATCAATTCACAAAATTCTGTGAAGATGAAGGCATGGAGCACCAACTCACAGTCGGATATGCACCAGAACAAAATGGTGTGTCTGAAAGAAAGAATAGGACTGTGATGGAGGCCGCAAGATCCATGCTGACAGAGAAAGGTCTTCCAAAAACCTTCTGGGCGGAGGCTGTGAGTACTGCAGTCTATCTCCTCAACAGATGTCCAACTAAAGCTGTACAAGACAAGACACCAGTTGAAGCATGGAGCGGACGGAAACCATCTGCGAAGCATCTTCGAGTCTTTGGATGTATATGCTATGTCCATATCCCAAAGGAGAAGAGGAGCAAGCTCGACGAGAAGACAGAGAAAGGAATTTTTCTGGGCTATAGCACTCAATCAAAAGGTTATAGAGTGTATAGCTTGGAAAATAAAAAGCTCATCATTAGTCGGGACGTGATGTTTGATGAAGATGCTGCTTATAACTGGGAGACAAGCCAATTAGAGAAAAAGAATATCTACCTACCGGCACCAGTCGAACAACAATCAGATGATGGCGGCCCACATGACGCACGAAGACAAGTTGTAGAAGAAGATCCTATCACATCTCCAGAATCCATCCCAAGAAAATTCAGATCTCTGACGGAAGTTTATCAGAGATGCAATTTTACAACTATGGAGCCGAACAACTTTGAAGAAGCTTCCAGAGAGGATGTTTGGATAAAAGCAATGGAGGAGGAGATACATATGATTGAAAAGAACGAAACATGGGAGCTGGCAGATCTTCCCAAAGATAAAGAAGCCATTGGAGTTAAGTGGGTCTACAAGACAAAACTCAACCCAGACGGTTCAATACAAAAACATAAGGCAAGGCTTGTCGCTAAAGGATATGCACAACAATATGGAGTAGACTACAATGAGACCTTCGCTCCAGTAGCTCGACTCGACACAATACGAGCACTTATTGCACTAGCAGCACAGAAAAAGTGGAAGATATATCAGCTCGACGTGAAATCAGCATTCCTTAATGGATATCTTAATGAAGAGATCTATGTGGAGCAGCCTTCTGGCTTCGTGATACAAGGGCATGAAGATAAAGTCCTCCGACTAAAGAAAGCGTTATATGGACTAAAGCAGGCGCCACGAGCTTGGTATAGCAGAATTGATGACTACTTCACTAAGCTTGGATTCAGGAGGAGTATGAGTGAGCCAACACTATACATCAAGACTCGAGGTACGGATGACAAACTCATTGTCTCTTTATATGTTGACGATCTTATATTCACAGGAAACAATGAGACAATGATTGGGGAATTTAAAGAAGACATGATGAAAAAGTTCGAGATGACTGATCTAGGCTTGATGCAATATTTTCTCGGCATCGAGATAGATCAAAGAGAAGATGGTATCTTCATCTCTCAAAAGAAGTATGCTGAGAGCTTACTAAAGAAGTTTAAAATGGAGGGTTGCAAGGCCGTAGCAACTCCACTTGACAATAATAAGGCGTTACAAAAGGAAGATGGCTCACCAAAAGCAGATAACTCAAAATTCCGAAGCTTAATCGGAAGCCTACTCTACCTGACAGCGACTCGACCAGACATAATGTATGCAACCAGCTTTCTATCAAGGTTTATGCAAGAACCAACTCAAATTCACTATGGAGCAGCCAAGCGAGTACTCCGATATCTTCAAGGAACTAAGACATTCGGCATCTGGTATGAATCAACACCAAACTCTAAACTAACTGGCTATACTGACAGTGATTTGGCAGGATCAGTTGATGATATGCGGAGCACATCAGGCTACGCATTTACAATCGGTTCAGGAATATTTTCTTGGGCATCTAAAAAGCAAGCAACGGTTGCTCAATCATCAGCCGAAGCAGAGTACATAGCAGCAGCAATGACTACAAGCCAAGCAATTTGGTTAAAGAGAATACTTGAAGATATGGGAGAGCCACAATATAAAGCTACAAAAATCTACTGCGACAGCAAGTCTGCAATAGCCATGGCGAAAAATCCAGTGTTCCACAACAGAACTAAACATATCAAGATCAAGTATCACTTCATCAGAGAAGCAGAAGCAAACAAAGAAATTGAACTGGAGCATTGCAAGACAGAAGAGCAACTTGCAGATATATTTACAAAAGCACTACCACGAGGCAAGTTCGAGACTTTTCGAGAACTCATTGGAGTTAGAGAAATATGCACCAAGGAGGAGTATTAAAATTGTGTTGCACATTTCTAGAGTTTTCTTGAACTAAGATTATTTGGATGAGTTAGTAGAATATTCTAGATATTGAAGCATGTGATTAAATTAGAGGATGAAGATTGAAGAATGGCCTAGAAGTTGAATGTCCTAGAATAATCTACCAAGCTCCATTGAGTAGTATAAATAGATGGAGCCATTGTTAGATCTTTGTAACAACAACACCAACATCAAGATCACCACCATTCAAGTAATACAAATTCCTTTCCAAAAATTCTATCTTCAACCTCCTTCTAAACTTTCCTTTAACACACAAGCACTCACTTCCCACACTAACTACCCATCACAAACCTCACATACACACATAAACACTATATTCCCATATCTTAAAAACCATCAGGAATGCACTGCTAACCGTCAAGAATGTCATTGTTAATGTTTTCCACACAAATGTGAAGCACAATTACCTGATTGAGCAAAGAAGAATGAGGCTCAAATAAAAAAAAGTAGCACCCCACCTGAATGAGGCTCACAATTACCTGATTGAGTTCACAAATGTAGCACCCTGCCTGTCAACAAGTACGTAGTATTATTTATGCATCATACAACATCATACAAATGTAGTAAAAGTTAATTACAGGCCAAGCATCATTGCCCAGCATACTAAATCCAGTTGTTCCCCAAATCAGATTCACATGCCCACACTTATAAAGCAAGACGATTTAAAGAAGCAAACAAACCCAAATCATAAAGACAGATATGAAAAAAAAAGAAACAAGAAAAAAAAAGCTCATTCAACGCATAGATTTCAACCTAACATCAAAATCAAAACGTTATTGAAATTTAAAAAGGTAAAGAATCATCCACCTTTTCCACTGCACCTTTACAGAATAGATTGATCATCAATTGAAGTAACAGAGACAAAAGAGAAGTTCAAGGAATTAATCTGACTACAACAAGAATTGGAATAAAATGATCAAATCAAGACAGGGGTTTCAAATTCAGACACCTTCGAATACACACAGAGACAAAATGGGGAAATAGGGGAGAGACCTTCGCTGACAAGCGATGGAGTGGTAGCGATCGGCGGCAATGTTGATGACAGTAGGCGGTAGGGCTGCCCGCGAAATCGTATCAATCTACTTCGTCTTCCCTCCAGATTTCTCCGGACATTATTGGAATTTCGCATTTCAGACGTTGAACGCAAAACTAGAACGCTGGGGAGTCGAGCGTTGGAGCGTTTAGAGGTTGAGAGCGTCCGGCAATTTCCATCTTCGGAAAACAAACGGAAAGGGAAGAAATTCATAGCTTTTTGCGTTGGAAACCAACGTTTGGGTTTGGGGACGTTGTTCCCAAACGGAGCCATAATCTAATAGTTATACAGCATAATAGCTTGTAAACCAAAAAGAGCAAATCATAAATCGGGCCCACACGTACAACTACTATCAAACACTCAAGTAATTAGGTTCCATAATAATAATAAAATATCAATAAAATTATTAAGGAAACAATACTGTGCTATTCCATATCGCATGTAACATAGAATCACTCAAATATGTGTAAATCAGTAACATCCGAAACAGATGCATCATATCAGAAATAAAAAAATTCCACTTTCGGATAAATAATAAAAACTGATATGAGAAGTTCTCAAATTCGAGGAAACCGATTTGACGACATATATGCAATTCTATAAAAAATAACGAATCTACATCCAATTTCATATTTCAGAAAATAGATCTACAAAATTCATCAGATCTAAAAATTTTTAAAAAAATACACTACGTACATACACACAAATTTTTTTCATGCCTGAACAAATAGACGTTATGCGGAAAAATTATTTTAGGCATGAATAGCAGATTTAATACGTATATGAGAAACAAGAATTCACACAACCATGACTCTGATACCACATGTAACATAGAATTTCTATACTGATAAATATAATGCTAGGAAATTAGTGAATCCCAGTTTCTACACAGATAATTTAAGAATTACGCAATGATTTACTTACCTGCGTCCATTGCTTGTTAAACCTCTTGATTCTGTTCTCAATAATGGATTTTTCCTCTCCTTGGCCTTCCCTTCAACGCTCCTTGATGATTAGGAGACACTGCAGTGTTCACCGTACTCTTTCTTTCCTTTCTGCGTATTTTCTTTTCTGTTCTAGTGTGTTGAAAAAGCCGTTCCCACACCACTATTTATTAGCAGATATGGAGTCCTATAATTAGGAAGAGTCGGCGTAGTGGAGATAACCACTTCTCTTAACTGCTCCTAAAAACCCGTTAATTTGAATGTAGTTTTTGACTACACTCTACTTTAATAAACGGTACAATACTTAATGGGCCAGGATTGGGGAGTTAATTTCCAAACTCCGATTCAGGCTATTTTAATCCACACCCTATCATCAAAGGTGAGCTTTAATGCCAAAATCAATTTAATTATTTAAATGTGAGCCAATATTCCAACAAGATTAGCAAACATAATGGATGGATTAAGTGAAATGCACAATTATGGGATCATTTGAGAAACACATGAAAGTTGTGGGATGGTTTTGGCTTTTTTCCTAATGATTTCAATAGGAAAACGATAAAACTTTACTATGCATTCCGTTGTTCAATCTGTCGTGAATTTGTGACAGATTCATTCCGTTTCAAAATCTGTCTAATTTACGAAAGAATCTATTCTATTGCAACTTCTTCCATTAGAATTAGTGACAAAATAATTATGTTGCATTTTTTCCGATGGAATCTGGCGCAAAATAAATTTGTGGCTAATGGCTGCAGAACTCAAATCAATCGCAATAATATAGTTACGAGAACATATTTTGTGATGAAATGTCATTGATTGCAGGGAATTTTTCAGTCACAAAAAGCAAACTTTCTTGTAGAATTGAATTCAGAAAAATTGCAAAAAATGTGCATTTTCTTTTCATTTTGACCTGATCCCCCCATTCCAATTTTTGCACCCTATTAGTCCGCTTCGTTTGATAATTAAAACCAAATTTGTGCTAAACTCACTAATAAAAAAGGGTTATAGAGGACAGATTCAAACAAATGAAAAGAAAAAACGAGGTTTTTAGAAAATTTTCCCGTCCAAGTGATTATAACTTGCCAGCTAATTGACTTTGATTAGTGATTTTAGGACGGATTTAATTTAATTAGTAAACGTAGCAGACTAATAGGTGCTGAATTTTCTTGGCAAACATGGAAGCTTTTGGGAAGTGGATTAAATCACTCATAGGTAGAGCCGTAAACAAGCCGAATTGTAATACCATAGAAATTACCCGAAATAATTTTAATTCATTAAGTAGACCTTTATTAAATATATAAACACTTACTTAAAGAATTAGTATATTGATTTTCTTTTACAAAACAACACTTGTAAAATTATATATGTAAATTTGTCTTTTCCAAAAGAAATATGAATTTCAATATCAAGGGTAATAGAATTATATAGTTTATGGAATATTTTTTTAATCTATTGTTTAAATTATATATATAAGTTTTATATATATACACATTGGTCTTGAAAATTATTATGAGGATAGTATGTGAATATTTTAAGTACTTTGATATTCATTATGGAATAAATTTTTATAAAAATAAAAGTATGAGTTTTTATGTGAATCTATGAGAATTAACTTTTATATATAAGAAAATATATTCATAGATTATATTTTTTATTTGATGATGACATGAAGACTTTGTGGTTTGAGTATTGTTATGAATAAAATAAAACCATGCAAGTATATTATTATTATCTTTTTGAAAGCACATTAATATAAATACAATACTTGAAATAAATAAATAAATATTATATTATCATATCCAACTCATTGAGTATAAATGCATGCCACCAAATAATGGCAAGAATAATGATTTTTGTAGACAAGCTAATACTTCAATCATTTTCATGATACACTACTTACACAAATATAAGGTTAAAAAGCAATTGCAAGAAATTTTCTTCCTAAACAAATAGATGAAAAATCAACATGATTAACAAGTGTCTTGGATGAATGGCTAGCAAAGAAAGGTGATCAATTATCTCTTGAACCCACCAAGATTAATAGCCTCCATAATAGGCAAACCATTATGTTAATAGACAACATGATGGACAAAATTAATAGCCTCCCAAATTTATAGCCTCTTTGTTAGGCTATAAGGACCAAATGAGTGGATACAAATACTCTAACCATTATTGCTCAAGGCACACTTAATTGGATGATTGGTGAGGTTGTAATCACTCTCACAATGTGTCATGTTCAATTGTTCAAATCTTAGCGGGAGTTTCTAGCCTTCAAACACACCAATCTCATCCATCTCATTAGCCAAATTCACTACCCATTTTATTCTTCAAAGTTCTCCCACATAGTGAGCATATCTTAAGGATTGTGGAGTCTTGTAGGCTTGGCAACCTTCATCATTCTAAGAGTTCTAACTCTTCTCAACACTTGGTTAGTAAGATATCATCCTTGTAAACTTGTATCTTAGAGATCTAAATCTTTTATTTTTATACTATAAATTGATTTCCCTCTATTTGTCGAATTTCAGCGAAACCCGTAATTTGTGGTGCGAATCTTGTGTTATAACGGCCATTATCTTTGAATCTCCTTGCTCTTATACATCAATTCTGTAAGTTAACACTCTCTAATTCAAGTTTTGGAGATCCCAATCCGTGTTTTAAGAGTACAAAATTAGAATTTTCCCATTATACCAAAATCTGTCAGTTTTTCGTTTACGTAAAGATCCATCTTTTTAAACTATTTTGGTTCATTATCCCTCAAAGGTTCCTTCATAAAACTTGTTCCTTATTGAGTTGAGTATCTTTCTGGAAATTTTTATAATTTTTAGAACTCATATGAAAAAGTTATGAGATCCGCTTTATCGAAAGGTTGAAATCTCTTTTGTTGAAATCTAAGAAATGATAGTGTTTCTGAAATCCTCATTTTTAAGGTCTTAAGTGTTTCAAACCCAAATGGTTTATTCATAAAAAATATTTATATATATGTTATCTATCTTGTGGTAAAATTTCAGAATTTTTGGTCGCGAATTACTATTTTTAAAACCTGTTGAAAATTATAGAGTCACCATTGAATTTTTGACAGAATACATGTTCTGAAAAGAACTCAATTTTTGAACTGTTTCCATACCTTATTTTGAAAAGTGTAAAACATGAAACTTGTTCAACTATATATGTGTTGAATATCTACAGTTTAAATTTCAAAGCAATCTCCTTTCATGTGAATTTTTAAACTGACTAGGCGTAAACTGCGACATTGGACTTGATTTTTGGTCCAAATGATAAATTGTTGGATTTTGAGATCCATGAAATGATATTTTCATATCTATGAGATACTAAATTGAGAGTTAAATGTTGAAATGATATTTGGCATTATTGAATGCCCTTGTTATGAGGTTACTCCCGTGAAATTGTTGAAAACTCTTTTAAAGATGATATTATGTGGAAAATTGTGAAAAACTCTTTTAAATCCATTGTGCACTATTAACTTGAGTAAGATGCCATACTTGATAGAGGGCTAATGCACTAGGGATGTGTCTTGCGGGGCCTCCCCCTCTAAATATGCCAAGACGGCATTGTTGATAAATTGTGCCAAAACGGCGTTGTTGCATGTATGAGTCTATACTCTTGGGTGTATCCGTGATGGGTTACCCGAGGCTCCGGAGTGTGTCTGTATATGAGTCCGCTGCATGCTGATCATGACTTATGATCGATATGATATGATATGATATATGGAAAATGGTGTCCTCTTGTGCATAGTTGCTACAATGGTAAGAATGAAAGTTATTTATTTTGTTATAGGTAATGTGTGTGATCCTTTTTAAAAGAAAAAGTGAAAATTATTTTTTTTTAAAATGAGTGTCAACCATTATTTTAAAATCCACTTCTTAAAGTGGAGCGGGTTGACTTACTCAGTACCATTGTACTGATAAAAAGTTGTTGTGTTATCTTTTTACAGATATTGGAGCTGACATGTGAACTGCATATCATGACATGAGCATTTGGGGATGAGATTACCTTTCATCAAAAAGATTGTTGCTTTAAGGAACCACGTACTTTTAATTATTAATGTCTTATATATTGCATTTAGCTTATGCTTCCGCGTGAGAAAGAACAACGACTCTGGTATTAAGTACTTTAAATTTTCTTATGACTATATTTTATAAAATTGGCAATTATTTTTAAAGTCCATATTACAAAAATTTATATGTGAAGATATTTAGCCGTAGCACTTGTCAATTAAGTTAGCCAAAGGGCGAGCCTGACTGACAAGTGTGGCGGTAACATTCTGAAACCTTATGAGGATGAATTTCGGGGTGTTACAGAGTGGTATCAGAGCGTATTTTTAAACTCTAAGTATTTGTAAACTGTTAAATATAGAACTGCATGAGGTGATTCTGTCTAAGGAGTCTGGTTTTTAAAGATTGCCCGTCAGCCGGTGGCTCTACCAGTCTTTCCTGGGAATCAACTTTGTAGCTCTATATTTTAACTAGTTGGCAAATTACTTAGAAGGCGGTACCCTCTAATCTTAGCATTTCTTGGTTAAGCCAGCAACAAGGCGAGCTTGACTAAGGGATGCGACAGTTTAACTCCGGTTTATGGATTTAAAAAAAAAAGTCCATTTTGAGAAAGAAATATGCAAAATATTTTTGAAAGGCCCATATGGGCTATGTTAAATTTTGAAACTTAGAAATTATTTTTGGGGTGGAGACATATGCATTCATGAGCATGCATCATTTTCTATAAAATTTAAAAAAAAAATAAAATAAAATAAAGTATTGTTATGATATACTAAGTCAGTTGACCTTATCATAAGTGCTCTTTTTAAATTCTCTATCTTGTAATATTTTCTAGATTTATGAAATAAAGCTTGTTATTTCATTCCTTCTGGTTAATCTCTAAATAAAGTCATACTCCTAACTTAGACATTTCTGCGTTAACTCATCCTTATATTATGACCTAACGAGTTTTAGGACATAATCATCCCTTAGACTTGAACTCACTCTTGCTTAACCATCCTTAGCAGAATGGCACCCCGTGCAAGGACTAGAAAAACCCTCCGAAGTGTTAATGCCCTCAACAACATGGAGCCACACCAAAATCCGAACATGACTAACCACGAAGTGCCAAGAACACAGGGTGTATCCAATCAACAAGCTGTACCACCTGCACTCAACATATATCACCCTGACATCACCAACAATCAGGGCGTTGGACACAACATGGTACCTCCTAATCAGGGAGCACCCAACAACCAAACCCCTCAGAATCGAAACACGCCAAACTCGCTTGACAATGATCGCCTAAGGATCATTGAGCAAATGCTCATTGCCTTGGGTCAGGGTCAAATTAATCAAGCCACAGCAGCTGTGCCGCCACCTCAAGCCCAGCTCAATCACCTAGCAGTGGTGAACCAATACAGACCACCTCGTTATGATGGGCAGGAGGACCCTACTAAATTGGAGGATTGGATAAAAATTTTCGACAAGCTACTCGAGGCGACTCGTTGTCCAGATGAGCAGAAGATTACTGTAGCCTCGTACTTTTTTAGGAGGTGACGCAGATGACTGGTGGCAGTTACAAAAGAGAGAGCTAGATGATCATGAGGAGTATACATGGGAAAAATTTACAGAAGCTCTAAGAGAAAGGTTTTACCCGATGAGTACCAAAGCAGCAATGTATGAAGAGTTCCTATCGTTACGACAAGGAGCACAATCTGTACAAGAATACTATGTCATATTCAAGGAGTTAGTCAGATTTGCTCCTAAGTTAGTCTCCACCGATGCCGAGAAGGCACAGAAGTTCGAAATGGGATTAAACCTCTCCATTAGAGAAGTGGTGGCTGGGGTTCAGTATCCTACCCTCCAAGCGATCTACGATCGAGCTGTCGCAGTTTCTCGTGTACAACAGATGAAGAGAAAAGCCGGGGAGTCTAGCCGCGGGTTCCAAGGACAGGACAAGAGGATTCGGGACAACCGAGGAAGCAGCAGCAGCAACAATAAAGGCAATATTCGAGGTGGGCAGAATCGACCCGTCCAGGGAAACAAAGGAGGGGGCAACAATGGTACTAGAAACCATGAAGGGTACATACCACAATGCCCAAAATGCAACAAGCCCCACTTGGCTAGAGGATGCCCCAAGCCGGGTACATGTTATAGATGTGGCCGAGAAGGTCATATGAGGAAGGAGTGTAAGACCCGCATTGAAAATATTACAAAAAGAGATGACCTTATCAATATCCCCACTCAGCCAAATAATCAGGATGGGCGAAACGGAAATAATCAAGGACAGAGGCCTCAACAAAATAGAAACCAACAAGGGAACCATGGAGCACCTATAGGGCGGCTCAATGTTATTAATTAGGCAGATCTTTCAACTCAATGGGATGTGATAACAGGTACATTTACGGCTTTAAGTGTGCCTGTTAAGGTTTTATTCGATTCTGGAGCAAGTTGTTCGTTTATCTCTTCTAGAATCTTGCCTGAATTAGAGATGCCAAAACCTAAAATGATTAACTTAGGAATTCAGTTGCCTTCGGGAAAAATTGTATCGTGCACCAAACGATACGATGGGATTCCTATAGTCATTAAGAACCTTGAGTTCTATGCAAACTTAGTAGAATTTGACCTTAAAGATTTTGATATTATATTGGGAATGGATTGGCTTACCCAATATAAAGCTGTAATTGAGTGTCAGAAACACAAAATTGCACTGTCTAAGACGAGAGGCACAAAGGTCAACTACTATGTCCAACTCCCCAAACGTAAGACTAAGGTAGTAAATGCCTTAAAATTTTATAGTCTTATGCAGAAAGGATATATGCTTTATGCATGCTATATCCATAACCTCAAGTTAAAGGAGAATAAAACTGATGACATTCCAGTAGTGAGGGAGATCCAGATGTATTCCCAGAAGAAATTCCTGGAATGCCTCCAGAACGTGAAGTCGAGTTTACAATCGATCTACTTCCCGGAACAGAACCTGTATCAAAAGCTCCTTATCGCATGGCAACCCTAGAAATGAATGAACTCAAGGAGCAACTTGAGGAATTATTACAAAAGGGGTATATACGACCTAGCACGTCGCCATGGGGAGCACCAGTCTTATTCGTCAAGAAGAAAGATGGAGGGTTACGTCTTTGTATCGATTATAGAGGTTTAAATCAGGTAACGGTTAAAAATAAATACCCGATACCTAGGATTGATGACCTTTTCGATCAACTTAAAGGTGCAACGGTATTCTCCAAGATAGATTTGCGATCCGGTTATCATCAACTGCGAATCGCTAAAAAGGATATTCCGAAAACTGCGTTCAGGACACGTTATGGACATTACGAATTTACAGTGATGTCATTTGGGCTAACAAATGCCCCAGCAGTATTCATGAATCTCATGAATGATGTGTTTCGAGAATTTTTAGATCAATGTGTAGTCATTTTCATCGACGACATCTTGATCTATTCAAAGAGCAATGAAGAGCATGAGCAACACTTGCATCAGGTGCTAGAGACATTACGGAAACACCAACTCTATGCCAAGTTGTCCAAGTGTGACTTTTGGCTAGAAAAAGTAGCATTTTTAGGCCACGTTGTATCAGCTGATGGAGTTTCTGTTGACCTAGCAAAAATATCAGCAATCACCGAGTGGCCCACGCCTACTAATCAAACAGAAGTGAGAAGTTTTCTTGGATTGGCTGGATATTACAGGAGGTTCGTCAAGGACTTTTCCAAAGTTGCACGACCTCTGACTCAACTTTTGAAGAAAGGCTTGAAGTATGAATGGACAGAAAAGTGTGAATCATCATTTCAAGAGTTAAAGAAACGCCTCACAACAGCACCAATTTTAACATTGCCAACAGAAAATGGAAATTTTGAAGTGTATAGTAACGCTTCAAAAGAGGGGCTAGGGTGTGTTTTAATGCAACAACAGCAAGTCATTGCATATGCATCACGACAATTGAAGCCTCATGAGGAGAATTATCCGACGCACGACCTAGAATTAGCAGCGGTAGTGTTCGTGTTAAAGATTTGGCGACACTACTTGTACGGACGAACTTGTCGGATATTCACCGACCACAAGGAGTTAAACATGAGGCAACAGAGATGGTTAGAGTTGATCAAGGATTATGATTTGGACATCGCCTACCATGAAGGGAAAGCTAACGTGGTTGCAGATGCGTTGAGCCGCAAGACTCGACAAGTGGCAAATACTCTTATCTTACCTTCGGAACTGTATATGGACTTGGTCAAGGTAGACACGGAGCTAGTCCATTATGGAACTGTGGAAAATGTCATTAATGCTATGACCATTGAATCTACGGTATTTGATGAAATACGCAGTGCTCAACTAGGCGACATAAAGCTTGAAAGGATCAAGAAGAAGGTTGCTGAAGGAAAAGCAATTGGTTTTGCAATCCATGAGGATAGAAGCATTCGCTTCAAAGGGAGATGGTGCGTACCACATAAATGCGTAGAGCTAAAATGAAGATTAATGGAAGAAGGCCACAACACACCGTATTCAGGGGGTGATAAGCTTTATAAGGATTTAAAGAAGGTTTATTGGTGGCCAAGGATGAAGAATGAGGTTGTTGAGTTTGTGGCTAGATGTTTAACCTGTCAAAAGGTTAAAGCAGTACGTCAGAAGCCTTTAGGACTCATGAAACCATTGGAAATCCCGAGTTGGAAATGGGATAGTATATCAATGGATTTTGTTTTAGGACTACCACGATCACCAAAAGGAATGAATAAAATTTGGGTAATTATTGATTGATTGACAAAGATTGCGATCTTCATACCATTGAAGGATACATGGTCTATGGATCAATTAGAAAGAGCATACATCAATAACGTGGTTCGACGACATGGAGTGCCACATGATATAATCTCTGATAGAGACAGCAGATTTGTCTCTCATTTTTGGAGCAAGCTGCAAGAAGCTCTTGGTACCCAAATTAAAATGAGCACCTCTTTTCACCCGATGACGGATGGACAAACAGAAAGGACAATCCAAACACTGGAGGACATGCTGAGAGCATGCGTTCTTGAATTTAAAGGAAGTTGGGAAAACCATCTACCTTTGATAGAGTTCTCTTACAATAACAGCTATCATGCTAGTATAGGTATGGCACCGTTTGAGGCACTCTATGGACGCAAGTGCCGAACCCCATTATGTTGGGAAAAATGTGAGAATTCTATTGTGGTTGGGCCGCAACTCATTGAAGACATGGCCCAAAAGATCAAGATGATCCAAGGAAAAATAAAGGCAGCACAAGATCGACAGAAAAGTTATGCCGATGTTAGGCGACAAGACCTAGAATTTCAAGTTGGAGATAAAGTTATGATGAAAATATCACTTATGAAAGGAGTGATGCGTTTTGGAAAGCGAGGAAAGTTAAGTCCTCGATATATTGGACCGTATGACATTCTGGAACGAGTCGGAACCCTGGCATATAGACTAGCCCTACCGCCACAACTATCTCGAGTGCACAATGTGTTCCATGTTTCACAGTTAAAGAAATATGTGCATGACCCAACCCATGTACTTCAACAGGAAGTAATTGAACTCAAAGAAGATCTAACTTATGAAGAGTATCCAATCCAAATACTCGACATCAAAGAAAGAACGACAAGGATCAAGACCACCCGGATTGTTAAAGTACTTTGGTCCAATCATGGTACGGAAGAAGCAACATGGGAACTAGAGGATGATATGAAGCAACGCTACCCCAATCTCTTTTTAAACGACCAAATAACAGTTATGGGGACATAACTGTAGGCTTAAGGGAAGGAGGATGTAACCACCCGACACAATCTTGATAGGGTATGTTCAAAATCTCCTAAAACTTTTTTTTCATTAACTTTTATCTTGTATTCCGCATATTACATTGCCACAGTAGTTTTCATCATTAAAAGTTCGAGGACGAAGTTGATTCTTAAGGAGGGTGGATTGTAATACCATAGAAATTACCCGAAATAATTTTTATTCATTAAGTAGACCTTTATTAAATATTTAAACACTTGCTTAAAGAATTAGTATATTGATTTTCTTTTACAAAACAACACTTGTAAAATTATATATGTAAATTTGCCTTTTCCAAAAAAAATATGAATTTCAATATCAAGGGTAATAGAATTATATAGTTTATGGAATATTTTTTTAATCTATTGTTTAAATTATATATATAAGTTTTATATATATACACATTTGTCTTGAAAATTATTATGAGGATAGTATGTGAATATTTTAAGTACTTTGATATTCATTATGGAATAAATTTTTATAAAAATAAAAGTATGAGTTTTTATGTGAATCTATGAGAATTAACTTTTATATATAAGAAAATATATTCATAGATTAAAATTTTTATTTGATGATGACATGAAGACTTTGTGGTTTGAGTATTGTTATGAATAAAATAAAACCATGCAAGTATATTATTATTATCTTTTTGAAAGCACATTAATATAAATACAATACTTGAAATAAATAAATAAATATTATATTATCATATCCAACTCATTGAGTATAAATGCATGCCACTAAATAATGGTAAGAATAATGTTTTTTGTAGACAAGCTAATACTTCAATCATTTTCATGATACACTACTTACACAAATATAAGGTTAAAAAGCAATTGCAAGAAATTTTCTTCCTAAACAAATAGATGAAAAATCAACATGATTAACAAGTATCTTGGATGTATGGCTAGCAAAGAAAGGTGATCAATTATCTCTTGAACCCACCAAGATTAATAGCCTCCATAATAGGCAAACCATTATGTTAATAGACAACGTGATGGACAAAATTAATAGCCTCCCAAATTTATAGCCTCTTTGTTAGGCTATAAGGACCAAATGAGTGGATACAAATACTCTAACCATTATTGCTCAAGACACACTTAATTGGATGATTGGTGAGGTTGTAATCACTCTCACAATGTGTCATGCTCAATTGTTCAAATCTTAGCCTATAAATAGAGGGAGTTTCTAGCCTTCAAACACACCAATCTCATCCATCTCATTAGCCAAATTCACTACCCATTTTATTCTTCAAAGTTCTCCCACATAGTGAGCATATCTTAAGGATTGTGGAGTCTTGTAGGCTTGGCAATCTTCATCATTCTAAGAATTCTAACTCTTCTCAACCCTTGGTTAGTAAGATATCATCCTTGTAAACTTGTATCTTAGAGATCTAAATCTTTTATTTTTATACTATAAATTGATTTCCCTCTATTTGTCGAATTTCAGCGAAACCCGTAATTTGTGGTGCGAATCTTGTGTTATAACGGCCATTATCTTTGAATCTCCTTGCTCTTATACATCAATTCTGTAAGTTAACACTCTCTACTTCAAGTTTTGGAGATCCCAATCCATGTTTTAAGAGTACAAAATTAGAATTTTCCCATTATACCAAAATCTGTCTGTTTTTCGTTTACGTAAAGATCCATCTTTTTAATCTATTTTGGTTCATTATCCCTCAAAGGTTCCTTCATAAAACTTGTTCCTTATTGAGTTGAGTATCTTTCTGGAAATTTTTATAATTTCTAGAACTCATATGAAAAAGTTATGAGATCCGCTTTATCGAAAGGTCGAAATCTCTTTTGTTGAAATATAAGAAATGATAGTGTTTCTGAAATCCTCATTTTTTAAGGTCTTAAGTGTTTCAAACCCAAATGGTTTATTCATAAAAAATATTTATCTATATGTTATCTATCTTGTGGTAAAATTTCAGAATTTTTGGTCGCGAATTACTGTTAGGGATATTTTTAGTATTGTGAAGATGTTCGTCATTTTGGCCGTTGTTGCAACATCGTGTCAACAACGCTTTATTATCTTCACTGGAAAAAGCACAGGATAGTACAGTGACGTGTCATTTCCCCTAGCAGGCCTTAGAAGGGTTTTTGATGGGCCTTAAACCCATATAAATACCTGTCTTCGTCCTTGAGGGTGTATGAGAGTTTGTAGCGGCAATCACAGTATACTTTACAGAGAATTAACAGCATCAAGAGCTGTGATTATGGCGTTTTGAGAGCTGAAGCAGAAGCCCCCTGGTTTACGTTGTTTGCAGAAGGCACCAACAACCATCCTGCTCCTGGTATATCTTTACCTGTTGTGTCTTCTACATTCTTTATGGGGTAATTGGGATTGTGTTTAGGCATTTCCTAGATTATTGTTTTGTAAACACAATCCGTGTGTATTGTAGGTGTCTTAGCACCATTGAGCTTAATTTGATTGATTAGCTAGGTTCCTCAAACACCACCTTAATATCTGCCGGTGAATTGCTTGCATTTGGGTAGATAGTTGATGCTCCCTTGTGTTCTTCTAGTCTATTTGGGTAGATAGGAGAGTTCATTGGAATGTAAGGGTATGTAAGGTGTGGTTGACTCTTGTTCAATCGGTTTGGTGGAGATCTAGTGGAATCCCTGGCTTGGAGCCCCCAGATGTAGATCAGTGGATCGAACTGGGTGATCAAATTCCTTGTGTTCTTATTTTATTCCGCACTCTGTTTTTGTCTTTGCCTCTGGTTGTGGTTTGCAGGTTGTTGAGACATCGCTCAAACAACTCTTACAGGGTTTACGTATTCTGATTGGGCCTGTCAATTGGTATCAGAGCGGGGCTCTAACGTTTAGCTGAGTCCGGTCCAAAATGAATAGAGAAGGTGGCTCTGTCTCGAGACCTCCTCTGTTTGCTGGTTCGAATTATCCATTCTGGAAGAATCGAATGAGGATATTTCTTAAGCACACTGGTGTAGATGTCTGGAACGCTGTTCTAACACCCTAGGAACAACATATGAAAGAGGTCCGCACGTCTGCTACTGAAACCTCTGCTGCCATTACTACTTTTGTCCCTGCTACTCAAGAAGAAATGCCAGCTGCTCAGAAGAACAAGGAACAAGGGAAAAACACGGCGTTGAATTGTCTATTCAATTCTGTGGATGAATCTCAATATCACATCATTTCGAACTGTGAGACAGCTTATGAAGCCTGGACTGCTTTGGAAGCAGCCTATGAAGGATCTGCTGATGTTCAAGCCTTAAAGCTTCAAAGAATTGAATCTGCTTTTGATAGTATTCGGATGCAAGAAGATGAGAATATTGCTGCCTATCATGCTCGATTCAAGAAATTAGTAAATGAAGCTCAGTCTTTCGGGTTGAAGTATGATGATGCAAAGCTGGTTCGGAAGATGCTGAGGACAGTTACTCGTAGATATCAATCAAAGGTGTCCACTCTTGAAGAACTTGAGAAGACCAAATCCTTTACTCTTGAAGCATTGGTTGGTTCACTTCAGACTTTTGAAATGAACTACTTGGAAGAGGAGCCTACACGTAATCTAGCTTTCAAAGTTGAAGATGAGATTCAGTGCATCGACAATGAAGAGAAGGCTTACCTAACTAAGAAATTGGCAAGGATGTTACAGGACAAGAGAGCCAAGAAGCTGAACTACAAGAAAGATGATAAAGGACGTTATCAGCGAGGTGTTTCATCATCCCGTGAACAACCTTCCAAGCATAAGTCAGACAACTCCTATGATAAGAGGAAGGGTTATAAGAAGATGGAATTACCTGAAACATTCAAGAATTTAAAGTGTTACGATTGTGAAGGTGTTGGCCATAAAGCCTCTTAATGCCCTACTGCTAAGAGAAGGGTTGGAAAAGCTCTTCAAGCTACCTTAAGTGATGGTGAGGTCAGTGGTTCTTCCAAGGAGGAAGGAGATGACAGCGAGGATGAGGAGATGATAGCCTTTACTGTGAAAGATGTTGTTCTAACAACCAATGACACTCTGTCCAAACATTTGTCTGATACAGAGTCTCATGAATCCGACAGTGATGCTAGTAGATATGACTATGATGAACTTCTTGCAGGTTATGAATCGGTGAAAGAAGATCATGCAGTTGCTGTTGCAGAGAACAAGAAATTGCTCGGTCAGAAGGGAGATCTACTGGTTCTTATTGATGAGAAGGACGCTGAAATCACAAGTCTCAAGGATTCTTTGGTTGCTGTGACTACTGAGAGAGATACTCTATTGGAGGAAAACACTGCTTTGCTTGCCAAAATCCAGAAGATAGATAACATGGTTAAAGGCAAAGACAAGCTGGATGAGATCATTAGTCAAGGGAAATCGCCATCCAATAGAGAAGGTATTGGGTACAAGCGCAACTCTAGACCTAACAAGAAATCTGCACCTACTTTTGTGCATGCAGGTACACTTGAGACCAGCTCATCCAAAGCACCTGAGAAAGTTGATTGTCCAGAGTCCCCCAAGAAGAGCAAAGACTGCCCTTATTGTAAATTCCAAGGTCATCCTGTTCAACTCTGTCAAAGACTTACCCAAGATCTTCTTGGTGGTCGCCCGGTTGTTTGGCCATCGCTGGAACTACAGAAGCAGGTCAAACTTACTATGATGTGGATTCCCAAATCCAAGATAGTCCCCAAGATGTGCCTTGTTGTACTTTCGGCTCAGAAAGGACCAAATGATGGTAAATGGTACTTTGACAGTGGCTGCTCTCGACATATGACTGGTAAAAAGGATTTTCTCCTTGACTATGTTGAAACTGATTGTGGGGAAGTACTCTATGGAAATGGAGCTCGTAGCAAAATCTGTGGATATGGGAAAGCAAAAGGTGCAAACATGGGTTTCTTAACTACTGTGTACTATGTTGCTGATCTATCTACAAACCTTATCTCCATAAGTCAACTTTGTGATGAGAAATTTTTTGTTGGTTTCACTGATGCGGATTGCATGGTTATTGATCCCGGTTACAATTGTGTTATTAAAGGAGTTCGATCATCTAACAATTGTTATGTCTTAAAGCCTGCTGTGGAATCAGTCTCTTTGTCTCAGGTTGAAACTGCAAAGTTGTGGCATCAAAGGTGGGGGCATATGAACTACAAATCTCTTATCCAACTTAGCAAGTCTGGCGTTGTTCGAGGGTTGCCCAAACTACAGAGCAAAGGCAAGGTAGTCTGTGGTGCTTGTGCTAAGGGTAAACAAATTCACTCCTCTCACAAAGTAGTGGATACCATTCAGACCACGAGGTGCCTTGAGCTGTTGCACATGGATTTGATGGGACCAACAGAAGTGCCAAGCCTAGGTGGTAAGAGGTACATTTTTGTATGCGTTGATGGTTTCTCTCGTTATACTTGGGTTGATTTCTTAAAATCCAAAGATGAGGCTGTTTCAGTGTTCTCTAAGCTATCTTTAAAGATCATGGCTGAAAAGGATCTCAAGATAGGGCGTATTCGATCTGATCATGGGAAAGAGTTTGAAAATCAGTTGTTCGCACAACTCTGCAACAACCTTGGTATTGCTCATGAATATTCAGCCCCCCACACTCCACAACAGAATGGCGTGGTTGAGCGTAAGAACCGTACTCTACAGGAGATGGCTCGATCTCTCCTCCATGCTAGTAATCTTGGGAAACGTTTTTGGGCTGAAGCTGTAAATATCTCTTGCTATATCATTAATCGGGTATACATGCGACCTCAGACAACCACTACTCCGTATGAGATTTGGAGAGGAAAGACTCCTAACATTTCTCACCTTCATGTCTTTGGAAGTATGTGCTATGCTTTGAAGGATCGAACTATTGTCAAGAAATTTGATTCCAAAGCTGATGAAGCCATTTTCCTGGGATACTCAGTGGATTCGAGAGCCTACCGTGTTTACTTGAAGAGAACTTCAAAGGTTATTAAGACTATTAATGTTGTCTTTGATGATGCTAATCTCTCTGCAGGCTCCGTCTCTCCTCATAATGATGATGATGATGATCCTATTCGGATTATTCCTCATGTCTCCTCCAGTGCAACTCCTGAAGTAATGCCTCCCTCCGATCCTATTGATGTTTCTGATACTGAAGAAGGTGATCCAGATGTTGATACAGCTGGTGAACAACCTTCAGCTCCAGATTCTCCTAAAAGGCGAGGTCCTAAATGTGGTCCACGAGCACGTAAGTATCACTCTCAGGATGATATTATTGGCGATCCCTCTGGTCCTAGACAGACTCGAGGTTATCAACTAAACATCTCTGAATTAGCAAATATGTGTTTTCATATTATGCATTGCTTTGTTTCATCTATTGAACCTAAGAATGCTAATGAGGCTTTGCAAGATGAGTTTTGGATAGCTGCAATGCAGGATGAATTGCTACAATTCAAACGCAATGATGTTTGGGAGTTGATGGAACAACCAACTGGAGTGAATGTCATTGGCACTAAATGGGTCTTTCGCAACAAGACTGATGAACATGGAAAGATTATTCGCAATAAGGCTCGCTTGGTTGCACAAGGCTTTACTCAGATTGAAGGCCTGGATTATGATGAGACATTCGCCCCTGTCGCTCGCATCGAGGCTGTAAGATTATTACTTGCTATTTCTTGCTCTCTTGGTTTTAAATTGTATCAAATGGACATCAAAACCGCTTTTTTGAATGGCTACATCAAGGAAGACATCTATGTGTCTCAGCCCATTGGTTTTGAATGCCCTGATCATCCTGACTATGTTTATAAGGTCAAGCGTGCTCTTTATGGTTTAAAGCAGGCTCCACGTGCCTGGTATGAACGCTTGTCTACATATCTCTTTGATAAAGGCTATGTGCGTGGTAATGTTGATAAGACGTTGTTCGTACAATGTACAAACAACCATCTATTGGTCGCACAGATTTATGTGGATGATATTGTTTTTGGCTCTACTTCAGATGATCTTCGAGATGCTTTTGTACACTCCATGCAAACTGAATTCAAGATGAGTATGATGGATGAGCTCACATTTTTCTTAGGGCTACAGATTAAGCAAACTTCTGATGGGATTTTTCTTAATCAAGAGAAGTATGTTGGCACCATGCTTCAGAAATTCAAAATGGAAGATTGCAAGATTGCCAGATCATCCCTTGGTCAGCATGACAAGATTACCAAAGATGAATCTGGGGTTTCTGTTAATCAAAAAATGTATCGAAGCATTATTGGAAGCCTCTTATATCTCACTGCTAGTTGTCCGGATATCTCCTTCAGTGTTGGTGTGTGCGCTCGTTATCAATCAGATCCTAAAGAATCTCACCTTCGTGCTGTGAAAAGGATCCTTCGATATATTAAAGGTACCCCTGGCCTTGGTCTCTGGTATTCTAAACGGTCATCCCTGGAGCTAATTGGTTATACAGACTCTGACTGGGCTGGTTGTTCTGATGACCGAAAATCAATCACTGGTGGTTGCTTTTATCTTGGACAGAACTTAGTCAGCTGGTATTCTCGTAAGCAAAATGTTGTTGCTTTATCTACTGCGGAGGCTGAATATATTGCTGTTGCTCATTGTTGTACTCAATTGATTTGGATGCGTCAAATGCTTCTGGATTATGGTATTTCCTTGGATGATTTCCTTATTCACTGTGACAACACCAGTGCCATTAATATTTCCAGGAATCCAGTCCAACACAATCGGAGTAAACACATTGACATTCGATTTCACTTCATCCGAAATTTTGTTGAAGATGGATTATGCAAGATTCAGCATCTCTCGTCGTTGGAACAACTCGCAGACATCCTTACGAAGAACTTGGAGACTTCTCGATTTGAGTCCTTGAGGCGCAGTTTGGGCCTCTATTTTTCTCACTAATTGGGTATGTCTCGGGCGGGCCACTGCATTACTTGGTTTTTTATTCTTTAGGCCCAGGCCCAGGCCCAGGGGGAGAATCTCTTAAACCGATTGAGACGGTTGCCGGTTCTAGAAACTACACAACGCACGTCTCCACTCTCTCTCTCCCCAGTCGACTCTGCGATTCCTCCCGTTTTCCCTTCATTGTTGCGAAATTTGAAATTCTCTCTAGCAATGGCGTCTCCCTCCAGCTCCAATATCAATCCCGATGACGTCGTTGATGCCCAGCCACTCGCCGTTGATGACTCACTCTATAAGGCTCGACTTGCCACCAAACAATCGCCTGGAGATGATCAGTTTCAGGATGCTCAGGAAGACGTCGATGCTGCTATCGATGACTACTTTGCTGCTGACCCTGATGACGCGGATATGGAAGTCCATCCTGACACTGAGAAGGGTACTAACCCTCAGCCTACTTCGGACAATGTCGAGACTCCATCGGTTGGCGCAGATCCAAAAGCGGATGTTCCAACAACAGCAAACCCTAGTACGGGTGCTGGAAGTTCGACATCTTCTCCGGTCCCTGCCCCCGGTGCGTCTCCGTCCGCTCCTGTCCCTCCTGGTGCCAGTTCACCTCTTTCGCCTTCGGCTGTTGCAACTGGAGATGGGTTGTTGATGTTAGACCCTGAGTTGAATGCTCCGCCTCACCCTGGGACTGCACAGCAAGTTCCATTTGGTGGGTCGCCTACTGAGGATATTCCAACTACTGAGGAACAACCATCTCGGCCTGATACTGATGATATCCCTCTGGATGAGATACGGCGATCACTTCGTGAGAAAGGGTAACGCAAGGCTGTTCCGACACCGTCCAAACAACCTTCGAAGAAGAAATCCAAGAAGGGCACTCCTAAGAAGAAGTCTGCCCCTGTTCTCAAGGAATCCGATGCCCATTCTTCTCTGTATTTCTCCACTGATGGAGAAAGGTATGCCTTGGAAACCCTTCACTCTCGTGGTTTCATATCTGAGGAATGTTATGTGCATCCATATTATGATCAGATTGGTTTTTCTGAATATTTAGAGAAGAAACATCTTTCTGTTTGGGCTACTTCCCTTAAGCGTTATTCACCTACTGTTGTTCGAGAATTCTATGCCAATTTGCATCCTGATATCCTTGATCATGTTTCCCCTTGGTATTGTAAGATTTATCTTCGTGGAGAGTTGCTTGATCTTACTCCCTCTGTTTTCAATGAGTTGTTGGAACTTCCTACCAACACTGACATGAACAACCCCTTTGATCTGCTTAATGCTGAGCTAGCTACTATAGCCTCTACTATCTCTGCTTCTAAAAAATCTGCTTTTGGTAGATGTGCTATGAGTCCTTCAGACCTTTCTATGAAATTCAACTGCCTGTTTAGGATTGGTGCCTCCAATTTCTTACGTACATCCAATGCTAGCCAGCTTAGTTCTCATATGGGTAAATTCTTGTTTTCCATTGATGAATGTCCTGAGATCCTTAACTATGGTTACCTGATCATTAAGCATATGTTGAGGTTCTCTCGTGACAAAATTGAGAAGAATACCCAGTTGCCTTATCCTGCTCTCATCACCCTGTTTGCCCATTCCTGCCACTTGCTTGCCTCTAATGAAACCTTCATTAAAGTCAAGAAACACTTACCTTCTGATAAGCTTAAAGGTCTTCATAATGACTTCAAGCTTGGCCCTCAAAAGCTTGGATCTGCTCTAGTAGATCATATCAGAACTGAGCTGCAACAGGTTGAAAAGGAACTAGGCATTCTGAATGACAAGCAGATGGGCTTGAAGAGGAAGGTTCGAAAGCTGGTTGCTCTACTGCCACATTCTTTTGATGCTCCAGCTGAGAGGGAGGATGATTCTGAGGGAACTCCCTGATCTGCCAAGTAAGGGGGAGTGACAGTGGAAAGGATTGCAGGGGTGCTGATTGTTTTACTGATGTTGGAACAACTTTGTGTATTTCTGGTTTTCAGACTATGGATATTCTGGTTTTCTGTATTTGGTGGATATTTTGGTTTTTCTCTGATCTGTTATTGCTGAATACTCTCATGGATATTGGTATGGGATTATCTTTATGAATAGATGTTTTTGGCTATGCCTGTTCTTCTTCAGCTCATATCGTTTGTGGCATGCTTATTTGTTTGCTCTCTGATTTTATTATGACTCTCTGTGCTTTCTCCACTGTTTTGACTACTTGGCCCGATCATCTCCGCAAAGGGGGAGATTGTTAGGGATATTTTTAGTATTGTGAAGATGTTCGTCATTTTGGCCGTTGTTGCAACATCGTGTCAACAACGCTTTATTATCTTCACTGGAAAAAGCACAGGATAGTACAGTGACGTGGCATTTCCCCTAGCAGGCCTTAGAAGGGTTTTTGATGGGCCTTAAACCCATATAAATACCTGTAATCGTCCTTGAGGGTGTATGAGAGTTTGTAGCCGCAATCACAGTATACTTTACAGAGAATTAACAGCATCAAGAGCTGTGATTATGGCGTTTTGAGAGCTGAAGCAGAAGCCCCCTGGTTTACGTTGTTTGCAGAAGGCACCAACAACCATCCTGCTGCTGGTATATCTTTACCTGTTGTGTCTTCTACATTCTTTATGGGGTAATTGGGATTGTGTTTAGGCATTTCCTAGATTATTGTTTTGTAAACACAATCCGTGTGTATTGTAGGTGTCTTAGCACCATTGAGCTTAATTTGATTGATTAGCTAGGTTCCTCAAACACCACCTTAATACCTGCCGGTGAATTGCTTGCATTTGGGTAGATAGTTGATGCTCCCTTGTGTTCTTCTAGTCTATTTGGGTAGATAGGAGAGTTCATTGAAATGTAAGGGTATGTAAGGTGTGGTTGACTCTTGTTCAATCGGTTTGGTGGAGATCTAGTGGAATCCCTGGCTTGGAGCCCCCAGATGTAGATCAGTGGATCGAACTGGATGATCAAATTCCTTGTGTTCTTATTTTATTCTGCACTCTGTTTTTGTGTTTGCCTCTGGTTGTGGTTTGCAGGTTGTTGAGACATCGCTCAAACAACTCTTACAGGGTTTACGTATTCTGATTGGACATGTCAATTACTATTTTTAAAACCTGTTGAAAATTATAGAGTCACCATTGAATTTCTGACAGAATACATGTTCTGAAAAGAACTCAATTTTTGAACTGTTTCCATACCTTATTTTGAAAAGTGTAAAACATGAAACTTGATCAACTATGTGTTGAGTATCTACAGTTTAAATTTCAAAGCAATCTCCATTCATGTGAATTTTTAAACTGACTTGGCGTAAACTGCGACATTGGACTTGATTTTTGGTCCAAATGAGAAATTGTTGGATTTTGAGATCCATGAAATGATATTTTCATATCTATGAGATATTGATATGGGAGTTAAATGTTGAAATGATATTTGGCATTATTGAATGCCCTTGTTATGAGGTTACTCCCGTGAAATTGTTGAAAACTCTTTTAAAGAGGATATTATGTGGAAAATTGTGAAAAACTCTTTTAAATCCATTGTGCACTATTAACTTGAGTAAGATGCCATACTTGATAGAGGGCTAATGCACTAGGGATGTGTCTTGCGGGGCCTCCCCCTCTAAATATGCCAAGACGGCATTGTTGATAAATTGTGCCAAAACGGCGTTGTTGCATGTATGAGTCTATACTCTTGGGTGTATCCGTGATGGGTTACCCGAGGCTCTGGAGTGTGTCTGTATATGAGTCCGCTGCATGCTGATCATGACTTATGATCGATATGATATGATATGATATATGGAAAATGGTATCCTCTTGTGCATAGTTGCTACAATGGTAAGAATGAAAGTTATGTATTTTGTTAAAGGTAATGTGTGTGATCCTTTTTAAAAGTGAAAATTATTATTTTTTTAAAATGAGTGTCAACCATTATTTTAAAATCCACTTCTTAAAGTGGAGCGGGTTGACTTACTCAGTACCATTGTACTGATAAAAAGTTGTTGTGTTATCTTTTTACAGATATTGGAGCTGACATGTGAACTGCATCTCATGACATGAGCATTTGGGGATGGGATTACCTTTCATCAAAAAGATTGTTGCTTTAAGGAACCACGTACTTTTAATTATTAATGTCTTATATATTGCATTTAGTTTATGCTTCCGCGTGAGAAAGAACAATGACTCTGGTATTAAGTACTTTAAATTTTCTTATGACTATATTTTATAAAATTGGCAATTATTTTTAAAGTCCATATTACAAAAATTTATATGTGAAGATATTTAGCCGTAGCACTTGTCAATTAAGTTAGCCAAAGGGCGAGCCTAACTGACAAGTGTGGCGGTAACATTCTGAAACCTTATGAGGATGAATTTCGGGGTGTTACACGAATCGAACCGAGCTTCAAGTGTTTGAGCTCTGTTCGTTAAGCTTAACGAACGAACACGAACCGAGCCAAAAATCTTAACGAGCCAATTTTCATGTTTGAGCTCTGTTCGTTTAACCTTACGAACGAGCTAATAACGAACGAACACGAGCCTAGTCGAGTTCAGTTAACAAATCATTTATTTTATTAATAATTTTATTTGTTTTAGAATTAAATTAGGTGTGGATATGTAATGTATATTGTAGTATAATTTATGAGACAAATGTTCAATTAATAAAAATGGAAAATGGAAAGAACAACTAGATAAAATTTTTATTTTTTATAATATATATTCCATTAAAAAAGAATTTCGAACTGTTCGCGAACTTAACGAACGAACACACAAACCAAATTATGTGTTTGAGCTCGGTTCGTTTAATTTACCGAACAAGCTGTTAACGGACGAACACGTGTCGAAACGAGCTCAGCTCACGAACTGTTTGTTCTATTTACAGCTCTACTCCTAGGTCTCAAAAAAGTAAAAAAACCTCTTCAAATATAATGAACCCAAAGTTTAAATGTGAGTTGTATTTAAAAATGGGTTAGCGTATTTAATTGGGCTATAAAATGGATATGATCGAGTTGTATTTAAAAATGAATATAGGGGTCATTTAGCAATAATTAAAAAGATTTAGTTTTCTATAAACTATATTTTTACCCCACTAACAGTTAAAATATTGATTTTTAGTAAAAAAAGCTAACGGTGTGATCAAACGTGGAAAAATAATGAATCTAACGGGACCAAAAGTGTAAAATTTTGAAACGTGAGACCAAAAGCGAGTGAGAGAATTTCCTATGGGACCAAAAGTGGATTTTTCCCACAATTTTAACATAATAGATAATTGATTGCGAATTTAGTCTTGAAACCCTTCATTAGTTATAACTATCTGCATTTCGAACATGGATTTGATATATATCCTAAGAAAGAAAAATTGACAGAAAATGTCATTTGTGCAAACAGTTAACTAATTAAGCCAATTAGGAGATGCATAGTACTTAAAATTCCTTGGGGACCAATTTGCAATCGGAAGTGCGAATAGTTGAAGAGTCAAAGTACCACAAATATCTAGTTAAGACCAATCTTACAGTTGATCCACACATAGCCATAGCCGGGTAAGACCATGTGCAAGATGACCTATGGGACCCAAATTTTTGAAATTTAGTTTATTAATAGAGTATTTAAATATATACTCCTCCGTTTTTTATTATTTGCACCATTTTTGATTTGGCTACTATTCACACACACTTTGTCTTAAAGTTTTATCCTATACAAGTTAAAATAGTCAAGTGATCTTGTTAAATTCGTCTCGTCATATAGTTTTTAAATATCGAACTTTTAGCATTTTTATTTGTACCGAACTTCAGTTACTAATGATTAAAATATGCAATAGACTGTGTGCTGGGTGTGTCCGTAACAAATAATAATAAAAAAAAGGGAGGAAGTATATATAAATACACTTTGGGTCCAAAATTTGGTAGATGATCTAAGAAGAAAATAAAGTGGACTAAGATGATGAATTGATTCTAAAAATATTAGAAGGCTTGCTTTTTTCAAGTAGAAAGTTGTTTAGTTTGTTTTTTGTTTTTTGTTTTTTTTTTCTTTGTACTTTTACTCATTTATAAAGAACTACAAACGTTGATATGCAACCTTTTGGGTTAATTTTTTTTTTTAATAGTACTAGTTTTACATATAGTTTTAAAAAATTATAATTAACTTAGATTTGATACCGGGGCTAAAATTTGTTTAAAACATGCCTATCAAAATGATTAGACGGCCCTGCACATACCAACAAAGACGTTCGACAACAAACAATAGCAGCAAGGACAATTAATATTCTTTACTCCTTCGGATTATACCCTTGAAGACGATCATAGAATAGCTCGACTTCATCCTTGTCAAACCAGTCTTCTTTCATCTGCAAAAAGTAAGATTTCTGGATTACTCACACGAGACAAATAGCATGATATATGCATAGTTTGACGAGAATTTGGAAAGACTACTTCAACTTACAAAGTAAGGGTATCCATTTTGAACACTAAAGTCCTTTGGGGCGGCGGCCAAGAATCGATCTGCATATAATAAAGAATAAACACCGCATTCTACTCCATTCTGCTGCTGAGGGACCTATAACAATTAAGTTAATGCAATAATCAATGTGCATCATTGAGGATACAAACGTTGGAGCAAGAAACAAAGATTCAAATTAGTAATACTACCTTCGGAACCAGTATAGGAATTTTTCCTATCTCATCAGGGCCCTCATGTCTCTCGCCTAATGTGAATATGTCCAATACAAACCTGGAATAAAATCAAACACTTATATATAACAGAATCCAGTAAAATTAGACGAAGAGTCGAGCTGCTTTTTGAATTTACAATTTTTATACAAATATATATTTATGTATACATACTCCCTTATTTTAGGCTCGAGTTTTCGCGGCGAGCCATACTCATGTAGTGAGTCCAGCACCAGTACGCAAAGAGTTTTGGTTTCCGACTCAATTTTTTCACCAAAGTGACACAGGATTAACAGAGACCAGTGTTCCCTGAAAGGAAAATGTATAGTTTTTTTTTAAAAAAAATTATCAAAAAATACTGCAATTATCAGAAGATGACTGTGCTGCGCACTAAAAACGTACCACTGACAGCAAGGAACAAACACATATGTTTTCGTGAATATGTCATTCACTACATACTGCATCCAGGCGAGAGCACTTTCTCTGAAGTCTTTTACTGTGTACATATAAAAGATATAGGACTGAAAATACATGGTCCAGTTGCGTATCGTTTCTGGACATTCATTCCATAGTTTCCTACATAATTGCAGGAAAATCAATTTACATATATTAACGAAGATTGATATGATATCAAAATTTGATCCTTTAAGTTTATGGTACTCACCCAAGGAGATAGTAAAATACGCCATCGCTCATTTTCTGTCGAAGGATAGAGTCGGGACCACAGATTCTGTTATTTTGTGGATGGGACTCTGCGCTTGTTGCAAGGTCTTCACAATCACTTGTAGTAGATAAATCCACATACCTTCGCTTCCTACATCGATATAAATGGTATCCTCTAACTCTTTCCTTCAAACTGCCTGTAAGAAAATACAATCAACATATATGAAAAAGTTAGAAATAAGGATAACTTGGCATAAGTATCTTGGAGTTAGGACATCATAACACAACAAACAAACACAATACTCCAACTAGGCCAAGATTGATGAAGTATTCGGTTGAGAAAAAATTTATCTCACTCAACTAAACATTATTCTGGAGTAAAAGTGTTCCTAGAAAGACCATTTTTTCCAGGACTTAAAGATCACTTCAAAACAATTTGAATTGAATATGAACAGAGTAAATATTTCTCATCAGCAACTTTTCGCCTCAGACCTTTGCTCTTTGGAGAAGCAAGCCTGTCCATATAGCATCTCAATATTAGCTTGGCTCACTATATAAACCCCTTCCATGTTCCTTTTAGACCAATGTTGTAAGAACCTACCATCATTATAAAACAAGCACAACCAATGACAAACAGAACAAATTTTTAATCAGAGTAGCAGATATGCAAATTTCCAATGAAATTTTAGTGAGAGGGCAATCAATGACAATGATGTTGCTACCCTGGCAGTTATCACTTTTTGAAGACACAGGTCAGGACTGCAGTGTAGAACTCTTCAGGTCCATTGAGCTATTTCCGTTTTTACGGCACAAAGACAAATAGAAAAGTTTGTCATATTTGGAAATATATCTTTTATTTGCCGTTAATGCACAGAAAAGTTTGTTGCAAACTTCACATGTTTTCATCCAGCACTGTTATAATGTCATACTTGGAAGAAGAATCTATGGAGATGTTTTTTGAGGCACCAGATGGAAACAATAACTTATTTCCAAACCCTTTTCTTTTCGTCCAAAAAAGCGCCATCTTGTCCATTTTACTTTCTATTCACCTCCTCTATTAGCTTCTTGTCCTTTCAAAAGTAGTTATTGAGGATCACAATTCAGGGGACTCAAGATACATTAAAACGACACGATCTATGATAAGAGAACGTATCCTAAACAATTATATATAGGATGCTTGAAGTTAGAATGTTGAAAATTTTGTTGACATAAGGATTCTTGGCCAGTCTATAAAAATTTTGATCAAAATTCTTGAAACTGAAAATTTTTTTTGTTTAGGTGGGCGAAAAATTGAATGGAAGGATCAACTTAGACCTCATTAACTTGCTATTAATGTTAGTAATATAACGCGACCTAACCCATATCACGTGCTTTATCCAGTTTTTGGTACGTCACTGACGCGTGGCACCATCATAGAACGTTGAGGTAAGTTAAGTTCATTTAATTATCCATACCTTCATCCTTAAATATCCGTATTTTGCACCCCAAGTCGCCTCGTAAACTTTCCCACTTTAACTATTTGGCGACAACATGAGATAAACCATAATCTCCTTAAGATTGCCGCGTGGTGCCAAAAAAACATAAATGAATCTTCAGATAATTAAATTTCCGTACACCCGGTTTCAAAAAGTCCATAACGAGCACCCAAGTCGCATTATAAACTTTCTTAAATTAGCCATTAACGACTACAACAAACAAGCCATGATCCCCACCCCCCCCCCCCCCCCCCCCCCCCCGGATCAACAGGCTTGCAGCAGATTCAATAAACAAACACACATTCAATAAAATAAGAAAGCAAGAGCAGCCTCAGGAAGACAAAAACAAACATATAAGAAGAGAACATAACAGATCAAAAAGTACACCGTGTGACATAAGCAACTTGAGCAGATCTAACAAAAACCCTAAAAAACAGCCACACAGATCAATTCCTAGGCAGCTATTCAAACCAACAAAAGCTAAAGAAATGAATTCATTAAGGGCAAATTAAAAAATCAAGCTAGAGATAAAAACAAATGATGATAAAAAAAGAACAGAATAGAGAACTGCTGTTAATTACCAAGGTTGTCATCCTCAGTCACTTCATCAGAATCCTCATCGGAATCTTCATTATCCTCGGATGATTCTTCTGTTCCTGTTCTCCCGAAAAAAGAAAACAAAACAAAAAAAGGGCACAAAAACCGCGATGTTATAATGCATTTGTTAAAACTGGGGAACCATTAAAGCCACAGAAATGAATTCAACAGTAAAACTGGGGAACCATTAAAGCCACAGAAATGAATTCGTTAAGGGCAAATTAAAAATCAAGTTAGATATAAAAAATAAATTAAGATCAGAAAGAACCGAACAGAGAACTCCTGTTAATTACCAATGTTGTCATCCTCAGTCACCTCCGCAGAAATCTCATCGGAATTTTTTTTATCTTCTGTTGTTGGTTCCTTATTCTGTTTCTTTTCTTTTGTTTCTGTTTTATCCATAAAAGAAAACAAACAACAAAAATAGTCACAGAAACCGCAAGGGTATGGTGCATTAATTCAACAGTAAAACTGGGGGACGATTAAAGCAAAGAAGTGTTCTCACCTTCGGTAAGGGTGGTGTGAAAATCGGTGACGGGGCGGTTGTTGTTCCTGCACCGCCTCTGGTATGTGATCAGGGTATTCTTGTTCTCCATTGTTTTTCTTTGAATCTGATGCAGTGATGGAACGACTTGAGTGTTGAGAATATGAAGTCGTCACCCTGACTTGGAACACGGAGCACCTGTTTCTCTTTCACAAATAATAATGAGAATATCTATTACTGCTTTGGTTGTCTCTATATTTATACTATCATGCAACAATGACAACTCAGCCATCCTTATACATTTTCCACTCAAATTTTATCGATTTAATTTGGATCTCGGCTGATCTGGAGGAGATGGTTTCATCTCTGCCGTTCAAGCCAATGTCATCAACGGCTATATATTTTTGAATAATTTATTATAATAAAATTCAATATCTGGGGATTGGAAAATTGGAATTGGTTCGGAAAAATCAATTCCTGGCCCTAACGACACCAATTGTGTTTTTTTTTTTTTTTTTTTTTTTTTTAAGAAGCCGAAACCAGACAAAATGTGGCGAAAGCCCATGCCACACAAAGGGAAGGGATAGGGGGTCGGATGAGGAATCAAACCCCAACCTAAAGATAGGAACTTTGCCAGCCACTTTGACTAGTCCACATACCCGACACCAATTGTTAATTTATGGGTCGATGTAAAAAAAAAAGGAAAAGAAATATATTCAAAGTCCGGACGTGAAATAATATTATTCTATTTTAGCCAAAGGCAAATATAGTAACTACTTCTGGTGGGAGTTTTGTGGAACAAATTTTCAAATATTTTTAATTATTTTAGTTGTTTGAGTACTTGTTGAAACAAGTAAAACTATTTCGGTTAACGTTTGATACAACTAGCTCAGTAGCTCCTATCACACACTGCTCAAAAAACAAAAAAACCTAAAACATCCCATAAGTTTAAATACAGTAATTTCCTAAACAGTCTCATATTAATTATCATAATCCATCCGATAAGTATTTTAATTTTTATCCAAAAATTTATATATATTCAACAATGGAAAGGGATTTCAAATATACAATTTAAACCTTTTGTCTGTTTCAAAATCATCTTGAAAAAATTCAACAATTGTGAGGAAACCTTAGTTTACAGAATTCAATTCAGCACCAAATTGCAATCCGGCCAAAAGTTGTACTCAAAGTTAAAAAGATCCATCTACAAATTACTAGTAGAATGCAAGGTCTAATTTGATCTCGATGAAAAACGGCTCGGAAGATGGTTTAATATATAGCTATAGCAGAAACACAGAAAAAAACCCTAATGGTCCCATAATTTTGTTCGTTTTCCCAAATCATCCCATAAGAAATGAATTAACCCAATCAATCCAGTAACTATGCTAATTTTCGCCAAATCCATATCCCATCCAACCCCTAATGACGGTTAATGCTGACGTAGCAGCGGATTAGTGTGCCTAATGACGATTAATGCTGACGTGGCAGCATATTAGTGCGCCTAATGTATTCATTAGGGATGGGTGGGATGTATTGGGCGAAAATTAGTATAGTTACTGGATGTATTGGGTTAATTCAATTTTTATGGAATGATTTGGGAAAACGAACAAAATTATGGGACCGTTAGGGTTTTTTCCTGCAGAAAAACAGGGATGTTTAATTTGGGGGACCATAACTTATTAACCTATACGAATCCAAATGAAGTGATTCAACCAGCTAAGTACTCAACACATTCTATAATTCACCTGAAGAAATCGAAAGTTGAAACACTTAATTGGAAAATTGTTGAAATCGGCTCTGCATGGTGATCACAGACCCTGCAGGATGCTTGCTCCTTTTACCATCTCCAAATTTATTTGAATCAAAAAGGCAAATTATGTGGAACTTTCATCTATTCATTACACTTGCACGTTCTCAAGAAGGATTTTGGTGTGCTCGAAAGCAACTCTTCTAATGTCATTGCTTGGATTCTCAATCTGGAAATGGAACCTTGGTAGTTTCATTGAGATATTTCAGAGATCCTAGAGTTTAAAATTGCGCCAACACTGTCTCATTCCAAAAAGAAAAAATATAAGCTCGCGTGCACCCTGATTACAATGATCCGTTTGACTTGGACGCAAGTTCAATGTTCTTATTTAGTATAAGTAAAAATTACATAAAATATACTTCATCCGTTTCAAAATAGTTGAAACGTTTGGAAATTTGACACTATTCATATACGCACTTTGACTTAAAATTTTATCATAGTTATACAAGTTAAAATATAGCCAAGTGGGATCTTGTTAGATTCATCTCGTCGAGTAGTTTTTAAATATCGAACTTTTAGAATTTTTACTTGTACCGAAATTAAGTTATTAGTGATTTAAAATGTGCATTGGACTGCGTGCATTGTGGGTCCGTTTCAATTTTTTGAAAATGGAGGGAGTATATTCCAAAAATTTGTGATGAGAGGAATCTCATGAAATCCAATTTGATTATACTTTATATTTTAATTATATAATTGTAATAAAATTGAATTAAAGTTGAAGAATAAACAGTGTTGAAAAAGCCAAAGTAGCCTTGTAAAGAGAACGGCTTGAGACAAAAGTTCAACATTATTTTCTGCTGAGCTATTCCGTTATCTTCTTTTAAAATCTAGTTCGACAATACTTCAGTAACTTAATCATTCAAACTTCAAATTTTGAACTATAAACTTCAACTTCATCAAATGCAGCGTAAGTCATGTAAACCCCCCTATATGTCATTGAGAAGCCTGAATATTAATGCGAAAAGAAAAAATGTTAAAAATGGATAGATAGGAATATGAATACAAATAAACTAAGATAAACCTCATACCTTCTTATTATAGAACATCCCTTGATGAACCATGCTACATCTTAGATCATCTTCATCATCAATCATTGAGGGTTTGTGGTTTAATAAGTTTTCCTTATTGAAGATCTTCATTTTCCAACCGCATTGTGAAAGTCGCATGGTAAGAAGCCGTTACATGGTACGAAGGGAGGATCCAGGATTTCTGCGTGTTGAAGGTCCAAGACTTGTGAAGATCGATTGCCTAGATTGCGTCAAATAGGATTGGTTGTCCTGCATCCGTAGTTAAGGGGGAGTTGTGACTACGGTTGTTCTCCTAGCTTGAGTTTAGTCTCACGGGCTCACCGGCACATCTCCCTCAGCTCACCTTTAATCGTGGCTGATCATTGCGCGCTACTTATTTTTAAGTAATAAAGTTAAAAAAAAAACAAATAATTATGGCCTTATATTACCTAAACTCCAATCCCCTATATTACAAAGTTAGCACAATAAAAGGAAATTAAAGTCATATTTAATATAATTTTTTCTTTATTTTATACAAAATGAGCTACTTATTGAAGGAGATTAAAGTTACCATACACTGTCATATGTATGATATATTTCTTAAGGCTTTAAAAACGAAGTAAAAAGATAAATGAAATAATAATAACAACAACAACAACAAATGAAGATAATCACCACTTACATTCATTAATATAATTATAAGTATTATCTGTTAGGACTGCGACCATCACCCTAACTTCGACATTAATATAATATTGTCCGCTTTAGACAAAGCCCTCACGGTTTTGACTTTAGGCACCTAAAAAAAAGGTTTCTATGTGGACTCTTATATTTAGGGTTATATTTCCCTATTGATAGAGTTAGGTGGACTATTATATTCAGGGTTATGTTTCCCTATTATTCGATGTGGGAGATGGGTTTTCTACCCAACATTATCATATCAATTATTTACCCCGATGGTGAGCGTGTTTGTTTTGCCTTTTTTGCCCTTCATTTTGACTGTGTTTCACTTTTTAATTTTTTAGCTGTTTGTTTTTACTTTTGTAAAAAGTAAAAGAAGAAGCAAAAGTTGAAAATTCTTTCTTTTTTTAAAGTACGCAAGAGGTTACTTCGAGAAAATTAGAATTTATTTTAAGAATAAAAATACAAAACATCCCTATTTAAAAATTTTTACAATTATTTTTAATAATTAATTTTATACATAATAAAAAAATTTATAATAATTTTATTGATAAAAAATTAAAATAATATAATTAATTAATTAAATTTATAAATAAAAAATATTTAAATATATTTTAAGATTTTAAAAATATATATATAAATAAATTGTTAGTACACAAATTGCAAAGGGATAAATGGGAGGGATAGAAGGCCGGGTGGAGAATTAAATCATCAACCTTAAAGTTGGAAGGTGTGGACTTAGCCGCTTGGGCTAGTCCTAATCCCCTAGTTAATACACTTAGAAGATTGATGTACCATTTAGTAATTTTAATATATAAAAAGTTCTTCTACGTACAATTTCCCCTAACATACATGTTTTCTTTGAAAAAAACTTTTAATATTGTACATCCAAGAAACTATTTGGACTGCTTTTGATCATGTATTTTCCTTCTATTGACTACTTTTTTTCAAAATCCAAAATAATAAAACCAAATTGATTAAGGCCATTGTGACGCATTTTAAAGTTGTTGAGTTTTTTTTTTTTTTTTTTTGAGAAAGGAGAATAAAGAATTTGAAGAGATTTGGAAGGATAGTTTTTGCTCCACGATTATTATAGTATTCTTATTGGAAAAAAAACACCATTGGTCCCATAAGTTTCCCCAATTTCGATTTCAGTCCCATATTAATTTCATTAACACAATCAATCCATTATGTTTGCTAATTTTTGCATAATCCATCCCAAACCCCTTAATGACGCATTTTTGCTGACGTGGCGCCGCGTAAGTTTGCTAATTGTGGCGCCATTGGTCCCATAAGTTGCTAATTGCGGCACCATTGGTCCCGTAAGTTTGTTTAATCCAGTGTCACTTCAGCAGAAATGCGTCATTAAGGGGTTTGGGATGGATTATGCAAAAATTAGCTAACATAATGGATTGATTGTATTAATGAAATTAATATGGGACTGAAATCGAAATTGGGGAAACTTATGGGACCAATAGTGTTTTTTTTCCGTATTCTTATTTAATATATTAATTAATATGAGAGTGTGGCTTGAGTTTCCATACACCTTTGCCGACACATGAGTGCCGATGTTTACCAAAAAGATTTATTATGAGCAAAATTTTAAACTATACGGGGATGAGTACTTAGCCCAAGTCCATCGCCTTTCTATGGAAGGTTGGAGGTTCGATTCTCATCGGCCCCCTATCCTTCCCTTTTATTTCCCTTTGTAATTTGTGTGGCATGAGCTCCCACACCATTTCCTAGCCTGTATAGGCTGTTCAGCAAAAAAAAAAAAAAAATTAAACTATACACTTCCATTTCATTTCTATTCCTTCCAACTCAAGAACATACACTACATATTTTAAAAAACTTATTTCCCTTTTCTTTTACAGTTCATTTCCGCTTTCTTTTTTCTTTTATTTTAAAATTAGAGAACAGTGCGTAATAAATAAAGTTTTCCTAAAATAAAGGGCATTAAATACACAAATATGGTGTTAAATACATCATTTTGAATAAGACTATAAGGCATCTTTAATAAAAAAAGTTTCCCGATTTAAAAGGGCATTAAATACAAAAATATAAAGCCTATGATTAAATACAGCTTTTAAAAAATGAGGCATCTTTAATGAATTAAATTTTCCAAGTTTATTAATAAAAAAAATCTTAAAATATATCTTTTAAAAATCTGAGGCATCTTTAACAAATAAAGTTTTCCTATTTTATTAAAAATTAAACATACAAATTTATTTTTTTTTATAAAAGTCCGAGACAGGCTTGGGCTCCCAACACTCTTTACCAACACTTGTGTGTCACTTGTTACGAAAAAAAAGAAAAGAAAAGTCTGAGGCATCTTTAATAAACAAAGTTTTCCTGGTTTCTTAAAAATAGAAAAAGTAAAATTAAACATACAAATATATGTGGGCACTAAATACTGCTAAGGGCTAAGGCCATGTTTGAAAAGAAAAAAATAGATTTCAAAATAAGTGTTTGAAATAAACTTTTGAAATGTTAAAATTTCCTCAAAATTTTTAGGAAACAGATATTTGATATTCGAGCATATAGTATATAGCTATTGTTGAAGCTGGAGATTTTTGCTTTGAGAACCTAGCTGTAAATAGTTATTTAATTGAAAACTAGTTTTTATCAATAATTAAAAACTCTAAATTGTAAAATTTTCTCAAATGGAATATAAGCCGTTGAATCAATTATCACTCATAAAAAATTAACAGACTCTTAATTAATCAAAAGAACAAAACTTAACATCCCACATAGAGAGGAGAATAAAACATGCCTTATGAAAGTGTGAATACCTCTCATTTATAGAAATGTTCTACAGTCGTGTGTGGGTTAGCCCAAAATGTACAATATCTCTACAAATGAGTGTGATTGGGACGTTACGGATGGTATTAGATCCACTACTTACGTTGGCATGCCAGCGTGGACACTAGCGCCTAGGGGCCGGGGTGGAATTGTAACATCTTACAATTTATGATGAAATTTTTAGTCATAAATTCCTTTGTTAGTTGTGACGAAATTTTTCCAACGTTGAATCTGTCGTTATCTGCGACATAATAGTTATGTTGCATACTGTGATGGATTTCTTTACAATATAATTTTGTAATCAGTGAATTTCTTAAGGAACTCAAATCCGTAGCAGTAACCGAATTAGTGTACTTTGTGAGGGAATTTTAATGATTTGAGACGGGAAAATTCCATCGCAAAATCCAACTTTTTCTAGAGTAGTGATAGTAAAGATTTGTTTTAAAAGATTTAGAGTTTAGATATCATAATATGGTGTTTAATTAACTTTTAAAATACTATCATTGCAATTTACTTTGATAAAAGTGTAACAAAATCAAATGTTAAACTCGCCAACAATGATGGCCATTAATGGACTCAAGCTTTGAATTTCATCAACCATATAAGTATTTGCCTGATTGAGAAATTAAAAAATATATTAATGGAATTGACATTAAGGATAAGTTATGAGACCAAGTGGATATTATGTTTCGTTAACTGTCATTAATGGGCTGGACTGAACGAGTCGAGTGTACTTACAGGACCAATTGGGTAATTCAAAAAGTATATTAAAGAAACTGGTATTAGGGTTAAGTTATGGAAATAAATGGGAATTTATCCCAAGATTTTGTAATATATGTAAGTAATTCAATGAGATGGTCTTTTGGGAAATCTTCCACAGTGTGCATTAGTGATTATAGTGCACTCATGTTGATATGTCCGGCCTTCACGTTCGAGTCGGCTTACTGACAGTAGCACATACTTTTCCAATACGTTCGAAAATGGGGGTAATAGTTTATACCAACTATATGCATTCAAACCAATATAAAATAATAATAATTCCACAGAAGTTCTAATGTGATGCAATAATCCAAGGCAATTAAATAGCTTTATGACGACACCAACCCAAAGGGGCATAATATCAGCTGGATGCAATTTGGATGACGATTCTAGACATTTAGAAGGGCAGAAGAGGCGGAAGAGGCAGTAATATCATTTCAACTAATTCCATTATTGTAACACTCCCATTTTCGGGGCAGTGGAACAACATGATGTAACTCTAGATGTTGCCGGCTCCGAAGTGAAGACTGACCCACAAACCAGCATCATCAGCTCTTTCCAATGCTCTTTGGCCTAACTCCCGTACACCATGAGAAACTTCACATGAGGTCACACATCCTAGAATTACTCCAAGACAAGCACGCTTAACTTTGGAGTTCTTATAAGATGGTCACCAAAAAAGGAATGTATCGTGTTTGTATGAGTAGATTGTTTCACTCCATTTAAGTCATTCTCCAGGGTATTACATTCCTCCCCCTTTGAGGTCGTAAGTCCTCGTTGCGCTGATCACCCATCTACATCCCATAAACGCCTCAACCATCCACATCCCGTGGATCTTTCACCCTGTTAGGGGCCTGAATACCACAGTACGTGGTTGCGGTTTCGCACTGATACATATCTGTAACACTTCATTTTTGGCATAACAGGGTGTTACTCTAGATATTGCCGGCTCCGGAGTGAATGCTGACTCCACAAACCAACATGAGCTCTGGAGTGCGTTTTGGCCTCACTCATATGCACACTCTGAGAGACTTTCCAAAAGGTTACCCATCATAGAATTACTCCAATGCAAGCACGCTTAATTTTGGAGTTCTTATAGGACAGTTACCGAGAAAGAAATGTAGTACAAATAACTTGTTCACTCCATTTAATCCATTATCCGGGGTATTACAAGTATATTCCCCATTTTATGCATATATTGAAAGAAATTATTCATATTTTGCATGAACACAAAAATAATGGAAAGATCATATTCAATATTTCATGAAACCTTCAGTGTAGGACCTCAGCTATAACGATATCATTGTATATTGTGGCACATGACACCTTGAGCATTAATGTATTCCAAGATAAGTGTATTGTCAATTTATCCGTATATTCATCATATCATGAAATGTCAGATCGATATATACTGACTGAATGCCCCTAATCTCGTCGCGAAATTTCCACACCTTGCCTTATTAATGACTATGCGATACAAATTAATTATAATCTTCTTAGATCGACACGTGGAATTGATCTTTTAAGTTAATTATTTCGTCAGTATATTCATCCTTTGATGTTCCTACGTAGGGCTACACATTGCGAAGCAAACTTCCTACATTATCCATTTAACGAACATGACAAACCACGATCTCCATCGAATCCACGCATTCTCAGAACATTAATAATGTATTTATAAGATGATTAAAGTTTTCCTTAGGCTTCAAATGTACGTACGTACTTAGCACTCGCTAGTAGCCGCATCATAAACATTCCCAATGTAGAAACTCCAGTTATGGGGCACATAATCTATTAAATAGGGTTATAACAACTACTAAATTGATTGAATAGATATGTCCAAATATAAAGGTTCTTTCGAAAAAAAAAAATATAAAGGGTAAATAGAAGCCCCATGAACTCAATCATTTTCGCTCAATTCTATTATATCGAATCAAAATAAGATTTAATTTAGTTTTTAAATTTAGATTATGATTTAAGTGATTAAAAGATTTAATTTAGCATAGCTAGAATCAGAATCTGGTGATATATTCAACTTCATTAAGTAAACATTAAAATTTCTCGACTCAAAAAGAATAGAAGTTGCGAGGGAAGTCAAAATAATTGTAAAAATATGATAATTGTAATGGGGGATTAGCTAGGTAGAAGTCAGTGCATTGTAATGGGCAGTGACGGATTAGCTAGGTAGAAGTCAATGCATGCATTATTGGGTGCACATGACTAACTCAAATTGATAAAATTGTTATTTTAAATTTTATTTTCGTTTGCCTTGGTGCACCTATTCAATTTTTTTGTTTTTCTTTTGTGGTGATAGTATTATCATCAATTCCAACAACTTTCTCAATATTGTTTTGTATTGTACTACCCCAAAGTTCAAGCTTACTTACACAATTTTTTGTGGAATTTTTTTGGCACTACTGACAAACTTTTCTGGATCTTTGTATTGATTTTATCGATGAAAAATACGCTAAAGGCATCTTTAATAAATTGGGCTTATGTTTGGTAAATAATTAGAGATTAGAGTCTAGAGTTTGAAGTTTGTAATAAGAGTGAAAACAATTCTAAATTAAGATAATTTTGAATAATAGTGTGGTGAAAAAGTTGAAAATTAAAGTTTAGAGTATGGAGTTTGAAAAGCTAAAAAGTTGGATGAGGGGAGCTTTGAGGGTTTAGAGTTTAGAGTGAAAATGTGGCGGTTACTGAAAATAATATTTACTATATGTAGGATTTAAGCTATTTTTAGTATATATTTTAAAAGCTAAACGCTAAATGCTATAAGTTTTTACCAAACGCAGCCTAGATTTTATTAATTTATAAACCATTAAATATGAGAATTGAAATAGTAAATTACACATATTTAATAGACTTTCTATATGTAATTAAAGATATTCTGCATCTTAATTAAAATGATAGTCTTAAGGGATATTTATATTGCTTACGATGTTTGCAAACACAATAATTATAAAATCAATTTATAAAAATGATTGGCTTTGTGTTAGAACTATCAAAGTTCAAAACACAATACTTAATTTCTCACCATTCGAATAATATGGTAATTTGATTATTTTTATCAATAACTCAAACAAGATTATCCGATTATTTATGTTTGTAAAATACAATAATCAAATTATCTAGTGGAAAATGCACATCTACATACCCTTTTAGTATAACAAGATACTACAAAGCAACAGATATTGTTATGATATATACCTCTACACGTGTATATATATGCCAATTATTATGGACTTAATTGGGCACACTACAGATGGGTTTGAATATGCTGCTGAACTGAAAGTTTAGCAGGTGCTAGTGTGCTCTTTCAGGAGCACCTTCGGCAGCAGCTAATTTAGTTCCCAAACCAAATCCGTACAGATGTATTCGGATCGACAAAAATAACATTTTTCTTCTAAATATTTACAATGCAATCCAATATTATTTACTGCATAAATCTGGTCATCGGGCAAGGAATTTGCATAAGAGGAATATGTCTAGCCTCACGTGAGAAATTAGGCAATTATATGCCTTTTGTGTCACTTTGTGAAGCAACAAACCAGGTGACAATATGTGTTTTTACTAGACTATTTTTCAAATATGTATATTTCATGCTCGTGGCATTCAATAAAAAAAAATGGTAATTTATTTTAATCAATACGTGCTGCAAAAAAATATGAGGATACCCGGTTTCACCAAAAAAATATGTGCTGCTAAAGTTGTTTGCATAATAAAACAGTCTAACTTCTTATTTGTTTGTAGACATCATAAAAATATATTTTCATCACAGAGAACATTTCTCCAATCGCATATTCTTCTGTCACACAAAATTTCTCACATCACATATCAGACCATATTCTTCCATCACAAATCACAGTTCTCCCATCACAATAATGGTCACAAGCATCACATGGATCCTATCAAGGTGTCTGCACCCTAACTTTTTCCATAAATTCCTACCGACACTCACAAGATAAATGTATCATGCCAGAATCAGCATAGCAAATTCAAACAGATAAAAAATTGGTTTGGTATTTTGAAATGGAGGAATGAGTTATAATGACTCTGTCATACTTATAACAAAAACATTATAAATAGAGACAAGAAGGTGTGGACCTACATCTCATCAACTGTCCAAACCCAAAAATCTAAATTGACGCAGAACCTAATTCAAAATTAATGCAAAAAGAGAAGAGTGCCATGGTAGATGTTCACACTAGTCTTTTCTCTGGTAAGCAATTCATTTGTTTTTATTTTTGTTGTACAATCAGGTTTCATGATAAATTCATTGATGCACCCTTTCCCTATTTTCTTTCTTTACTCTGCTTCTTTTCTCTCAGAAAAATCAGGATAACAAAAAGAAGATATCATGATATCAAGTGCTTCTGGGAATAAGGATACAGATGAGAAGCTCGACAGTGGTAAAAATGAGGGCTGGTTTTCTCTTCGATACTTTCTTAACATAAGAAGTACAACATCTTTATTTGTTCTTTTTAGGCATTCTTGATGTTGATATAATTCACAGTAAGAAATGTTTTCCTATTAAAAAAACATATATTTTCACTGCATACATAATTAATTTATGTTCTGTTTCGAGGTTTTCTTTAATAAATCATCAGTTCAGTTATCTTTTTCTTCTTTTATTTGTTTTCTTTTACTTGAGGTTGTCGTATACTTGCATTGATGGCTTCTTTGATGGGATGTGTGTTTGTTTCTGTAACCTTCTTAATTTTGGTTGTTAGAGCTTATCTTGAATCTGTTTTCTACAGATAAAATTGTTGAGGAATCCGCTTCTCCAACAAAAACTAGGTCAGTAGCACCCTCAACTGTTCGTGGTAGAGGCCGCCCCAAACGGAAACGATGTGGTCATGCCAGGATATGTAACACCCGAAATTCATCCTCATAAGGTTTCAGAATGTTACCGCCACACTTGTCAATCAGGCTCGCCCTTTGGCTAACTTAATTGACAAGTGCTATGGCTAAATATAAATTTTTGTAGTATGAACTTTAAAAATAATTGCCAATTTTATAAAATATAGACATAAGAAAATTTAAAGTACTTAATACCAGAGTCATTGTTCTTTCTCACGCGGAAGCATAAACTAAAGGCAATATATAGGACATTAATATTTAAAAGTACGTGGTTCCTTAAAGCAACAATCTTTTGATGAAAGGTAATCCCATCCCCAAATGCTCATGTCATGAGATGCAGTTCATATATCTGCTCCAATATCTGTAAAAAGATAACGCAACAACTTTTTATCAGTACAATGGTACTGAGTAAGTCAACCCGCTCCACTTTAAGAAGTGGGTTTTAAAATAGTGGTTGATACTCAAAAAATAATAATAATAATAATTTTCATTTTTTCTTTTAAAATGATCACACACATTACCTTTAACAAAATAAATAACTTTCATTCTTACAATTGTAGCAACTATGCACAAGAGGACACCATTTTCCATATATCATATCATATCATATCGATCATAAGTCATGATCAGCATGCAGCGGACTCATATACAGACACACTCCGGAGCCTTGGGTAACCCATCACGGATACACCCAAGAGTATAGACTCATACATGCAACAACGCCGTTTTGGCACAATTTATCAACAATGCCGTCTTGGCATATTTAGAGGGGGAGGCCCCGCAAGACACATCCCTAGTGCATTAGCCCTCTATCAAGGATGACATCTTACTCAAGTTAATAGTGCACAATGGATTTAAAAGAGTTTTCCACAATTTTCCACATAATATCATCTTTAAAAGAGTTTTCAACAATTTCACGGGAGTAACATCATAACAAGGGCATTCAATAATGCCAAATATCATTTCAACATTTAACTCCCATATCAATATCTCATAAATATGAAAATATCATTTCATGGATCTCAAAATCCAACAATTTCTCACTTGGACCAAAAATCAAGTCCAATATCGCAGTCTACGCCAAGTCAGTTTAAAAATTCATATGAAAGGCGATTGCTATGAAATTTAAACTGTAGATACTCAACACATAGTTGAACAAGTTTCATGTTTTACACTTTTCAAAATAAGGTATGGAAACATTTCAAAAATCGAGTTCTTTTCAGAACATGTATTCTGCCAGAAATTCAATAGTGACTCTATAATTTTCAACAGGTTTTAAAAATAGTAATTCACGACCAAAAATTCTAAAATTTTTCCACAAGGTAGATAACACATAGATAAATATTTTTCATGAAGAAACCATTTGGCTTTAAGACACTTAAGACCTTCAAAAATGTAGATTTCAGAAAATACTATCATTTCATAGATTTCAACAAAAGGAGATTTCAACCTTTCGATAAAGCGGATCCCATAACTTTTTCATACGAGTTCTAAAAATTATAAAATTTTCCAGAAAGATACTCAACTCAATAAGGAACAAGTTTTATGAAGGAACCTTTGAGGGATAATGAACCAAAATAGTTTAAAAAGATGGATCTTTATGTAAATGAAAAACTGACAAATTTTGGTATAATGGGGAAATTCCAATTTTGTACTCTTAAAACATGGATTGGGATCTCCAAAACTTGAAGTAGAAAGTGTTAACTTACTGAATTGATGTATAAGAGCAAGGAGATTCAAAGATAATGGCCGTTATAACACAAGATTCGCACCACAAATTACGGGTTTCGCTGAAATTTGACAAATAGAGGGAAATCAATTTATAGTATAAAAATAAAAGATTTAGATCTCTAAGATACAAGTTTACAAGGAGGATATCTTACTAACCAAGTGTTGAGAAGAGTTAAAACTCTTAGAATGATGAAGGTTGCCAAGCCTACAAGACTCCACAATCCTTAAGATATGCTCACTATGTGGGAGAACTTTAAAGAATAAAATGGGTAGTGAATTTGGCTAATGAGATGGATGAGATTGGTGTGTTTGAATGCTAGAAACTCCCTCTATTTATAGGCTAAGATTTGAACAATTGAACATGACATATTGTGAGAGTGATTACAAACTCACCAATCATCCAATTAAGTGTGTCTTGAGCAATAATGGTTAGAGTATTTGTATCCACTCATTTAGTCCTTATAGCCTAACAAAGAGGCTATTAATTTGGGAGGCTATTAATTTTATCCATCATGTTGTCTATTAACATAATGGTTTGCCATGGAGGTTATTAATCTTGGTGGGTTCAAGAGATAATTGATCACCTTTCTTTGCTAACCATTCATCCAAGACACTTGTTAATCATGTTGATTTTTCATCTATTTGTTTAGGAAGAAAATTTCTTGCAATTGCTTTTAACCTTATATTTGTTTAAGTAGTGTATCATGAAAATGATTGAAGTATTAGTTTATCTAGAAAAATCATTATTCTTGCCATTATTTAGAGGCATGCATTTATACTCAATGAGTTGGATATGATAATATAATATTTATTTATTTATTTCAAGTATTGTATTTATATTAATGTGCTTTCAAAAAGATAATATAATATACATGCATGGTTTTATTTTATTCATAACAATACTCAAACCACAAAGTCTTCATGTCATCATCAAATAAAAATTAAATCTATGAATATATTTTCTTATATATAAAAGTTAATTCTCATAAATTCACATAAAAACTCATACTTTTATTTTTATAAAAATTTATTCCATAATGAATATCAAAATACTTAAAATATTCACATACTATCCTCATAATAATTTTCAAGACCAATGTGTATATATATAAAAACTTATATTTATAATTTAAACAATAGATTAAAAAAAATTCCATAAACTATATAATTCTATTACCCTTGATATTGAAATTCATATTTCTTTTGGAAAAGATAAATTTACATATATAATTTTACAAGTGTTGTTTTGTAGAAAAAAATCAATATACTAATTCTTTAAGCAAGTGTTTAAATATTTAATAAAAGTCTACTTAATGAATTAAAATTATTTTGGGTAATTTCTATGGTATTACAATCCACCCTCCTTAAGAATCAACTTCGTCCTCGAAGTTTTAATGATGAAAACTACTGTGGCAATCTAATATGCGGAATACAAGATAAAAGTTAATGAAAAAAGTTTTAGGAGATTTTGAACATACCCTATCAAGATTATGTCTGGTGGTTACATACTCCTCCCCTTAAGCCTATAGTTATGTCCCCATAACTGTTATTTGGTCGTTTAAAAAGAGATTGGGGTAGCGTTGCTTCATATCATCCTCTAGTTCCCATGTTGCTTCTTCCGTACCATGATTGGACCAAAGTACTTTAACAATCCGGGTGGTCTTGTTCCTTGTCGTTCTTTCTTTGATGTCGAGTATTTGGATTGGATACTCATCATAAGTTAGATCTTCTTTGAGTTCAATTACTTCCTGTTGAAGTACATGGGTTCAATTACTTCCTGTTGAAGTACATGGGTTGGGTCATGCACATATTTCTTTAACTGTGAAACATGGAACACATTGTGCACTCGAGATAGTTGTGGCGGTAGGGCTAGTCTATATGCCAGGGTTCCGACTCGTTCCAGAATGTCATACGGTCCAATATATCGAGGACTTAACTTTCCTCGCTTTCCAAAACGCATCACTCCTTTCATAGGTGATATTTTTAGCATAACCTTATCTCCAACTTGAAATTCTAGGTCTTGTCGCCCAACATCGGCATAACTTTTCTGTCGATCTTGTGCTGCCTTCATTTTCCCTTGGATCATCTTGATCTGTTGGGCCATGTCTTCAATGACTTGCGGCCCAACCACATTTGAATTCTCACATTTTTCCCAACATAATGGGGTTCGGCACTTGCGTCCATAGAGTGCCTCAAACGGTGCCATGCCTATACTAGCATGATAGCTGTTATTGTAAGAGACCTCTATCAAAGGTAGATGGTTTTCCCAACTTCCTTTAAATTCAAGAACGCATGCTCTCAACATGTCCTCCAGTGTTTGGATTGTCCTTTCTGTTTGTCCATCCGTCATCGGGTGAAAAGCGGTGCTCATTTTAATTTGGGTACCAAGAGCTTCTTGCAGCTTGGTCCAAAAATGAGAGACAAATCTGCTGTCTCTATCAGAGATTATATCATGTGGCACTCCATGTCGTCGAACCACGTTATTGATATATTCTCTTGCTAATTGATCCATACCATGTATCCTTCATTGGTATGAAGATCGCAATCTTTGTCAATCTATCAACAATTACCCAAATTTTATTCATTCCTTTTGGTGATCGTGGTAGTCCTGAAACAAAATCCATTGATATACTATCCCATTTCCAACTTAGGATTTCCAATGGTTTCATGAGTCCTAAGGGCTTCTGACGTACTGCTTTAACCTTTTGACAGGTTAAACATCTAGCCACAAACTCAACAACCTCATTCTTCATCCTTGGCCACCAATAAACCTTCTTTAAATCCTTATAAAGCTTATCACCCCCTGGATGTACTGAATACGGTGTGTTGTGGCCTTCTTCCATTAATCTTCATTTTAGCTCTACGCATTTATGTGGTACGCACCATCTCCCTTTGAAGCGAATGCTTCCATCCTCATGGATTGCAAAACCAATTGCTTTTCCTTCAGCAACCTTCTTCTTGATCCTTTCAAGCTTTATGTCGCCTGGTTGAGCACTGCGTATTTCATCAAATACCATAGATTCAATGATCATAGCATTAATGACATTTTCCACAGTTCCATAATGGACTAGCTCCGTGTCTACCTTGACCAAGTCCATATACAGTTCCGAAGGTAAGATCAGACTATTTGCCACGTGTCGAGTCTTGCGGCTCAACGCATCTGCGACCACATTAGCTTTCCCTTCATGGTAGGCGATGTCCAAATCATAATCCTTGATCAACTCTAACCATCTGCGTTGCCTCATGTTTAACTCCTTCTGAGTAAATATGTACTTAAGGCTCTTGTGGTCGGTGAATATCCGACAAGTTCGTCCGTACAAGTAGTATCGCCAAATCTTTAATGCGAACACTACCGCTGCTAATTCTAGGTCGTGCGTCGGATAATTCTCCTCATGAGGCTTCAATTGTCGTGATGCATATGCAATGACTTGTTGTTGTTGCATTAAAACACACCCTAGCCCCTCTTTTGAAGCGTCACTATACACTTCAAAATCTCCATTCTCTGTTGGTAATGTTAAAATTGGTGCTGTTGTGAGGCATTTCTTTAACTCTTGAAATGATGATTCACACTTTTCTGTCCATTCATACTTCAAGCCTTTCTGCAAAAGTTGAGTCAGAGGTCGTGCAACTTTGGAAAAGTCCTTGACGAACCTCCTGTAATATCCAGCCAGTCCAAGAAAACTTCTCACTTCTGTTTGATTAGTATGCGTTGGCCACTCGGTGATTGCTGATATTTTTGTTGGGTCAACAGAAACTCCATCAGCTGATACAACATGGCCTAAAAATGCTACTTTTTCTAGCCAAAAGTCACACTTGGACAACTTGGCATAGAGTTGGTGTTTCCTTAATGGCTCTAGCACCTGATGCAAGTGTTGCTCATGCTCTTCATTGCTCTTTGAATAGATCAAGATGTCGTCAATGAAAATGACTACACATTGATCTAAAAATTCTCAAAACACATCATTCATGAGATTCATGAATACTGCTGGGGCATTTGTTAGCCCAAATGACATCACTGTAAATTCGTAATGTCCATAACGTGTCCTGAACGCAGTTTTCGGAATATCCTTTTCAGCGATTCGCAGTTGATGATAACCAGATCGCAAATCTATCTTGGAGAATACCGTTGCACCTTTAAGTTGATCGAAAAGGTCATCAATCCTAGGTAACAGGTATTTGTTTTTAACCGTTACCTGATTTAAACCTCTATAATTGATACAAAGACGTAACCCTCCATCTTTCTTCTTGACGAATAAGACCGGTGCTCCCCACGGCGACGTGCTAGGTCGTATATACCCCTTTTGTAATAATTCCTCGAGTTGCTCCTTGAGTTCATTCATTTCTAGGGTTGCCATGCGATAAGGAGGTTTTGATACAGGTTCTGTTCCGGGAAGTAGATCGATTGTAAACTCGACTTCACGTTCTGGAGGCATTCCAGGAATTTCTTCTGGGAATACATCTGGATACTCCCTCACTACTGGAATGTCATCAATTTTATTCTCCTTTAACTTGAGGTTATGGATATAGCATGCATAAAGCATATATCCTTTCTGCATAAGACTATAAAATTTTAAGGCATTTACTACCTTAGTCTTACGTTTGGGGAGTTGGACATAGTAGTTGACCTTTTTGCCTCTCGTCTTAGACAGTGTAATTTTGTGTTTCTGACACTCAATTACCGCTTTATATTGGGTAAGTCAATCCATTCCCAATATAATATCAAAATCTTTAAGGTCAAATTCTACTAAGTTTGCATAGAACTCAAGGTTCTTAATGACTATAGGAATCCCATCGTATCGTTTGGTGCACGATACAATTTTTCCCGAAGGCAACTGAATTCCTAAGTTACTCATTTTAGGTTTTGGCATCTCTAATTCAGGCAAGATTCTAGAAGAGATAAACGAACAACTTGCTCCAGAATCAAATAAAACTTTAACAGGCACACTTAAAGCCGTAAATGTACCTGTTATCACATCCCCTTGAGTTGAAAGATCTGCCTGATTAATATCATTGAGCCGCCCTATAGGTGCTCCATGGTTCCCTTGTTGGTTTCTATTTTGCTGAGGCCTCTATCCTTGATTATTTCCGTTTCACACATCCTGATTATTTGGCCGAGTGGGGATATTGATAAGGTCATCTCTTTTTGTAATATTTTCAATGCGGGTCTTACACTCCTTCCTCATATGACCTTCTCGGCCACATCTATAACATGTACCCGGCTTGGGGCATCCTTTAGCCAAGTGGGGCTTGTTGCATTTTGGGCATTGTGGTATGTAACCTTCATGGTTTCTAGTACCATTGTTGCCCCCTCCTTTATTTCCCTGGACGGGTCGATTCTGCCCACCTCGAATATTGTCTTTATTGTTGCTGAGGTGGTTGTTATTGCTGCTGCTTCCTCGGTTGTCCCGAATCCTCTTGTCCTGTCCTTGGAACCCGCGACTAGACTCCCCGGTTTTTCTCTTCATCTATTGTACACGAGCAACTGCGACAGCTCGATCGTAGATCGCTTGGAGGGTAGGATACTGAACTCCAGCCACCACTTCTCTAATGGAGAGGTTTAATCCCATTTCGAACTTATGTGCCTTCTCGGCATCGGTGGAGACTAGCTTAGGTGCAAATCTGACTAACTCCTTGATAATGGCCAGAAATGGCCATTATTTTCAATCCATTTCCGTGTCTGAAACGGGCATTTGATCGCATTCCGGTCTTATATTAAATAAGAAAGCAGTTGAATTGGACCGATTTATGCATAACTGTAAAAATATTGAGCTGGTATGAAAAATGCATAAATATGTAATTTTATTACATATTTATGTTAGAAAAATCCAAAAACATGAGAAAAAGAAAAGAAAAGAAAAAGGAAATGAAAAGATGGGAAAAGAAATGAAAACCCACAAAAAGTTGGATTTTACAGGATACTACGACGCTAGACACAACTACGACGCTAAGCATGTATAGCGCCGTAGCTTGGTCCAGCGCCGTAGGAGGAAATTGAAGCTGACAGTTTGAAGAAGGGTGGACGGTGCTAAGCATTGATAGCGCCGTAGTCGAGTATAGCGCCGTAAGCATGGATAGCGCCGTAGGCTGTCCATTCAGAAACAAAGAGTGTCTTCGAGATGGAAGACTACGACGCTAGACCTATAGCGCCGTAGTAGGATAGCGTCGTACTCAGCCTCAGAATTCAAATTTCAAGGCCTGGGGGCCCATGGGCCTAGGGTTTCCCACCTATTTAAGGACAAGTTGACTCCCATGATCAGTCAATTTTCTCAACATTAAAACTTGGAGACAACTGCTGTTCTTGAGAGGTGTGTAGGTTAGTTAGGTAGTTAGGTTTTTATTTTTTTGTATTATTTACATTCATGCCTTAGCTTAGCTTTATAATATGTTAGACTAGTGATATTATTAGAGTTTGCAACCTTAGCTAGCCACTGTTTATATTATTTCCAGCTTTGTTGAACATTTATTAAGGTTTGAAATACCCAAATGATGGGTATTATCAAGCCATTTTTTATAAAATGGGAAGTTAATCACAAAAAGAGTCCCAAAATCATGAAATGGACATGAATCCATGGATTTATTGCTTTAATTTTGGTTTTATGACCACTTGGTCATTTAGTTTCATTGCTTTATGTGGGTTTGTGTTATTTCTCTTGTTTTTCGGGGTCTCATGCATGATTTGTTGGTTGAAAACCCTCACTTGGGTTTATGGTTCATTTGTGCCTTATCTTTTCTGTTATTACTTTCCCTTGCTACTGTTCTTGCATGTATTGAACCATAAACTTGAAAATAGGGTTTGCAATCGCATAGGTTGCATCACCCGAACAACAACAAATTCTCTGGGTTAGCTACGACGCTAACCGCCCTACGGCGCTAACCTAGTGTAGCGTCGTAGGTGAGGTTTAGCGCCGTAGTTGTCCAGACTTAACAAAATTTGCCCTACGGCGCTAGACCAACGACGCTATCCTCGGATAGCGTCGTAATTTTTGTCTAGAGTCGTAGGTCCCCAAAACACTTTTCCTTCTCACAATACCCACCTACGACGCTATCCTAGGATAGCGTCGTCATTTAGTGTATAGCGTCGTACCCTCCAATTTTATCAACACTTCTAAAAATTCACCCTACGACGCTATCCTCACGACGCTATCCTAGGATAGCGTCGTAAAATCTGTCTAGCGTCGTAACTGGCATTTTTTTTTGCCAAATTTTCCATTTCTCCATTTTCCTCACTTAATTAATTGAACCTTTATACTAATATTTTGAGGTTGAAATCCAATGATCTCAACCCATGATTAATGTGATATAAAGAATTTTGTTCAATTCCATTAAAAGATTTTTCTACAAAATTAAACTCTAATAATCTAAGTATATAATCCGGACTGTAATTAATTAATTAATTATGGAATGAGTGATTATTTAGACATAAAGAGTAATTATGGATTTATTTCCATACCCTTGCATGAGAAACCAATGTCTCTTATACAAGATGACCCAAAACATTTTCTTTTATTTATTTTGTCTTTACCCGTGTTGTGTGAAACAGTTAGTAAGAGATATAACAGACTAATGTTGGCGGGTATTCCCACACGGATAAACTAGCTCGTAGTCTGTATATTAATTACTAGATGTTATTTTGCATGGTCCGGATAGTGGTCGTCCATCCGGGATTATAATAGCTGCTCAGCTGACTCCTATCCGGATACAGTTTTCTTTTCTTTATCTTAATTTCAAACCCAAATTTTGAGCTGTAATATTATCAAACTGTGTCGATCAACATTGTTTGAATAGTATTACAGTGAGAAAACATGTAGGTTTTTCTCTCATTTCACAGATAGTAGAAATCTTGATGATAGCGATCACTGTCAATTAAGGTCTTCTGCTGTCTAAAACCATTCCACCTGGAATAGTTGGGACCTGGATAGCAGATGTTTGCAGTCCGGATAACCCCAGTTATTTCAGCCATCTTTTTAGCCAAATAAACTCTTCTCATCTCCGGCTATTTCATATCTGTGTATCAATTTCTGTCTAAACCCACCTTATATTTTGGGTTAATTTAATTTTACACTTCTTTATAAATTTATGCATGATATTATTATGTAGATATTGTGGTCAATATTATTTTGGGATCCTTCCCTTGGACATAGAAGTCTTGATTTTTAATCAGATGTCTCACAATAAATTTCCAACAGAAATTCATTTATAAAATCCGGATCTGAGTAAGGGATAAATTCTACAGTTATGACTAATTCAAATCCGACTGGGGGTTGATTTTGGGAAATTAGAAGCAGAGTCAGCGATTAGGTCTCACCTAGACTGAAAGGATCTGTGTTTTAATTGAGAGTCTAGTACCTGTTTAGGGAATGATTTTCAAATATCAATTATTTTCCAAAATTGTTGTATGTTGGAAATCTTATATTAAATATTGCATTGAATCAGAGTCCACTTGGATTCAGATGAGGTGCAATAGATAATACTAGAAGAACAACATGTGGGCCTTGGTTATTTTCTAAGGTAGGGTTGAGTATTCTTTCAACTGCTATCCTCTTCTGCCAAAGCCTATTTTTGAGTCCTGAGTGAGTGCATCCGGAACGAACTAATTTATTAGTTCGTTTCATTAGTTTGTATCTCATAACCACCCGACGGGAAGTGAACACTGCGAGCGGTTCACCGAGAATAGAGAATTCTTGATCCACATCCGGTCATTCTGACTGGGGGCTTTCTTTTACTACCAGGGTCAAACTTTCAAAAACCTCCGAGTGATAGGATTTTAAATGCTTTCTTTATCGCTTTCTTTTAAATGCTTTCGTTAGAGGTCACTCGGTTGTATTGAGAGTTGTGTAACTGCTACTAGGACTGATAGTTAAGGGATAGTTCAGGGCTTGATTAGAATCTTTGGGCGTGACATGGGGGAATGATAGCAGTACTTGACACTTCAACTAATGATTTGTCAGGTGTTGCTTGTCCACCACAGATAAATAACACGCTCTGACGGGAGCAGTTGTAAGTCTGTGGTATCTTAGAATTTGTTGTCTTAAGAGCATGTAAATTCTCTCTATAAGTACCTGTCTGTTAAAGGGAACATAGTGCAGAAAGCATGAGAGTTAGCTGACTGATGAATTATCCCAAACAAAGATCTGTGTATTAAAATGGAAGTTTAATTGTGTTTCATCTGAATCTTGTCCAATCTTTATTCTTTTCTCCCTCTCCCTTCTGTCACATTTTAATTTGCTTTCTTAGAATAATTTTACCTGCTTTCCTAGCATAATTCTTATCGCTTTCTTAGAATAAATTTAATTGCTTTTTAGATTAAATTTACCATGCTTTGTAGAATAATTTTACTGCTTTCATAATCTATTTTAAATTACTGTCAAGTAGTTGATAGTTAAAAACACAAACTTGAATCGAGTAACCGAGTGGAAAATCTTAGTAAACGAGTGGGCCCTGCTTCCATCACACATCCTCCAGTGAACGATCCGGTACTTACTATAAAATACTGCAATTTTTGACTCCGTGCGCTTTCGGGGGCACAGTTTCTTAACACGAGTAATAAAAACGTGACAACCTATAAATATATCCCTAATCCCAACTCCATCATCATAATTTGGTTTCATTAAATAAAATTGAAAACCAGGATTGTGATTTTTCAGAAAATACTCGTGTGACGAAATTGTCAAAAGTTTCATGGCGCCGTTGCCGGGGAGGATGCAGCGTCATTTATTTAGAAAATTACACTCCTGATTGCTCATAGATTAGTTTAGTGTAGTACATCTACTTCAGAACGGAGAAGTACCCGCAAATTAATTGAACATTTAGAGTACCAAGACTCTAAATGTCAGGATGTTGATTTGAGGAGAAAACCTGACCAATTGGGTATTTATCTGTCTTGCAGGAAATTCCGAACCACCAAAAGAAGGAGCAGAAAAATAAAACAGAAAACCAGGGAAAAGTTAGTAGTTGAGTCACGGGCAGGACTGCCCCCTTGCACACAGGACCAAGGGATCCTAGAAGGCTCACAATTCCGCAGAATGATTAATGACCACCGGCAGGCTCTCGAATCAACATTTAAATTGACAATCATGTGTAAAACCGAAGTGAACTTCAGACTACCAAAAGGATGGGATAAGCATATCAAACCTGAGGAACGAAATTTTAAGGAGTTGGGATTCTAACGGGACTTTTACTATTATCTGTCAAGGTTCTGGGATAAAGAAATGGACGCGTCTGCGGATGACATGAAATTTCCAGAAGATGTGCACACTAAAATAATTCTAAGGAGATTCAATGAATTCATGGCCCGATGGGAAAGGCACCAGCACTCAAAGACAATAGATCCTGCCTGCATGGAATTTGATATTATAATGGTGCCCAACAAAGTGGATGAAAGAGTTAGGAGGCAGTTCACAGAGAAAGCACCCAACCTCAGTCATCTGGTATATCAGGGGATTTTCATGGTGCACAAGGCCCTGCCGTTTCTATACAACCCCAGCTTGTTGGAAAACAGAGGAGTACAGGAGCAGAGATGGCTAACACAACAAGCAAGAAAAAGGCACAGAGAATTGAGTCACAACCTGAACAGTGCCATAAAGAAAGCTATGGCATCAGAAGAGGAAAACCGGGCCCCAATAGTTAAGACTATGATAGACATAACTAAGGAATTTAGGGAGCAGTGGCACGCCTTGATGACACTATGGGGCACGGGCAGGAAGGACATTATAGAATCCATCTTGGACAAAGACCTTGTGCTACCAGAGGAGGATTATTTTGACACAATTTTCTTGGAAGATGTGTACAGGCCGACTCACCTTCCTGAGCAGAGACCGCAGGGATTAGCTCAACTCCATGTGCTCAGAGACCAAAATCACTGGATTTATTCAGAATACATCTTGGAAGGTGCTAGGAAAGAGGGAACAACAAACCCGACTGCTGACTCAGGCCGAGGCTGAAGAATACTTCAGGGTCGAATTTCCCCGTGATATGTCTTTTGTGCAACAAGAGGCCAAACAACTTGTTGAGTCAATGATCGAGGAAAACAGGATGGATTTTGTGCGTTTCTTGATGGAGATAGATGCTTTCGGGCTGAACTACTGCAATACCATCAAAGAAAACACACCGCTTCGGTACAAGAGGGAATACAGGGCCCACTTTTGTGATCACATCCGGAAGACATGGGTGAAGCGACTCAACCGCATCTCAAGTCCCATTTTCATTAACAAATATTTGAAAGATGCAGAGAGAAACCTGGGAATCAATTTGGATGGAGGAGACCGAGAAGGGAGTGAAGATGAAACTGATGTGTTAATCAATCAGTATACAAGTGCTGCATCACCTCCTCAGGTTTTCACTGAGGCCAACCCGTTGCCAACCCAACCGTCTATACCAGCCTCAGCCCTGCCAGCACGAGAGCAAGCACCTGCTACCACTAATCCACTCACCCAGCCCGAGCAAACATCTACTGTTGTTGCATCTGAAAGCCAGGCTGAACCTCAAGTTCAAACGAGAGGTAGACTGATAAAACTGGCCGATAAGGAGAGAAGTGGACGAGTCCCAGAACCAAAAGTCATGATCAACGAACCTGAGCCAACTGCTAAGAAAGTGGTAGCACCTGCAGATCCAAAACATAGAGGCAAGGGAATAATGCCACCACCACCGCCTAAAAGAAAAGAACTGATTGCTCAAGATGCTGCACTGGCTAGGAAATTGCAGGAAGAAGAGAATGCATTAGCCGGTCTGGTTAGACAAGGAAATGAAACAGGAGGTTCGGGAGTGGACAAAATAGATGAGCAAGAACGAGCTGAAAGAGAAAAGAAAGCTGCAGAAGAGGAGCAGATTAGAAAGAATATTCAGCAAACTCAAGCTGAGGAGGAAAGGAAGAAGAAAGAAGCTCATGATAGAGAAGTAGCTGAAAGGCTGCAAGCGGAATTGGAAATGAGGAAATCGACAGAGGTGGAGACGGCAACAATCTTGGCTGATCCACTAGAGTTCGAATGCAGTCAACTACCTCCCATCACAACAAGAGTGCCCAGAGATAAAACAGATCCAACCCCTCCAATCACAACTCATTCGCCAGTATACAAAGAAAAAGTGAGAGCCAAAAAGGCAAGGATAGAAAAAGAGAAGGGAGATGATGAAGAACTGATGATCACTGGCGGAGTCGAGGGAAAGGGACTGAAAATCAAAAAGGAGCCTAAAGGATTAAAGATGAAAACCGCTTACACAAAAGAGATGGAAAGACTGAAGGAAAGATTTAACATCCCAGTAGACCCACTTGTTGGGACAGCTCAAATCGAAGCAGTCATCGCTCCAGAGACATCATCCGGGCAGAGAAAGAGGAGAAGAATCATGATTGGAGAAAATGATGAACCTGAGGAAAGAGCGGATCCCATTTCATTATCTGAATTGGTAAAGGATAAAGTCGATGGTCCGCCAGCCAAAACTGTTGAGCCCCAAGATCTGGCCGAAAATAAGAAAAAGGCTGCAGAAGAAGAAAAAGAAGAGGCAATGCAAGAAGTGGACGAATTTATGGAGCAAATGGCACCAATCTTCAAGCGTCCTGTGGGCAGAGCTGCAAGAATTAGGGAGGAGGAGGAGGTATCCACTGGCGTTGATGATCCTTACTTTCCTGTACGTACATTTCCAATTAATGTAAAAACTAAGTACGATGCAATGAAAAATGTAATTAAACAGGGTGAGGAGGAACCTATGGATGAAGCAGCCCAGGAAGGAGGTGAACCAAGCGGGCATGAACCCAGAAATGAACTCATCCAGGAGGAGCAAAACGAACCAACTGACTGGCACACAAGCGAAGACGAATCTGTTGGATCAGTCAAGCCCGCCAGATTCTGGGATGAAACTGGAGTTCGCGCCAGAATGGGAATTCAAAAGATAGAAAACACCAAAATGGTGATAAAGGAGGCAGACGTGATTCAGAAGTTCAACGGGAATCCGAAAGCAGTCAAAGCATATGAGGAGCTGTTGGAAAGCATCATACCCGACAAGGGGTTTGCACCAGACTCGCTAAGACACCCTACTGTGGATTTTTGGAGAACATGGCTTGGATGGGAGCAATTCCTGCTACATCACGGAGATCCCGGGTATATGGAATTAACTAGGGAGTTCTATTGCAACATTGACATTGCAAGACGAACAACCTGGGTTAGAGGAAAGACGATAGATATATCCCCGGATTATCTAAACAGATTCCTCCAAACTCCCAGTTATCAAAGCGAGATTCCGGAGGAGGAGATCTTGGGTAAGCGTGGCAAGACCAAAATGAAAGCAACATATCAAGCCATCGCCGACTCCTTGACCAGAACGCCGGGCTTGATGGGGACATTCAGCACGTCCAAGATAAAAGTGGAGTTCATGCCCACATTCGAATTTTACATGGCTAGAATCAGACCCAGCTCGCATCCCCAAACGACTTCAGGCAGTGTGTTGATGGGATTTGCAAAGTTGTGGCATGGGCGAAAACTGAATGTTGGGGAACATATCTTTAAAGTCATGACTACACGAATCAAGAAGAAGAATGCTCTCTGCTACCCGAATCTTATTAGAAGAATCTGCACAGATCAAGGGGTAGACATGGGAGAATTTGACACTGATGCCTTGGTCATTCTGAATCCCCCTATCCCGGTCCCATCCATGCACATTCAAGAGAGGATCACATATGCACTCCCTCCATTCCCTGCTGACTCAAATGTGCAATCCTCTTTCATATCAGGTGAAAAAGCACCATCAATTCAAAGGAGAGATCCAATGCCTCCCCTTGCTCCTAAAAGAAGAAGAAAGGCCCGTACTGAGGCGGGACCTTCAACACAAGTGGGAGAGCCTCAACACGAGCCAGCGGAACCAAGTCCCAGTCAAATTCCTCCATCACCGCCGGTTCAAGCCCCTCAGCAGCAAGCTCACCCCTCCCAGATCCCTCCTCTAAGCCAGAACGTCTCCCAACATCCTGCTAACTCAAATGTAGTCGAGATCGTGAGCTCAATGAACAAAACCATGACAGAAAGTGTCAAGCAGTTGGCAGATGTTATCATTCTGGGAAGGGAAGATGATAGGAGAATCAGAGAATGGAGAGATAAGAGAAAAGAGGAAGAGAAAGCTGAACAGAGGAGAAGAGAAGATGAATTCAGACGACTCCTGTTGGAAAGAGAAGAAAGGCATTACAGAGAAAGGCTGGAAAGCGAAGAGAGGCAACGAAAGATGATAATGGAAAGTGAAGAACGTCAACGCAAAATGATGGAGACGGTGATCCAAGCACTCATCGGACAGCTCCCGAAGCCACCACCTCCGCCAACAGACAATGCTGGGCCTTCAACTCAACCAGAGGAACCGAAAGAATGAATCTGATCTGATCCTATTCATTTTTTGAGCTTAATTGTAAACATCATATAAGAGAATTTCTATCATTTGTGCAAGTTCGTTCTTATTGCATGAAATCTCTTGTAATTGATGTATTTACCGCTTTCCAAAAAGGAATTTTGCAGTCCAAAAACAATTTTATTCTTGAAAAGATGTCTGACAGTCCAAGATGAATAAGTGACTGTCAGGCCAAAAATATGCTGTTGACATACTTTGTATGTTAACAGTGCCTCTTTTACTGCTTTAAATTAAATAACCAGCAAAAGTATGCATAAACTTGTTCTAAATTCACTTGTTGAATTTAGGCTTGTGATTAAATTTTCAAACTTTTAAATTGGGATAATATAATTGAAAACATGCATGAAATGAATTTCTAAGGTTTTGAGCTATAAAAATTTAATGATACGATCAGCTTATTGGGTAATAAATCTGCATGTTAGAAATTTTGATTGAATAGATTGTTAGAATTAAACTCTGATTAAATTTTAGAATATTGTATGACATGAATCAACCCAACCTTGTGAGATTTGAGCCATGAGTCACTTTCACTCATTTATTCTCTTTGATGTGTAAATCTTTTTGGTTAAAGGAAACTAGAACTTGCGATTGGGACCGATTCAAGACCATGTCATATTCTAAAAATCGAGCATATGATCGAGGCACTTAGAGAACCAAATTTTTGGCCTTCATTTGAAATCCAAACCCAAAAATATTTTTCCTTTAGGATTAACCAATTTGAGCCTATAAGCCTATTTTTTCTTTGGAACCCACTATATTTTTCCTAGTCTTACAAAAAGACCAAAATATTCAAACCCAAGTGTGCAAGTATAAATTATATCAAAAGGCATTAAACTTATGATCATCAAAAATGTATTAATCGGTAAGCTAATCAAAAAAAAAGAAAGAAAATGAAGAAAAACAGTTGAACTTTATTCAATATCAATAATTGCAAATGACAAAGCAAATTAGACTAAGTCTAATGTCATGCAATAGAAAAAGAAAAGTAAAAAAAAGAAAGAAATATTGATGATCATAAATTTTAAATAAAAATATGCCATGATATGATAGAATGAATTTTTGCCACTTCTTAGCCCAATAAATTTCCCTTTCCTACCGAATGTTACAACCGTATGCCCCATTATAACCCTTAAATAAGACCTCGAGATCTCGATTTGAGGAAATGAGCCGGTGGCGAGTTGGTCTGATTGCAAGCTTATGGGATTTTGAGTGTTCAGGATTAAACCCCATCTGAGAGTGAATGAATTTTTCGATTCTCTTATATGTGAGGCTCTGTTTCATTAATTATATTTGTGTCATACCTTAATTCTCACTCTTAATCTTTGCATCTTTCAAACATGATGTTCATGAAGGATTGACAATAATGCTTGATTTGTAGGCCCGATGTAGTGAGCAAGTATCATTTCATTAAACACTGCAATCAAGGGAATTTAATACTTGAAGTTTTTTATTGTCTTATCCCAATCCAAAAAGAATATGATTTATGAAGCCACGAAAATGAATTGAATATGCAGAGCCCGTGTTCTTTAGAACATTGACTCTGACTGCTCGGGGACGATCAGTATTAAATGTGAGGATGTTGATAATGGCCAGAAATGACCATTATTTTCAACCCATTTCCGTGTCTGAAACGGGCATTTGATCGCATTCCGGTCTTATATTAAATAAGAAAGCAGTTGAATTGGACTGATTTATGCATAACTGTAAAAATATTGAGCTGGTATGAAAAATGCATAAATATGTAATTTTATTACATATTTATTTTAGAAAAATCCAAAAACATGAGAAAAAGAAAAGAAAAGAAAAAGGAAATGAAAAGATGGGAAAAGAAATGAAAACCCACAAAAAGTTGGATTTTACAGGATACTACGACGCTAGACACAACTGCGACGCTAAGCATGTATAGCGCCGTAGCTTGGTCCAGCGCCGTAGGAGGAAATTGAAGCTGACAGTTTGAAGAAGGGTGGACGGTGCTAAGCATGGATAGCGCCGTAGTCGAGTATAGCGCCGTAAGCATGGATAGCGCCATAGGCTGTCCATTCAGAAACAAAGAGTGTCTTCGAGATGGAAGACTACGACGCTAGACCTATAGCGCCGTAGTAGGATAGCGCCATACCCAGCTATAGCGTCGTACTCAGCCTCAGAATTCAAATTTCAAGGCCTGGGGGCCCATGGGCCTAGGGTTTCCCACCTATTTAAGGACAAGTTGACTCCCATGATCAGTCAATTTTCTCAACATTAAAACTTGGAGACAACTGCTATTCTTGAGAGGTGTGTAGGTTAGTTAGGTAGTTAGGTTTTTATTTTTTTGTATTATTTACATTCATGCCTTAGCTTAGCTTTATAATATGTTAGACTAGTGATATTCCTCATGTCTCCTCATAATGATGATGATGATGATCCTATTCGGATTATTCCTCATGTCTCCTCCAGTGCAACTCCTGAAGTAATGCCTCCCTCCAATCCTATTGATGTTTCTGATACTGAAGAAGGTGATCCAGATGTTGATACAACTGGTGAACAACCTTCAGCTCCAGATTCTCCTAAAAGGCGAGGTCCTAAACGTGGTCCACGAGCACGTAAGTATCACTCTCGGGATGATATTATTGGCGATCCCTCTGGTCCTAGACAAACTCGAGGTCATCAACTAAACATGTCTGAATTAGCAAATATGTGTTTTCATATTATGCATTGCTTTGTTTCATCTATTGAACCTAAGAATGCTAATGAGGCTTTGCAAGATGAGTTTTGGATAGCTGCAATGCAGGATGAATTGCTACAATTCAAACGCAATGATGTTTGGGAGTTGATGGAACAACCAACTGGAGTGAATGTCATTGGCACTAAATGGGTCTTTCGCAACAAGACTGATGAACATGGAAAGATTATTCGCAATAAGGCTCGCTTGGTTGCACAAGGCTTTACTCAGATTGACGGCCTGGATTATGATGAGACATTCGCCCTTTTCGCTCGCATCGAGGCTGTAAGATTATTACTTGCCATTTCTTGCTCTCTTGGTTTTAAATTGTATCAAATGGACATCAAAACCGCTTTTCTGAATGGCTACATCAAGGAAGACATCTATGTGTCTCAGCCCATTGGTTTTGAATGCCTTGATCATCCTGACTATGTTTATAAGGTCAAGCATGCTCTTTATGGTTTAAAGCAGGCTCCACGTGCCTGGTATGAACGCTTGTCTACATATCTCTTGGATAAAGGCTATGTGCGTGGTAATGTTGATAAGACGTTGTTCGTACAACGTACAAACAACCATCTATTGGTCGCACAGATTTATGTGGATGATATTGTTTTTGGCTCTACTTCAGATGATCTTCGAGATGCTTTTGTACACTCCATGCAAACTGAATTCGAGATGAGTATGATGGATGAGCTCACATTTTTCTTAGGGCTACAGATTAAGCAAACTTCTGATGGGATTTTTCTTAATCAAGAGAAGTATGTTGGCACCATGCTTCAGAAATTCAAAATGGAAGGTTGCAAGATTGCCAGATCACCCCTTGGTCAGCATGACAAGATTACCAAAGATGAATCTGGGGTTTCTGTTAATAAAAAAATGTATCGAAGCATTATTGGAAGCCTCTTATATCTCACTGCTAGTCGTCCGGATATCTCCTTCAGTGTTGGTGTGTGCGCTCGTTATCAATCAGATCCTAAAGAATCTCACCTTCGTGCTGTGAAAAGGATCCTTCGATATATTAAAGGTACCCCTAGCCTTGCTCTCTGGTATTCTAAACGGTCATCCCTGGAGCTAATTGGTTATGCAGACTCTGACTGGGCTGGTTGTTCTGACGACCGAAAATCAATCACTGGTGGTTGCTTTTATCTTGGACAGAACTTAGTCAGCTGGTATTCTCGTAAGCAAAATGTTGTTGCTTTATCTACTGCGGAGGCTGAATATATTGCTGCTGCTCATTGTTGTACTCAATTGATTTGGATGCGTCAAATGCTTCTGGATTATGGTATTTCCTTGGATGATTTCTTTATTCACTGTGACAACACCAGTGCCATTGATATTTCCAGGAATCCAGTCCAACACAATCGGAGTAAACACATTGACATTCGATTTCACTTCATCCGAAATTTGGTTGAAGATGGATTATGCAAGATTCAGCATCTCTCGTCGTTGGAACAACTCGCAGACATCCTTACGAAGAACTTGGAGACTTCTCGATTTGAGTCATTGAGGCGCAGTTTGGGCCTCTGTTTTTCTCATTAATTGGGTATGTCTCGGGCGGGCCACTGCATTACTTGGTTTTTTATTCTTTAGGCCCAGGCCCAGGCCCAGGGGGAAAATCTCTTAAACCGATTGAGACGGTTGCCGGTTCTAGAAACTACACAACGCACGTCTCCACTCTCTCTCTCCCCAGTCGACTCTGCGATTCCTCCCGTTTTCCCTTCATTGTTGCGAAATTTGAAATTCTCTCTAGCAATGGCGTCTCCCTCCAGCTCCAATATCAATCCCGATGACGTCGTTGATGCCCAGCCGCTCGCCATTGATGACTCACTCTATAAGGCTCGACTTGCCGCCGAACAATCGCCTGGAGATGATCAGTTTCAGGACGCTCAGGAAGACGTCGATGCTGCTATCGATGACTACTTTGCTGCTGACCCTGATGACGCGGATATGGAAGTCCATCCTGACACTGAGAAGGGTACTAACCCTCAGCCTACTTCGGACAATGTCGAGACTCCATCGGTTGGCGCAGATCCAAAAGCGGATGTTCCAACAACAGCAAACCCTAGTACGTGTGCTGGAAGTTCGACATCTCCTCCGGTCCCTGCCCCCGGTGCGTCTCCGTCCGCTCCTGTCCCTCCTGGTGCCAGTTCACCTCTTTCGCCTTCGGCTGTTGCAACTGGAGATGGGTTGTTGATGTTAGACCCTGAGTTGAATGCTCCGCCTCACCCTGGGACTGCACAGCAAGTTCCATTTGGTGGGTCGCCTACTGAGGATGTTCCAACTACTGAGGAACAACCATCTCGGCCTGATACTGATGATATCCCTCTGGATGAGATACGGCGATCACTTCGTGAGAAAGGGTAACGCAAGGCTGTTCCGACACCGTCCAAACAACCTTCGAAGAAGAAATCCAAGAAGGGCACTCCTAAGAAGAAGTCTGCCCCTGTTCTCAAGGAATCCGATGCCCATTCTCCTCTATATTTCTCCGCTGATGGAGAAAGGTATGCCTTGGAAACCCTTCACTCTCGTGGTTTCATATCTGAGGAATGTTATGTGCATCCATATTATGATCAAATTGGTTTTTCTGAATATTTAGAGAAGAAACATCTTTCTGTTTGGGCTACTTCCCTTAAGCGTTATTCACCTACTATTGTTCGAGAATTCTATGCCAATTTGCATCCTGATATCCTTGATCCTGTTTCCCCTTGGTATTGTAAGATTTATCTTCGTGGAGAGTTGTTTGATCTTACTCCCTCTGTTTTCAATGAGTTGTTGGAACTTCCTACCAACACTGACATGAACAACCCCTTTGATCTGCTTAATGCTGAGCTAGCTACTATAGCCTCTACTATCTCTGCTTCTAAAAAATCTGCTTTTGGTAGATGTGCTATGAGTCCTTCAGACCTTTCTATGAAATTCAACTGCCTGTTTAGGATTGGTGCCTCCAATTTCTTACCTACATCCAATGCTAGCCAGCTTAGTTCTCATATGGGTAAATTCTTGTTTTCCATTGATGAATGTCCTGAGATCCTTAACTATGGTTACCTGATCATTAAGCATATGTTGAGGTTCTCTCGTGACAAAATTGAGAAGAATACCCAGTTGCCTTATCCTGCTCTCATCACCCTGTTTGCGCATTCCTGCCACTTGCTTGCCTCTAATGAAACCTTCATTAAAGTCAAGAAACACTTACCTTCTGATAAGCTTAAAGGTCTTCATAATGACTTCAAGCTTGGCCCTCAAAAGTTTGGATCTGCTCTAGTAGATCATATCAGAACTGAGCTGCAACAGGTTGAAAAGGAACTAGGCATTCTGAATGACAAGCAGATGGGCTTGAAGAGGAAGGTTCGAAAGCTGGTTGCTCTACTGCCACATTCTTTTGATGCTCCAGCTGAGGGGGAGGATGATTCTGAGGGAACTCCCTGATCTGCCAAGTAAGGGGGAGTGACAGTGGAAAGGATTGCAGGGGTGCTGATTGTTTTACTGATGTTGGAACAACTTTGTGTATTTCTGGTTTTCAGACTATGGATATTCTGGTTTTCTGTATTTGGTGGATATTTTGGTTTTTCTCTGATCTGTTATTGCTGAATACTCTCATGGATATTGGTATGGGATTATCTTTATGAATAGATGTTTTTGGCTATGCCTGTTCTTCTTCAGCTCATATCGTTTGTGGCATGCTTATTTGTTGAGATTCTAATGCTCTCTGATTTTATTATGACTCTCTGTGCTTTCTCCACTGTTTTGACTACTTGGCCCGATCATCTCCGCAAAGGGGGAGATTGTTAGGGATATTTTTAGTATTGTAAAGATGTTCGTCATTTTGGCCGTTGTTGCAACATCGTGTCAACAACGCTTTATTATCTTCACTGGAAAAAGCACAGGATAGTACAGTGACGTGGCATTTCCCCTAGCAGGCCTTAGAAGGGTTTTTGATGGGCCTTAAACCCATATAAATACCTGTCTTCGTCCTTGAGGGTGTATGAGAGTTTGTAGCCGCAATCACAGTATACTTTACAGAGAACTAACAGCATCAAGAGCTGTGATTATGGCGGTTTGAGAGCTGAAGCAGAAGCCCCCTGGTTTACGTTGTTTGCAGAAGGCACCAACAACCATCCTGCTGCTGGTATATCTTTACCTGTTGTGTCTTCTACATTCTTTATGGGGTAATTGGGATTGTGTTTAGGCATTTCCTAGATTATTGTTTTGTAAACACAATCCGTGTGTATTGTAGGTGTCTTAGCACCATTGAGCTTAATTTGATTGATTAGCTAGGTTCCTCAAACACCACCTTAATACCTGCCGGTGAATTGCTTGCATTTGGGTAGATAGTTGATGCTCCCTTGTGTTCTTCTAGTCTATTTGGGTAGATAGGAGAGTTCATTGGAATGTAAGGGTATGTAAGGTGTGGTTGACTCTTGTTCAATCGGTTTGGTGGAGATCTAGTGGAATCCCTGGCTTGGAGCCCCCAGATGTAGATCAGTGGATCGAACTGGGTGATCAAATTCCTTGTGTTCTTATTTTATTCCGCACTCTGTTTTTCTGTTTGCCTCTGGTTGTGGTTTGCAGGTTGTTGAGACATCGCTCAAACAACTCTTACAGGGTTTACGTATTCTGATTGGACATGTCAATTACTATTTTTAAAACCTGTTGAAAATTATAGAGTCACCATTGAATTTCTGACAGAATACATGTTCTGAAAAGAACTCAATTTTTGAACTTTTTCCATACCTTATTTTGAAAAGTGTAAAACATGAAACTTGTTCAACTATGTGTTGGGTATCTACAGTTTAAATTTCAAAGCAATCTCCTTTCATGTGAATTTTTAAACTGACTTGGCGTAAACTGCGACATTGGACTTGATTTTTGGTCCAAATGAGAAATTGTTGGATTTTGAGATCCATGAAATGATATTTTCATATCTATGAGATATTGATATGGGAGTTAAATGTTGAAATGATATTTGGCATTATTGAATGCCCTTGTTATGAGGTTACTCCCGTGAAATTGTTGAAAACTCTTTTAAAGAGGATATTATGTGGAAAATTGTGAAAAACTCTTTTAAATCCATTGTGCACTATTAACTTGAGTAAGATGCCATACTTGATAGAGGGCTAATGCACTAGGGATGTGTCTTGCGGGGCCTCCCCCTCTAAATATGCCAAGACGGCATTGTTGATAAATTGTGCCAAAACGACGTTGTTGCATGTATGAGTCTATACTCTTGGGTGTATCCGTGATGGGTTACCCGAGGCTCCGGAGTGTGTCTGTATATGAGTCCGCTGCATGCTGATCATGACTTATGATCGATATGATATGATATGATATATGGAAAATGGTGTCCTCTTGTGCATAGTTGCTACAATGGTAAGAATGAAAGTTATGTATTTTGTTAAAGGTAATGTGTGTGATCCTTTTTAAAAGAAAAAGTGAAAATTATTATTTTTTTTAAATGAGAGTCAACCATTATTTTAAAATCCACTTCTTAAAGTGGAGCGGGTTGACTTACTCGGTACCATTGTACTGATAAAAAGTTGTTGTGTTATCTTTTTACAGATATTGGAGCTGACATGTGAACTGCATCTCATGACATGAGCATTTGGGGATGGGATTACCTTTCATCAAAAAGATTGTTGCTTTAAGGAACCACGTACTTTTAATTATTAATGTCTTATATATTGCCTTTAGTTTATGCTTCCGCGTGAGAAAGAACAATGACTCTGGTATTAAGTACTTTAAATTTTCTTATGACTATATTTTATAAAATTGGCAATTATTTTTAAAGTCCATATTACAAAAATTTATATGTGAAGATATTTAGCCGTAGCACTTGTCAATTAAGTTAGCCAAAGGGCGAGCCTAACTGACAAGTGTGACGGTAACATTCTGAAACCTTATGAGGATGAATTTCGGGGTGTTACACGAATCGAACCGAGCTTCAAGTGTTTGAGCTCTGTTCGTTAAGCTTAACGAACGAACATGAACCGAGCCAAAAATCTTAACGAGCCAATTTTCATGTTTGAGCTCTGTTCGTTTAACCTTACGAACGAGCTAATAACGAACGAACACGAGCCTAGTCGAGTTCAGTTAACAAATCATTTATTTTATTAATAATTTTATTTGTTTTAGAATTAAATTAGGTGTGGATATGTAATGTATATTGTAGTATAATTTATGAGACAAATGTGAAATTAATAAAAATGGAAAATGGAAAGAACAACTAGATAAAATTTTTATTTGTTATAATATATATTCCATTAAAAAAGAATTTCGAACTGTTCGCGAACTTAACGAACGAACACACAAACCAAATTATGTGTTTGAGCTCGGTCCGTTTAATTTACCGAACAAGCTGTTAACGGACGAACACGTGTCGAAACGAGCTCAGCTCACGAACTGTTTGTTCTATTTACAGCTCTACTCATAGGTCTCAAAAAAGTAAAAAAACCTCTTCAAATGAACCCAAAGTTTAAATGTGAGTTGTATTTAAAAATGGGTTAGCGTATTTAATTGGGCTATAAAATGGATATGATCGAGTTGTATTTAAAAATGAATATAGGGGTCATTTAGCAATAATTAAAAAGATTTAGTTTTCTATAAACTATATTTTTACCCCACTAACAGTTAAACTATTGATTTTTAGTGAAAAAGCTAACGGTGTGATCAAACGTGGAAAAACAATGAATCTAACGGGACCAAAAGTGTAAAATTTTGAAACGTGAGACCAAAAGCGAGTGAGAGAAATTCCTATGGGACCAAAAGTGGATTTTTCCCACAATTTTAACATAATAGATAATTGATTGCGAATTTAGTCTTGAAACCCTTCATTAGTTATAACTATCTGCATTTCGAACATGGATTTGATATATATCCTAAGAAAGAAAATTGACAGAAAATGTCATTTGTGCAAACAGTTAACTAATTAAGCCAATTAGTAGATGCATAGTACTTAAAATTCCTTGGGGACCAATTTGCAATCGGAAGTGCGAATAGTTGGAGAGTCAAAGTACCACAAATATCTAGTTAAGACCAATCTTACAGTTGATCCACACATAGTCATAGCCGGGTAAGACCATGTGCAAGATGACCTATGGGACCCAAATTTTTGAAATTTAGTTTATTAATAGAGTATTTAAATATATACTCCTCCGTTTTTTATTATTTGCACCATTTTTGATTTGGCTACTATTCACACACACTTTGTCTTAAAGTTTTATCCTATACAAGTTAAAATAGTCAAGTGATCTTGTTAAATTCGTCTCGTCATATAGTTTTTAAATATCGAACTTTTAGCATTTTTATTTGTACCGAACTTCAGTTACTAATGATTTAAAATATGCAATAGACTGTGTGTTGGGTGGGTCCGTAACAAATAATAATAAAAAAAGGGAGGAAGTATATATAAATACACTTTGGGTCCAAAATTTGGTAGATGATCTAAGAAGAAAATAAAGTGGACTAAGATGATGAATTGATTCTAAAAATATTAGAAGGCTTGCTTTTTTCAAGTAGAAAGTTGTTTAGTTTGTTTTTTGTTTTTTGTTTTTTTTTTCTTTGTACTTTTACTCATTTATAAAGAACTACAAACGTTGATATGCAACCTTTTGGGTTAATTTTTTTTTTAATAGTACTAGTTTTACATATAGTTTTAAAAAATTATAATTAACTTAGATTTGATACCGGGGGCTAAAATTTGTTTAAAACATGCCTATCAAAATGATTAGACGGCCCTGCACATACCAACAAAGACGTTCGACAACAAACAATAGCAGCAAGGACAATTAATATTCTTTACTCCTTCGGATTATACCCTTGAAGACGATCATAGAATAGCTCGACTTCATCCTTGTCAAACCAGTCTTCTTTCATCTGCAAAAAGTAAGATTTCTGGATTACTCACACGAGACAAATAGCATGATATATGCATAGTTTGACGAGAATTTGGAAAGACTACTTCAACTTACAAAGTAAGGGTATCCATTTTGAACACTAAAGTCCTTTGGGGCGGCGGCCAAGAATCGATCTGCATATAATAAAGAATAAACACCGCATTCTACTCCATTCTGCTGCTGAGGGACCTATAACAATTAAGTTAATGCAATAATCAATGTGCATCATTGAGGATACAAACGTTGGAGCAAGAAACAAAGATTCAAATTAGTAATACTACCTTCGGAACCAGTATAGGAATTTTTCCTATCTCATCAGGGCCCTCATGTCTCTCGCCTAATGTGAATATGTCCAATACAAACCTGGAATAAAATCAAACACTTATATATAACAGAATCCAGTAAAATTAGACGAAGAGTCGAGCTGCGTTTTGAATTTACAATTTTTATACAAATATATGTTTATGTATACATACTCCCTTATTTTAGGCTCGAGTTTTCGCGGCGAGCCATACTCATGTAGTGAGTCCAGCACCAGTACGCAAGGAGTTTTGGTTTCCGACTCAATTTTTTCACCAAAGTGACACAGGATTAACAGAGACCAGTGTTCCCTGAAAGGAAAATGTATAGTTTTTTTTAAAAAAAAAAAATTATCAAAAAATACTGCAATTATCAGAAGATGACTGTGCTGCGCACTAAAAACGTACCACTGACAGCAAGGAACAAACACATATGTTTTCGTGAATATGTCATTCACTACATACTGCATCCAGGCGAGAGCACTTTCTCTGAAGTCTTTTACTGTGTACATATAAAAGATATAGGACTGAAAATACATGGTCGAGTTGCGTATCGCTTCTGGACATTCATTCCATAGTTTCCTACATAATTGCAGGAAAATCAATTTACATATATTAACGTAGATTGATATGATATCAAAATTTGATCCTTTAAGTTTATGGTACTCACCCAAGGAGATAGTAAAATACGCCATCGCTCATTTTCTGTCGAAGGATAGAGTCGGGACCACAGATTCTGTTATTTTGTGGATGGGACTCTACGCTTGTTGCAAGGTCTTCACAATCACTTGTAGTAGATAAATCCACATACCTTCGCTTCCTACATCGATATAAATGGTATCCTCTAACTCTTTCCTTCAAACTGCCTGTAAGAAAATACAATCAACATATATGAAAAAGTTAGAAATAAGGATAACTTGGCATAAGTATCTTGGAGTTAGGACATCATAACACAACAAACAAACACAATACTCCAACTAGGCCAAGATTGATGAAGTATTCGGTTGAGAAAAAATTTATCTCACTCAACTAAACATTATTCTGGAGTAAAAGTGTTCCTAGAAAGACCATTTTTTCCAGGACTTAAAGATCACTTCAAAACAATTTGAATTGAATATGAACAGAGTAAATATTTCTCATCAGCAACTTTTCGCCTCAGACCTTTGCTCTTTGGAGAAGCAAGCCTGTCCATATAGCATCTCAATATTAGCTTGGCTCACTATATAAACCCCTTCCATGTTCCTTTTAGACCAATGTTGTAAAAACCCACCATCATTATAAAACAAGCACAACCAATGACAAACAGAACAAATTTTTAATCAGAGTAGCAGATATGCAAATTTCCAATGAAATTTTAGTGAGAGGGCAATCAATGACAATGATGTTGCTACCCTGGCAGTTATCACTTTTTGAAGACACAGGTCAGGACTGCAGTGTAGAACTCTTCAGGTCCATTGAGCTATTTCCCTTTTTACGGCACAAAGACAAATAGAAAAGTTTGTCATATTTGGAAATATATCTTTTATTTGCCGTTAATGCACAGAAAAGTTTGTTGCAAACTTCACATGTTTTCATCCAGCACTGTTATAATGTCATACTTGGAAGAAGAATCTATGGAGATGTTTTTTGAGGCACCAGATGGAAACAATAACTTATTTCCAAACTCTTTTCTTTTCGTCCAAAAAAGCGCCATCTTGTCCATTTTACTTTCTATTCACCTCCTCTATTAGCTTCTTGTCCTTTCAAAAGTAGTTATTGAGGATCACAATTCAGGGGACTCAAGATACATTAAAACGACACGATTTATGATAAGAGAACGTATCCTAAACAATTATATATAGGATGCTTGAAGTTAGAATGTTGAAAATTTTGTTGACATAAGGATTCTTGGCCAGTCTATAAAAATTTTGTTCAAAATTCTTGAAACTGAAAATTTTTTTTGTTTAGGTGGGCGAAAAATTGAATGGAAGGATCAACTTAGACCTCATTAACTTGCTATTAATGTTAGTAATATAACGCGACCTCACCCATATCACGTGCTTTATCCAGTTTTTGGTACGTCACTGACGCGTGGCACCATCATAGAACGTTGAGGTAAGTTAAGTTCATTTAATTATCCATACCTTCATCCTTAAATATCCGTATTTTGCACCCCAAGTCGCCTCGTAAACTTTCCCACTTTAACTATTTGGCGACAACATGAGATAAACCATAATCTCCTTAAGATTGCCGCGTGGTGCCAAAAAAACATAAATGAATCTTCAGATAATTAAATTTCCGTACACCCGGTTTCAAAAAGTCCATAACGAGCACCCAAGTCGCATTATATACTTTCTTAAATTAGCCATTAACGACTACAACAAACAAGCCATGATCCCCCCCGCGGATCAACAGGCTTGCAGCAGATTCAATAAACAAACACACATTCAATAAAATAAGAAAGCAACAGCAGCCTCAGGAAGACAAAAACAAACATATAAGAAGAGAACATAACAGATCAAAAAGTACACCGTGTGACATAAGCAACTTGAGCAGATCTAACAAAAACCCTAAAAAACAGCCACACAGATCAATTCCTAGGCAGCTATTCAAACCAACAAAAGCTAAAGAAATGAATTCATTAAGGGCAAATTAAAAAATCAAGCTAGAGATAAAAACAAATGATGATAAAAAAAGAACAGAATAGAGAACTGCTGTTAATTACCAAGGTTGTCATCCTCAGTCACTTCATCAGAATCCTCATCGGAATCTTCATTATCCTCGGATGATTCTTCTGTTCCTGTTCTCCCGAAAAAAGAAAACAAAACAAAAAAAAGGGCACAAAAACCGCGATGTTATAATGCATTTGTTAAAACTGGGGAACCATTAAAGCCACAGAAATGAATTCAACAGTAAAACTGGGGAACCATTAAAGCCACAGAAATGAATTCGTTAAGGGCAAATTAAAAATCAAGTTAGATATAAAAAATAAATTAAGATCAGAAAGAACCGAACAGAGAACTCCTGTTAATTACCAATGTTGTCATCCTCAGTCACCTCCGCAGAAATCTCATCGGAATTTTTTTTATCTTCTGTTGTTGGTTCCTCATTCTGTTTCTTTTCTTTTGTTTCTGTTTTATCCATAAAAGAAAACAAACAACAAAAATAGTCACAGAAACCGCAAGGGTATGGTGCATTAATTCAACAGTAAAACTGGGGGACGATTAAAGCAAAGAAGTGTTCTCACCTTCGGTAAGGGTGGTGTGAAAATCGGTGACGGGGCGGTTGTTGTTCCTGCACCGCCTCTGGTATGTGATCAGGGTATTCTTGTTCTCCATTGTTTTTCTTTGAATCTGATGCAGTGATGGAACGACTTGAGTGTTGAGAATATGAAGTCGTCACCCTGACTTGGAACACGGAGCACCTGTTTCTCTTTCACAAATAATAATGAGAATATCTATTACTGCTTTGGTTGTCTCTATATTTATACTATCATGCAACAATGACAACTCAGCCATCCTTATACATTTTCCACTCAAATTTTATCGATTTAATTTGGATCTCGGCTGATCTGGAGGAGATGGTTTCATCTCTGCCGTTCAAGCCAATGTCATCAACGGCTATATATTTTTGAATAATTTATTATAATAAAATTCAATATCTGGGGATTGGAAAATTGGAATTGGTTCGGAAAAATCAATTCCTGGCCCTAACGACACCAATTGTGTTTTTTTTTTTTTTTTTTTTTTTTTTTTTAAGAAGCCGAAACCAGACAAAATGTGGCGAGAGCCCATGCCACACAAAGGGAAGGGATAGGGGGTCGGATGGGGAATCAAACCCCAACCTAAAGATAGGAACTTTGCCACTTTGACTAGTCCACATACCCGACACCAATTGTTAATTTATGGGTCGATGTAAAAAAAAAGGAAAAGAAATATATTCAAAGTCCGGACGTGAAATAATATTATTCTATTTTAGCCAAAGGCAAATATAGCAACTACTTCTGGTGGGAGTTTTGTGGAACAAATTTTCAAATATTTTTAATTATTTTAGTTGTTTGAGTACTTGTTGAAACAAGTAAAACTATTTCGGTTAACGTTTGATACAACTAGCTCAGTAGCTCCTATCACACACTGCTCAAAAAACAAAAAAGCCTAAAACATCCCATAAGTTTAAACACAGTAATTTCTTAAACAGTCTCATATTAATTATCATAATCCATCCGATAAGTATTTTAATTTTTATCCAAAAATTTATATATATTCAACAATGGAAAGGGATTTCAAATATACAATTTAAACCTTTTGTCTGTTTCAAAATCATCTTGAAAAAATTCAACAATTGTGAGGAAACCTTAGTTTACAGAATTCAATTCAGCACCAAATTGCAATCCGGCCAAAAGTTGTACTCAAAGTTAAAAAGATCCATCTACAAATTACTAGTAGAATGCAAGGTCTAATTTGATCTCGATGAAAAACGGCTCGGAAGATGGTTTAATATATAGCTATAGCAGAAACACGGAAAAAAACCCTAATGGTCCCATAATTTTGTTCGTTTTCCCAAATCATCCCATAAGAAATGAATTAACCCAATCAATCCAGTAACTATGCTAATTTTCGCCAAATCCATATCCCATCCAACCCCTAATGACGGTTAATGCTGACGTAGCAGCGGATTAGTGTGCCTAATGACGATTAATGCTGACGTGGCAGCATATTAGTGCGCCTAATGTATTCATTAGGGATGGGTGGGATGTATTGGGCGAAAATTAGTATAGTTACTGGATGTATTGGGTTAATTCAATTTTTATGGAATGGTTTGGGAAAACGAACAAAATTATGGGACCGTTAGGGTTTTTCCTGCAGAAAAACAGGGATGTTTAATTTGGGGGACCATAACTTATTAACCTATACGAATCCAAATGAAGTGATTCAACCAGCTAAGTACTCAACACATTCTATAATTCACCTGAAGAAATCGAAAGTTGAAACACTTAATTGGAAAATTGTTGAAATCGGCTCTGCATGGTGATCACAGACCCTGCAGGATGCTTGCTCCTTTTACCATCTCCAAATTTATTGGAATCAAAAAGGCAAATTATGTGGAACTTTCATCTATTCATTACACTTGCACGTTCTCAAGAAGGATTTTGGTGTGCTCGAAAGCAACTCTTCTAATGTCATTGCTTGGATTCTCAATCTGGAAATGGAACCTTGGTAGTTTCATTGAGATATTTCAGAGATCCTAGAGTTTAAAATTGCGCCAACACTGTCTCATTCCAAAAAGAAAAAATGTAAGCTCGCGTGCACCCTGATTACAATGATCCGTTTGACTTGGACGCAAGTTCAATGTTCTTATTTAGTATAAGTAAAAATTACATAAAATATACTTCATCCGTGTAGGTCCCTTTGTGATTCAAGATTCTGTTACGGTCGTTATTACGATGTTCTAACTACGATATACGAAAGCGATAAAGAACACAGTAATTTGATAACCCAGTTCGGTCCTTCCGACCTACGTCTGGGGGATACCAATCCAGGCGACCTTCACTAGACAGAAAAACCAAAACACAAACACGCTAACCAAGCCTAACACAGAATCCAAACTCTACCACTAGATGATATGCTCTAGCTGATCAGACGTCGTTGAGACTCCCCCTCAACACACCTGTAGGGAACACACCCTAGAATGGAATCTTCAAAGGCACCAGCGCTGTCTGTCGTTCTCCTTGGCTTTCTTCTTTGATCGCATGAATTCCTCCAGAACTTTCTTGAATATAGAAGATCACAATATCTCCAGATATTCCAATGTAATCTCAATCTAATCTTGTTCTTCTAAAATGTCTCACACTATGAAATCTTGAAGAACATTTACAAGACTTTCTCAAAACTTTCTCTCTGTAATCTCTCAGAATGAATACAAGTAAAAATCGCTCAAAAATCTTATTCTAGATTACAGACTCTGCACTTATATAAAGAATACAAAAGTCATAACTACCAGCAGAGTTAACTGTCGTCGTCAGCCTGATGTGCCAACACCTGAGAAACAACTCAATGAAAAGTACAAGGTTAAGTTGTCATAACACAGTATTAACAATCTCCCCTACATTTCATGGAGATGTTGATCCATCAAACAAGGTGTCTATCAGAAATGCAAACAATAATCAATTCAGATTATGATAGATAAACACATCAACCAATATAACACAATATCAACAAAGTAAAGTTCCAAACAAGACGACAGTAATAGAGAGTCAATAGTCCATCACAGTTTATCCAAAAACAAACAAACACAATCATCAAAACAGTGTCATCAGCACAAAGTTTAAACATCCATCAGTCATCAGAAAATCACCAAAAACATTAAAAAGTTTAGTCAGAGTCAGAAAAGTGTTACCCAAATGTACCAACAACCATACCACATCGAGATGACCCTCCACCAAAATAGACACCACCACACCTGTTTCTCCCCCTTGATGGATCAAGCTACTCCATCTGAAGAATCCTCTTCCTCATCAGCAAATGGATTCTGCTCTTCAGAACGAACTCCACTTGAAGAGGCCTTGCAGGTTGGGGACAGAGAACCTGGAAGCATACTTATAATCTGTGCAATCTTGCGCTTGGTGGCAATGGCTTCCTGACTGATCTTTGTCTGCTTGTCACTAAGGGCAAGCAACTCAGATTTAATCTGCAAAATGAGATCAGTGCCAGACGGTGGTGGTCCTTCCTTGAAGTCATTATGCTTGTCACAAAGCTCTTGGGAAGGGGAATGTGCATTTATCTTGATTAGGTCATCCTTCTTTGTCTTAATGCCATTGTGATGCAGCAACAATGTGATAAGGCCAGGGTATGGTAGACTAGCAGTCTTTGTGATTAGATCACGAGTAAAACCTAGCATACGCTTCAAAACCAGAAGACCAAAATTCATAAGTTCTATTCCAGAATCAATACAAAACAAAAGTTTACCCATTTCCAGTGAAGGCTGTGAGGCATTGGAAGTTGGCAGGATGTTTGCACGACACAAATAGAACAAGCAGTGAAATTTCATGGTCATATCAGAAACACTGCACTTCTTCCGGCCAAAGTCAAAAGCCCTCTCATTTGAAATGGTGTAGGCTATGTCGGCAGGCGAATGAGGCAAATACTCCAATGGATCACCGAGATCGTCGTTTGGTGCAAGTTCTAACAACGCATTGATAACACCAGGAGTTAAATCAATAAACTTGCCTCTAATGTATATCTTACCGAACCACTGAGACTTTTTGTTGAGAACTTCAGGATGTAAATTGGCGTAGAACTCTCTGACCAGTGTTGGAGAGTAAGCTTTAAACACCCTTGACCATTTCAGTAAATGTCTTTCTTCAAGAAACTCAACGAACCCTAGGTCCGTGTATGAAGAGTGGACAAAAGTCTCCTCTGGGATGAACTTTCTGTTAACCAGGTCTTTGGTTCCGAATAGCATCATTTCCTTGGTGAAATACATCATGTTGAATGCTCGTTGTGACTGTAAATCTCGCTTTGTTTTCTCTGGAGTCCTCTGGGTCCTTGGTCGTTTCGCAGGTGTACCAACATCACTGGTAGAGGTGCTCCGCTTCTTTCTCTGAGAAGACCTAGTAGTAGGTCGTCGGACCTCTGTTCCAACATCAGCTTGTTCTGGAACCTCTGGTTCATCATGGGGCAGAATATGGTCTTCTTCTTCTTCCTGGACATGTTCGGCTTCAGCATTGGCAGGGTTTGGAGTATTTTCAGTGGGGTTTTCAGTGGATTTCTCTGTAGGGTTTGGAGTAGGATCCTGAGGAGGATTTTGCACTGGACTAGGAGGAGGGGTAGGATACATAGTGACAATAGGTTCAGCGTTCTCAGCAAATTCTGCAAGTTGGCCTTCGGTAGCTTCTGTGGAGGTTTGAGTGGGGTTTTCAGGCATGGCATTTTGATCCTCAACGAAATTTTCTGAGGGATTTTGGGTTTCAGAAGTAATTGGTGGTTCCGAACTAGTTGGGACTTGATCGGAAACTTTTTCGGGGTTATTTGTGGAGGAAGAAGACGCCATTGCTATGTATTCTTTGAACACTCAAACTGAAAAACTGAAATGTAGTGAAACGGAAAACACAAGCTATCGATTTAAAGAGAGAAAATGAAGATGAAGAGGCGAAAAGCAGTTTCTCCCTGACGTGCGACGTGACTGAGGCGTCAGTTTGCAGTCATCATGACCCCAAGGACGACGGTTGCGAAAACTTTATCCAAAATGAATTGGGCCTACAAAACTTATGGACTAGATCAAGTGTAAAATGTAAAAATAAACATAGACATTGATCAAATTTAACTAGAATAGCAAAGGCCCATAGTAGATCTAAGTGTTTCAAACCTTTCACCGTCGAGTGCTTTAGTAAGGATGTCAGCCCGTTGTTCCAACGTCCCAATATGCTCAATATTGCACACACCCTCTTCAACCAAATCTCTTATAAAATGATACCTTATATCAATATGTTTGCTGCGACTATGTAGAACAGGATTCTTTGAAATGTTAATTGCACTTGTATTGTCGCAATACACCTTGAAATCATCCTTCTTGATCCCATAATCACACAAGACTTGTTTCATCCACATCAATTGTGAGCAGCAGCATGTTGCAGCAATATACTCTGCTTCCGCTGTAGATAGTGCAACTATGTTCTGCTTTCTAGAAAACCAACATACTAGATTATTTCCCAAATAAAAACATCCTCCCGTTGTTGACCTTCTGTCATCACAACAGCCTGCCCAATCCGAATCAGTGAACCCTATCAAATCCAAACTTGATCTTTTAGAGAACCAAATCCCTAATCCAATAGTTCCTTTCACATATCTCATGATGCGTTTAACAGCTTTCAAATGCACTTCCTTAGGATTTGCTTGAAATCTAGCACAGACTCCAGTGCTAAAGGAAATGTCAGGTCTGGTTGCTGTCAAATAAAGCAGACTACCGATCATACTTCTATACAATTTCTGATCTACACTAGCTCCTTGATCCTCTTTAGATAATTTCTGTTGTTGACCCTGTGGAGTTCTAGCAACCTTGCTATCTTCCAACTTGAATCTCTTTAGCATATTCTGAGCATACTTTTCTTGACTAAGAAACATTCCATCTTTCATTTGTTTCACTTGAAGTCCTAAAAAGTAAGTCAACTCTCCCATCATGCTCATCTCGAACTCTGATTGCATAGCTTGAACAAAGTTGTTTCTGAGATGTTCTGACGTCGATCCAAAAATTATATCATCAACATATACCTGTGCAATTATGAAGTGGTTGTCTTCATGCTTCACAAACATCGTCTTATCAGCTTCTCCTCTCTTATATCCATTATGAATGAGAAATGAAGACAATCGATCATACCAAGCTCTAGGAGCTTGCTTTAGTCCATAAAGTGCACCCTTTACTCGATATACATGATTCGGTCTAGTAGGATCTTCAAAACCAGTAGGTTGTGCCACAAATATCTCCTCTTTGATCTTCCCATTTAAGAAAGCTGTCTTGATGTCCAGTTGATACAACTTGAAATCCATAGAGCATGCAAATGCTAACAAAATTCGAACAGCTTCCATCCTTGCAACAGGTGCAAACGTTTCACCATAATCCAGACCTTCTATCTGTGTAAAACCTTGAGCAAATAGGCGAGCTTTATTCCTTATAATGTTGCCTTGCTCATCAGTTTTATTCCTAAAGACCCATTTCGTGCCAATAACATTGATGTTCTTCGGTTGTTCAACCAATTCCCAAACATCGTTTCTTTCAAACTGGATCAACTCATCCTGCATGGCTGCTATCCAATATTCGTCTTGTAGGGCTTCAGATACATTCTTAGGTTCCACTCTAGATATGAAGCAATTTAGTCCTGCCAATTCTCTGTAATTGACCTTCTTGCTTCGAGTTAGACGTTGAGCACTTGGATCACCTATAATGTCTTGTTGTGAGTGATGCTTCAGAGTCCTTGGACCTCTTCTCTTATCAGAAACATCAGCTTTAGAACTTGAATCATCATCCTCTGGATTATCTTCATGATCATCTTCTCCATCATCATTAATGACTATTCCTTCTGACTGTTGTTGACTGGATGTACCAACATCAGGAATATCTAATGGAGTATCAACGCTTGGGGCTGTATCATCATCATAATCTCTAGGTAAACAATATTTATCCTCAAAAAGGACATTTACTGTTTCAATAACCTTTCGGGATCGGATCAGATAAACTCGATAAGCTCTTGAGTTATTGGAGTAACCCAAAAACCATCCTTCTTCAGCTCTAGCGTCAAACTTCTTAATTTGCTCTCTATCCCTGTAGACAAAACATTTACATCCAAAAATATGAAAGTATTTAACAGTAGGAGTTTTACCATTCCAGATTTGATATGGAGTGTTGTTAGTATGAGGTCTCAACAACACACGATTGATGATGTGGCAAGCTGTATGAATTGCTTCGGCCCAAAATGATTTTCCAAGTGTAGTAGCATGTAACATTGAACGTGCCATCTCTTGAAGTGTCCTATTCTTCCTTTCAGCAATTCCATTCTGTTGAGGTGTCTTTGGGGCAGAGTACTCATGAAATATTCCATGGTTGTTGCAGAAAAGTTCAAACTCCTGATTCTCAAACTCGCGTCCATGATCAGAACGAATCCTTTGAATTTTAGTTTGCTTTTCATTCATCAACTTCAGGCTTAGCTTTTCAAAGTGTTGGAAGGCTTCATCTTTGCTCCTGAGAAAACATACCCAAGTGAATCTCGAAAAATCATCAACACAAACTAAAACATACCTTTTGCCATTAAGGCTCTCAGTTTCTGTTGGACCCATAAGATCCATATGAATTAGTTCTAAGCAATGATCTGTAGAGACTCCATCAGTCTTCTTATGTTGAGCTCGGGTTTGTTTTCCTTTTGAACAGTCCACACATGTAAGATCTTTGTTGTTGTGTAGTTTAGGCAGACCTCTGACAGCGGCTGAACAACTTAGCTTGTACAATGATTGATAGTTGAGATGTCCAAGCTTCTTGTGCCACAAATTTGTGAGGTCATCTATGCTTGCAAGTGCCTGATCCAGATTAGCTTCCAAGGTATAGCAATTGTTCTTAGAACGTTTACCAGTCATGATATTGTTTCTCCTGTGATCAAATACTTGACAAAGAAATTTATTAAAAATAACAAGAGAATCTTCATCACACAATTGACTAATTGAAATGAGATTAGTAGTAAGCCCTTCAACATGATAAACTCTAGAAAGTTTAGAAAGTTCACCATCCTTTACATTACCGTAACCAGTGATTTTGCTTCTAGCACCATCACCAAAGACTACATCTCCACAGTCATTGTCTGTAAAGTTATTGAGGATCTCCTTACTACCTGTCATGTGTCTAGAACAGCCTGAATCAAAGTACCACTTTCTGGAACGTGGTTGTTGCTAAGATGATAGAACAACAAAGCAATTACTTTCCTTCCTCTTTGGCACCCATTCCATCTGAATTCGAATCTTCTTCTTTAGGTCTTCATGAGGCCAAACTACTGGACGTCCGTTCATAAGATCACGAACTATCCTCATGCACGTTTCAGCTGTATGACCAGGTAAGTTGCAATAGAGACAGTCTCTTCGTCGTTTGGATGATGTAGGAACATTCTGATGTGTCAGTGAACTTGCTTCAGCATTCAGATTTCCACCACTAACAAATAGTCTTTTTCCAGTAGATACTTGATTCTTGTACCCAATACCAGTCATGTCTCTGTAGCTTTTTCCAATAGACAAAACTTCATCAAGTTTACCTTTCCCTTTGGTCATCTTCTCTAGGTCAGCAACTCTAATTTTCAATTTTATAGATTCCTCTCTGAATGATTCCTTCTCTTTAGTCACAGTAGTAATTTGAAGCTTCACTTCATCATACTTTCCCTCAAGAACTTTTAGATCATCAATTGCCTTAATCTTTTCAGCTTCTGCTTTATCCAGAGTCAGACGGATGTCAGTGAGTTGTTTCGACAACTGCTCATTCTCCTGTACCGCTTCTTCATATTCTTCCTTAAGTTCTTCATAGATTTCAACAAGCTCGGCATAAAGACTACCTGATTCACCTGAAACAATAGATGAAATATCAGCAATTAACTTTATTGACTCAGTATTACCTTCCAAGGGATCTGGACTGGCTTCTCTCGTAACAAAGGCAACTACATCTTCTTCATCACTGGATTGTTCTTCCTCAGGTTCATCTTCTGAATCATTATCACTTAGTGTAGCTTGAAGTGCCTTTCCTCTCCTTTTCTTGGCAGTAGGGCACTCCTTTCTGACATGGCCTCTCCCATTACATTCAAAACATATAATCTCAGAAGATTTCTCAGGTCTGTCATCATCTCTATCCTTCTTTGGTCTCCTGAATTTCCCATCAGTTTTCTTCTCAAATTTGTTGTTCTGCTTCTCGGTTGTCACCGGGTTGTCAGAACATCTGTTCTTCTTTTGAAATTTCTTGAAATGTTTATTCTGAAGCATTCTACCGATTCTCTTGGAGAGCAAAGAAACCTCTTCTTCAAAGCTTTCAGCAGGCTCTTCCTCAGCCTTGAATGCAATGTTCTTGCTTGATTTTTCAGCAGCTAAGTGATTGATCTCGTATGTTTGAAGAATGCCGACTAATTCTCTCAATGACATGGTCTTGATTTTCTCCACTTCTTCAAGGGCTGCAACCTTCGCAGAATACTTCTTAGACACAGTTCTAAGAAACTTCCTCACGAGCTTAGATGATTCAAAGGTCATTCCAAGAGCTGTTGCTTGGTTAACAATGTCTTGAAATCTCCCAAAGTATGAAGTGATATCCTCATCGTTCGTCATCCTTAAACTGTCAAAAATCAATTCAATCCGTTGTAGACGCGTTGTCTTGACATCTTCAGAACCTTCATGTTGAGTCTCCAAGAAGTTCCAAGCCTCGTAAGCAGATGTGCAATTGGCGATCATCCTAAATTGCGCTTCGTCCATTGCACCACTAATCGCGTTGAGAGCTGTATAATTCGCTGATCTTGCAGTTCTCTCAGCCTGTGTGAGCTCGGCATTTGTTGCGGGTCGAATTGTAGTTGTGGTTGTTTCTCATTCTCCAGTTCGAACAGTTCTTGTTGGATGAATCCATGGCTCCAAGACTGAATCCCAAACACCATCTCCTTGTGCCAGCAGATAATTGCGCATCCTGGCTTTCCAATAGGCATAGTCATTTCCGTCGAACAATGGTGGACGAGTGTTAGACGCTCCTTCTCGACTCATGTTTCTTGAATCTTGAATGAATGGATTTTCTCAGTTACGTTAGAGAACTCGCTCTGATACCAATTTGTAGGTCCCTTTGTGATTCAAGATTCTGTTACGGTCGTTATTACGATGTTCTAACTACGATATACGAAAGCGATAAAGAACACAGTAATTTGATAACCCAGTTCGGTCCTTCCGACCTACGTCTGGGGGATACCAATCCAGGCGACCTTCACTAGATAGAAAAACCAAAACACAAACACGCTAACCAAGCCTAACACAGAATCCAAACTCTACCACTAGATGATACGCTCTAGCTGATCAGACGTCGTTGTGACTCCCCCTCAACACACCTGTAGGGAACACACCCTAGAATGGAATCTTCAAAGGCACCAGCGCTGTCTGTCGTTCTCCTTGGCTTTCTTCTTTGATCGCATGAATTCCTCCAGAACTTTCTTGAATATAGAAGATCACAATATCTCCAGATATTCCAATGTAATCTCAATCTAATCTTGTTCTTCTAAAATGTCTCACACTATGAAATCTTGAAGAACATTTACAAGACTTTCTCAAAACTTTCTCTCTGTAATCTCTCAGAATGAATACAAGTAAAAATCGCTCAAAAATCTTATTCTAGATTACAGACTCTGCACTTATATAAAGAATACAAAAGTCATAACTACCAGCAGAGTTAACTGTCGTCGTCAGCCTGATGTGCCAACACCTGAGAAACATCTCAATGAAAAGTACAAGGTTAAGTTGTCATAACACAGTATTAACAATCCGTTTCAAAATAGTTGAAACGTTTGGAAATTTGACACTATTCATATACGCACTTTGACTTAAAATTTTATCATAGTTATACAAGTTAAAATATAGCCAAGTGGGATCTTGTTAGATTCATCTCGTCGAGTAGTTTTTAAATATCGAACTTTTAGAATTTTTACTTGTACCGAAATTAAGTTATTAGTGATTTAAAATGTGCATTGGACTGCGTGCATTGTGGATCCGTTTCAATTTTTTGAAAATGGAGGGAGTATATTCCAAAAATTTGTGATGAGAGGAATCTCATGAAATCCAATTTGATTATACTTTATATTTTAATTATATAATTATAATAAAATTGAATTAAAGTTGAAGAATAAACAGTGTTGAAAAAGCCAAAGTAGCCGTTGTAAAGAGAACGGCTTGAGACAAAAGTTCAACATTATTTTCTGCTGAGCTATTCCGTTATCTTCTTTTAAAATCTAGTTCGACAATACTTCAGTAACTTAATCATTCAAACTTCAAATTTTGAACTATAAACTTCAACTTCATCAAATGCAGCGTAAGTCATGTAAACCCCCCTATATGTCATTGAGAAGCCTGAATATTAATGCGAAAAGAAAAAATGTTAAAAATGGATAGATAGGAATATGAATACAAATAAACTAAGATAAACCTCATACCTTCTTATTATAGAACATCCCTTGATGAACCATGCTACATCTTAGATCATCTTCATCATCAATCATTGAGGGTTTGTGGTTTAATAAGTTTTCCTTATTGAAGATCTTCATTTTCCAACCGCATTGTGAAAGTCGCATGGTAAGAAGCCGTTACATGGTACGAAGGGAGGATCCAGGATTTCTGCGTGTTGAAGGTCCAAGACTTGTGAAGATCGATTGCCTAGATTGCGTCAAATAGGATTGGTTGTCCTGCATCCGTAGTTAAGGGGGAGTTGTGACTACGGTTGTTCTCCTAGCTTGAGTTTAGTCTCACGGGCTCACCGGCACATCTCCCTCAGCTCACCTTTAATCGTGGCTGATCATTGCGCGCTACTTATTTTTAAGTAATAAAGTTAAAAAAAAAAACAAATAATTATGGCCTTATATTACCTAAACTCCAATCCCCTATATTACAAAGTTAGCACAATAAAAGGAAATTAAAGTCATATTTAATATAATTTTTTCTTTATTTTATACAAAATGAGCTACTTATTGAAGGAGATTAAAGTTACCATACACTGTCATATGTATGATATATTTCTTAAGGCTTTAAAAACGAAGTAAAAAGATAAAATGAAATAATAATAACAACAACAAACAAATGAAGATAATCACCACTTACATTCATTAATATAATTATAAGTATTATCTGTTAGGACTGCGACCATCACCCTAACTTCGACATTAGTATGATATTGTCCGCTTTAGACAAAGCCCTCACGGTTTTGACTTTAGGCACCTAAAAAAAAGGTTTCTATGTGGACTCTTATATTTAGGGTTATATTTCCCTATTGATAGAGTTAGGTGGACTATTATATTCAGGGTTATGTTTCCCTATTATTCGATGTGGGAGATGGGTTTTCTACCCAACATTATCATATCAATTATTTACCCCGATGGTGAGCGTGTTTGTTTTGCCTTTTTTGCCCTTCATTTTGACTGTGTTTCAATTTTTAATTTTTTAGCTGTTTGTTTTTACTTTTGTAAAAAGTAAAAGAAGAAGCAAAAGTTGAAAATTCTTTCTTTTTTTAAAGTACGCAAGAGGTTACTTCGAGAAAATTAGAATTTATTTTAAGAATAAAAATACAAAACATCCCTATTTAAAAATTTTTACAATTATTTTTAATAAGTAATTTTATACATAATAAAAAAAATTATAATAATTTTATTGATAAAAAAATTAAAATAATATAATTAATTAATTAAATTTATAAATAAAAAATATTTAAATATATTTTAAGATTTTAAAAATATATATATAAATAAATTGTTAGTACACAAATTGCAAAGGGATAAAAGGGAGGGATAGAAGGCCGGGTGTAGAATTAAATCATCAACCTTAAAGTTGGAAGGTGTGGACTTAGCCGCTTGGGCTAGTCCTAATCCCCTTGTTAATACACTTAGAAGATTGATGTACCATTTAGTAATTTTAATATATAAAAAGTTCTTCTACGTACAATTTTCCCTAACATACATGTTTTCTTTGAAAAAAACTTTTAATATTGTACATCCAAGAAACTATTTGGACTGCTTTTGATCATGTATTTTCCTTCTATTGACTACTTTTTTTCAAAATCCAAAATAATAAAACCAATATGATTAAGGCCATTGTGACGCATTTTAAAGTTGTTGAGTTTTTTTTTTTTTTTTTTTTTTGAGAAAGGAGAATAAAGAATTTGAAGAGATTTGGAAGGATAGTTTTTGCTCCACGATTATTATGGTATTCTTATTTAATATATTAATTAATATGAGAGTGTGGCTTGAGTTTCCATACACCTTTGCCGACACATGAGTGCCGATGTTTACCAAAAAGATTTATTATGAGCAAAATTTTAAACTATACGGGATGAGTACTTAGCCCAAGTCCATCGCCTTTCTATGGAAGGTTGGAGGTTCGATTCTCATCGGCCCCCTATCCTTCCCTTTTATTTCCCTTTATAATTTGTGTGGCATGAGCTCCCACACCATTTCCTAGCCTGTATAGGCTGTTCAGCCAAAAAAAAAAAAAAATTAAACTATACACTTCCATTTCATTTCTATTCCTTCCAACTCAAGAACATACACTACATATTTTAAAAAACTTATTTCCCTTTTCTTTTACAGTTCATTTCCGCTTTCTTTTTTCTTTTATTTTAAAATTAGAGAACAGTGCGTAATAAATAAAGTTTTCCTAAAATAAAGGGCATTAAATACACAAATATGGTGTTAAATACATCATTTTGAATAAGACTATAAGGCATCTTTAATAAATAAAGTTTCCCGATTTAAAAAGGGCATTAAATACAAAAATATAAAGCCTATGATTAAATACAGCTTTTAAAAAATGAGGCATCTTTAATGAATTAAATTTTCCAAGTTTATTAATAAAAAAAATCTTAAAATATATCTTTTAAAAATCTGAGGCATCTTTAACAAATAAAGTTTTCCTATTTTATTAAAAATTAAACATACAAATTTATTTTTTTTTATAAAAGTCCGAGACAGGCTTGGGCTCCCAACACTCTTTACCAACACTTGTGTGTCACTTGTTACGAAAAAAAAGAAAAGAAAAGTCTGAGGCATCTTTAATAAACAAAGTTTTCCTGGTTTCTTAAAAATAGAAAAAGTAAAATTAAACATACAAATATATGTGGGCACTAAATACTGCTAAGGCCATGTTTGAAAAGAAAAAAATAGATTTCAAAATAATTGTTTGAAATAAACTTTTGAAATGTTAAAATTTCCTCAAAATTTTTAGGAAACAGATATTTGATATTCGAGCATATAGTATATAGCTATTGTTGAAGCTGGAGATTTTTGCTTTGAGAACCTAGCTGTAAATAGTTTTTTTTTTAGGAATGAATCTGTTTCATTGAAAAAACCAAAATGTTGATATGGCAGTACAACAAAGGAGCCGAGCTCCAACAAAGCAGAAAACCAAAATGGACCAATAGCGCAAAAAGAAAAAAAGCAGACCAACTGACTATGATACTCGGCCTACTTAACAGAATTGGAGTTAATCACTTCCTCTCTGCCCCAGCATGAGGCGGCAGCAGATGACAAACAATGGCAGCGACCAGCCATATTCCAGGATCAAAGTTAGCTACTTTTAAACAACGATACCATACCCCATCTGAGCGGCTTCAGCATAAATCAGAAGTAGTAGTCTTGCACTTAGAATAGCCATCCGAGTTCACATTCTTTGCCATTAACATTCCATGCCCACCGAGAGTTTCCAACAGCAGAGGGCATCTTCTCATGTACTCAAAATAAGCTATCAATAGAGCGTTCAAATGATATTCTAAAAGACAATCTAAAAACTTGCTTTAAAACACATCACCCCTGCTTTATAGAACAAAACAAGTGCGTCGAAAGAAAGGGACAATGAGAAAGCCTGGCTGGGATCGAAAAAAAGGCATTGGTTAAAGGGAATAATAGGAACTAACTATGCACTGCTCACACTCTACTCAAAATAAACTCCCAAGCTATATTTTCAAGTATCTTTATCGATAGCAAGACTCCTTTCTGGAACTGAATCCCCTTACTTATTACTTCCGACAACAATAAATATCCTTCTTTTTTTTTTCTTTATAATTTTTTTGCTCTCTTTTTTTTTCCTTTTTTTTTCTTTTTTTTTTTCTTTTCTTTTTTTTTTTCTTTTTTCTCGGAATTTCCCGACTACCTCAATGACGCACAAGTAAACCAGCAAAAAATCCATCTGTTCTGATGTCATTTTAATTCGCCCAACATTATGACCACCCAATATACTTTTTGAGGGCAAACTAACACTCTCCAGATCTAGACTCCACAGCTACATTACAGGGAGATTTGTGTGGCAATGCTTAGATAGAGCCTGTAGTTCCCTATGGCAAGAAAAATCTGTGTGGCTAGGACAAGGAATTCTCAGTGGATAATTATAGACTCGACCATGGATCAGAGGATATGAGATTGAGTACAGATTTGGTTACAGCCAAAACAAACAAGGAGATGAGCAATTGCCCTTATCATATCCGACACACCGCAAAGACCGAAAGCAGGACCAACGTGCATAATAAAGCAATTTCAAGAAAGTCAAAACGAATATCACCTCAGTACGCATCCAAAGGCTTTGTAAGTTTATTGCAAAAGTTTACCAATCCCCAATCTGTAGCTATCAGCAGTCAGTTCTCGTGGATCACAAGGCGCTCCAGCAACGTAACAAAATCCGACTCCGAGGTGGACTCAGCACAGCGGCAATAGCAGTGGTCCCTCATAAGCTTACAACTTCAGCAGCTACTAGCGCCATCATCATCCATTACTAACATCCCAGTTTTCTTCAGTACCCATGACTATATATATTCAATCCTCCAGATCTTTGAACCTTCCCAGTATTAATCTTTCACATGTTGTGTGATACAAAAGTATCTTAAAACTAATCTAGAACCATCAGCCACATCAAGTGTATCGGCAGCATCAGCATCAGTCAGAGCAGCAACATCAGACAGACGAGCAGCACCAGTGCAGTCCCACGAGCACTCCTTTCTCTATCCCTGCAAAACAGAAATCTGTAATCCACAGCAGTTCCATCCAATACCAACTCTATTACTCAGCAGGACCTTCCTATTCCAACTCTGTAACAGCTAATATCATAAAACATCATACGGAGGTTGATGCGCTTGATTCTTTGCCATAGCATTACAAAGCACTCCTAGCACCAGCACTCCTTAATACAAACGCCTGAAGCTCCTTCTCTCGCTAGCTGGTCTGCATCTCCATTACGTTCCCTAAAAACATGGCTAATCCGAACCTCCCCACTATATTTCAACACCACCATTATAGGGTGTAACAGATCCGAAAGGCTCCAGGGGAAATTTTCTATATTGTGTAGCCATTTAACAACATTCGAAGAGTCACACTCAAAGACCAACCTCGGGAGCGGGAAACCTTGATCGCGAATAAGTGCCATACACACTCGACTTATGGCAGTCATCTCGGCTCTAGCAGAGTCTGTGTGGCCTATATGATCAGCCAACGTGTAAATAATAACTCCATCTTCATCCCGAATAATCCCACCAATCCCTGCCGGTCCAGGGTTACCAAAGGAGGACCCATCAGTGTTAATCTTCCACCACCCTCTATCCGGACGTACCCACATCAGCCCACCTCTGATCACTTTATGGCCCCCACTGCCACCCACCATCAGACCCCTAGGAAAAGATTCTTCTAAGCTAATCAAATTAATATCTGCACCACTTTTTACGCTTTGCCACCATTGAGCAACCCTCCATCTACATTCTTCCAATACAACATCAATTTCTACCCGATTATTTTTGAAGACCACTTTATTTCTCAAGCTCCAAACTGACCAAATTACTGCCATGCCAACCAAGTCCCACGCCTCTCGAGCCACCTGTTTAACCCTGAATCCAAACCACCCTTCCATCATTTTCTCAACATTCCCTGGCAGCACCCACTCCACACCAAACCACCCTGCTCCTTTATACCACAGCATGCTCGCCACCTTACATCTGCAGAACAAGTGATCTGTAGATTCGACATCTAACCCACATAACGGGCATCCTGCTGCCGAGACCGCCAGTCCACATCTGTGCACTAATGTATCCCGTACAGGTAATGCTCCTTGAACCAATTTCCATGCTAGTAGTCTTACCTTCATGGGACACTTAACCCTCCATAATCTCCTCCAGAACCATGTGCGCTCCAAAACAACCCTTCCAGCAAACCGATTCCAGCAGGAAGTCGTGGAAAATCTACCATTACCTTCTCGAGTCCAAACCACCCTATCCTCTAACAATCTATGAACCCTCATATTCCAAATAGTTCCGTGAAAATCCTCCCAAACCTCCATCTCCCAATCAAAAATAGGTCTTCTCAATTTAACCTCCCATTTCCATATAAAGCCATCCCAAGCACCGAAATCAGCAACTTTTCCATCCTTGTTGTTAGCTAATGCAAAGATCCTTGGATATAAATCTTTAAGAGATTGGCCTTCTTCCACCCAGACATCGCTCCAGAAATCCACACTTTTGCCATTACCCAATATAATCTTGAAAAGTCTATCCTGCCTCCTCAAATCAGACTCTTTCCAGGCACCACTGATCCTCCCCCACACCGACCTGCCATCCCTAACCACCGGCACCAAGGGGGACTTCGAACCATAATATTTTGCATCAATAACCCTCTTCCATAACCCATTCTCAGCCCCGAATCTCCACCTCCATTTCAAAGGCAAAGCTGTATTAAACCTCTGAATATCCCAGACGCTCAATCCTCCATCATCCCTATGACAACAGATAGTCTCCCAATTAATTGTGTGTAGTCTTCTAGCTCCATCCCATTCGTTCCAGAAGAAGCATCTTTTCATTTTTTCCAACCGTGCAGCCACCAGCTTTGGTACCTTGAACAGGGAGATAAAATACACCGGGAGACTATTTAAGACCGATTTCATCAGACATAATCGCCCAGCCTGGGATAGTAACCGCCCCTTCCATCCGGCCAATCTCTTTTCAACCCTCTCCAGGATCGGTTGCCATATTGAGGTTCCATTTATCCTCCCACCGATTGGAATACCTAAATATTTAAGAGGCCATCTCCCCACATCGCAACCAAGAATATCCGCAGCCTCGCCTTCCAACTCCTTTGAACAGTTTATTCCCACAACACAACTTTTGCTAAAATTTATACGCAATCCGGTAATTAGAGAACAACATCTCAGCAACCTTTTTAGCAGGTTAATTTGAGAGACCTCCCCTTCACAGAACAATATGGTGTCGTCTGCATATTGAAGGTGGGTTATCACCGGCCCACCCTTGCTAGACTCCAGCCCCTTAAACATCCCCAAGCCCGCCGCCCAATTAATCAACTTGTTGAAAACTTCAGTAACCAAGATGAAAAGGTACGGGAAAAGTGGATCCCCTTGCCTTAATCCCTTGTGCAACTTGAAGAATCTAGTTGGGGATCCATTTATCAATACTGCAGCGGACGCCGAGGATATGCACTCTTTAATCCAAAAACACCATTTTTCATCAAAATTCATAACCTGTAGAATTTTTAACAACACCTCCCATGATACATTATCATATGCCTTAGCAATATCCAATTTAACCACGAAACCCCTTCTACCCGCCGATTGAGTAGACTGGATAGTTTCAGCTGCAATCAACACACCATCCATGATTTGTCTTCCCCTCACGAAGGCCATTTGAGAAACTCCCACCAAGCTATCTAAAACCGCCTTAAGCCTACTCGCCAACACCTTTGCCACTATCTTATACACACTCCCCACCAAAGAAATAGGTCTGAAATCGGATACCTCAATTGGGTTATCAACCTTTGGGATCAATGTGATAAAGGACTTTCCCACCTCTTTCGGTAGCCTATTATGCTTTTCCAACTCCCTAAAAACCTTGATCAAATCCTCCTTAATCACCTCCCAGTATTTTTTAAAAAACCCAATGTTGAAACGGTCCGGTCCCGGAGCCCTATTCCCATCGCAATTCCACACCGCGTCCTTAATCTCCTCCACTGAAAAGTCTCTGACCATCCACCCTCTTTCTCCCGCTGCCACTTTGTCCAGACCAACACTTTCTAAACTAAACACCCCTGCCTTTGGTTTTACGAACAGTGACTGAAAATAATCCACCACGTTTTCCTTGATAGCAAGCGGGTTGTCGACTATCTCGCCATCTACCTTTATAGAGCCAATGTGACCTCTTCTCCTGTTTAGCACTGTCACAACGTGGAAAAATCTCGTGTTCAAGTCCCCCTCTTTGAGCCACTTAATTCTGGATTTCTGTAGCCACCGCCTTTCCTCTGCTAACAACAAATCCCTCAATTCTCGTTTCTTAGCGACCCACCTATCCTTCTCCTCTGCACCAGGATCCCCACTCAGCAGCAAATCCTCAGCTTCCCCTAATTCCACCATGCACTGTTGCAACCGCCTCTCTAAGTCTCCTCCCCCATACCCCTCCCAACCCTTAATGCAATTTTTTACAGCCCTCAAGCGCCCAAAAATACAACAGCCGCCTGTCTGCCCTCCCTCACCCCAAGCTGTTTTGACTAATTCCCCGAATCCTTTAGTGTCCATCCAATAATTATAGAAGCGAAACGGTTTGGGGCCCCAAGACTCTTCACCCACCTCCAAACCCACTGGAAAATGATCTGAGAGCACTGTCTCACAACTCCTCTGAACCACATTACCCGGTAAACACAACCAACCCGGCGAAAGTAAAAACCTATCTAACCTGCTACACGCTCTCCCACCCCTACCTATCCAAGTGAAAGCACCACCCTCCATTGGCAAATCAACAGCCCCTATCCGATCAAAAAAATCTCGGAATTCTCTCATCGATCCAACATCCTCACTTGCACCAATCCTTTCATTTTCGCTGCCTACCGCGTTGAAATCCCCTGTGATACACCACCACTCCCCGTTGCCCATATCAACCTTTTGTGCTAGCTCGTCCCAAAAATTAGCCCTCTCTCGCCTGTCATTCGGAGCATGGACACTAACTACATTTACAACCCCACCCAAACAACTGACTTCTCCCTTAACCCATAAGAAATTGTGATCCGATCCCGCTGCACTAAACTTGCATCTATTTATATTCCAAATAACCGCAATCCCACCCGAGTTTCCGATTGCAGGTTGAAAGCAATATTCACAATCTCTCGATCCCCACAATCTACCCACCAACCGCTCCTTGATTTCATCCATCTTAGTCTCTTGGAGGCATAAGATAGTCGGCCGATGTTTTTTACAAAATCGAGTCACTGCCCGTCTTCTAACCCCACCATTTAGGCCCCTCAAATTACAAGTGATAATCAACATCCTTTACCAGTAGACACAACCAATCTACTAACCACCTTATTCCAGTGACAATTCCTCCCTAATCCTCTGCAAAACATCTTTCCTACTAATCAAACACCCAAGCCCCAGTTTACCCGCGAGCTCCAAAGTCTCTTCCGCCTCCATATTATCAATAATTTTATTCCCTTCGTTCGTCCGAACAGTGACAAATTGAAGGCGAGCAAAATCTGTTTCCTCCACCGCAGACCTGGATTTACCTTTTCCACGAGCTCTCTTTTGCTTACATCCCCCTTTTCTGCCCCTTGCTATATGCCGTCTTTTAATACCCTCCCTGGCTTTCAGGACTTTCGCCATCGCCGCCTGGATTGCCATCAATTCAGGATAATTTCGGTCGTCAGGTTCACATTCCGACCCACAGGACCCCTCCCTTTCCATCGTCTCAGACCCACCCTCAGTATTCTGAATCCTCGCCAATGACCGATCCCCTACACCACTCCCCTCTGCCTCTCCTGCACAGCCCGTCCCCTTCAAAGAGTCCATACCCATCGCCCGATCCTCAACCAACTCCCCAGGTGGAATGTTCAATTCCACCCACACACTCACCTCGCCCGGACCCTCCCAGTCTAATTTTCCCTTATCCTTCTGTGGACTTAGCAGTGGAGAACCCAATCCAGCCTCTGCACCCTCAATTGGACACCAGTTTCTAGTTTCCTCCCCGGCCCAGTCTTTACAAAATTTCTCCTTCATTACCGGCCCATTACTAAGTAGCCCAATTACATGATCAGATCCTTTGGTGTGATCCGCTATTTCACCCCAGGTTTCTCCCCGTGCAGCCCATCCTGTACTTCTTTTAAATTGCCAACATTCCCCTGACAATTTCTCTTGGGTTGTGCCCAAATCTTCTTGGGACTCAATACCGCCCCCAGGAATTAATGCATTCTCACTATCCGCCGTCCACTTAGACTCTTCATCATCCTCTTGCATGGTTTGATGCGAGCATCCCGCTTCCCCAGAAATCAAGGTCCTGGACCTGCCTCCTCGCCCTCTTTCCCGATCTCCGCCATCAGAATTCCGGCCACCTTGCCTCTTCGCCGACTCACTCCTACATTCTTCTCCCGGCGAATGATCTGCCCCCGGCAAATCTTCCTCCACCACCATTTCAAAATAGTTAGCAACCACCTTCACCGACGTCTCTACATCCTCCAGCTTGACTAGTAATTTTGATGGAACAGTGACTCCCCATTCCAATGCCACCAGTATTCGAGCACGGTCATATCTTCTCCTTTCCTTTGTATCTTTATCAGTGTTGATGATTTTCCCCCACCCGTTGACAATGCTTCGCCAGTTATCCTCATTCCAGGCTGAGAAAGGCACTCCAAAAAAGTAAACCCACACCAGCAATTCTCTAGCTATCACCCCGGACTTCCACTCACTTTTCCACGTGACGAACTGCACATCCCTCCGATCATCAAGATATCTCTTCAGCTCTCCAACGCAGTCGAATTCGACAACCACCAGATGCCCTCCACCATACTTCACCTCATTGCAGCTTTTAAACTCCGCATAAATCCAATCCTGGAAATCGATGAGTGCCCCGAACTCCCGAAGTTCCACCACCGCCGATCTACGAAGCTTCGGAAGTTCTTCTTGTGCAACCTTCAACTGAATACTTTCTTGGCCATTATCTGCTACCTTCTCCGGAGACCTAATCACCACTCCTCTAGTAACTTCCGCATAAGATCGAGCGTCTCTCCGTGCATGTAGTTCCCTTTCTGTACTACCCTGCCCTCTATCACCAACTTTTTGAGCTCCACTTTGGGGATTATTTCTGCCACCCATTGAAACTCCTCCACCTCTTACCGACCTCCGCCCGCTAGGGTTTGCCATATTTACCCTAATTCTCCTACCCAATAATAGCCTCCCGTTCATGGATCGAATCACCTTCTCAGCTACCTCTGTGTTCTTAAATCGAACAAAACCAAACCTATATCCATTCTGCGGCCACCTTCTCGTTGGGAAAAACCAATCGTAAACCTTCGCCACCTTATCAAATGCCTTCAGCACTTGTCCATTCGCTATCATCGTTGGAATATTCCCCACAAACACGCTACCCAGACTTCTCGCCATATCCTTGCGCCTACCTGGATCCCCATTCCTCCCGCCGCCCGAAATCCTTGCCGGCGTATCCTTCCCGGAGTATCCTACTCCGTCCGCCATTCAGTCACTCAATGCATATAACAAACTAATCCCAATAACCAAATAGTTAACAAGATTTTGTGTTTACACAAACCCCAACCTACAATCTTTAATTATGTTGGCCCTTAGATGATTGAAAGGAATCTCCACCACTTTAGCTCAAGAAAAATCGTTCCTCTTCTCCACGGATGCTACGGTCATACCTAGCTGTAAATAGTTATTTAATTGAAAACTAGTTTTTATCAATAATTAAAAACTCTAAATTGTAAAATTTTCTCAAATGGAATATAAGCCGTTGAATCAATTATCACTCATAAAAAATTAACAGACTCTTAATTAATCAAAAGAACAAAACTTAACATCCCACATCAGAGAGGAGAATAAAACATGCCTTATGAAAGTGTGAATACCTCTCATTTATAGAAATGTTCTACAGTCGTGTGTGGGTTAGCCCAAAATGTACAATATCTCTACAAATGAGTGTGATTGGGACGTTACGGATGGTATTAGATCCACTACTTACGTTGGCATGCCAGCGTGGACACTAGCGCCTAGGGGCCGGGGTGGAATTGTAACATCTTACAATTTATGATGAAATTTTTAGTCATAAATTCCTTTGTTAGTTGTGACGAAATTTTTCCAACGTTGAATCTGTCGTTATCTGCGACATAATAGTTATGTTGCATACTGTGATGGATTTCTTTACAATATAATTTTGTAATCAGTGAATTTCTTAAGGAACTCAAATCCGTAGCAGTAACCGAATTAGTGTACTTTGTGATGGAATTTTAATGATTTGAGACGGGAAAATTCCATCGCAAAATCCAACTTTTTCTAGAGTAGTGATAGTAAAGATTTGTTTTAAAAGATTTAGAGTTTAGATATCATAATATGGTGTTTAATTAACTTTTAAAATACTATCATTGCAATTTACTTTGATAAAAGTGTAACAAAATCAAATGTTAAACTCGCCAACAATGATGGCCATTAATGGACTCAAGCTTTGAATTTCATCAACCATATAAGTATTTGCCTGATTGAGAAATTAAAAAATATATTAATGGAATTGACATTAAGGATAAGTTATGAGACCAAGTGGATATTATGTTTCGTTAACTGTCATTAATGGGCTGGACTGAACGAGTCGAGTGTACTTACAGGACCAATTGGGTAATTCAAAAAGTATATTAAAGAAACTGGTATTAGGGTTAAGTTATGGAAATAAATGGGAATTTATCCCAAGATCTTGTAATATATGTAAGTAATTCAATGAGATGGTCTTTTGGGAAATCTTCCACAGTGTGCATTAGTGATTATAGTGCACTCATGTTGATATGTCCGGCCTTCACGTTCGAGTCGGCTTACTGACAATAGCACATACTTTTCCAATACGTTCGAAAATGGGGGTAATAGTTTATACAAACTATATGCATTCAAACCAATATAAAATAATAATAATTCCACAGAAGTTCTAATGTGATGCAATAATCCAAGGCAATTAAATAGCTTTATGACGACACCAACCCAAAGGGGCATAATATCAGATGGATGCAATTTGGATGACGATTCTAGACATTTAGAAGGGCAGAAGAGGCGGAAGAGGCAGTAATATCATTTCAACTAATTCCATTATTGTAACACTCCCATTTTCGGGGCAGTGGAACAACATGATGTAACTCTAGATGTTGCCGGCTCCGAAGTGAAGACTGACCCACAAACCAGCATCATCAGCTCTTCCAATGCTCTTTGGCCTCACTCCCGTACACCATGAGAAACTTCACATGAGGTCACACATCCTAGAATTACTCCAAGACAAGCACGCTTAACTTTGGAGTTCTTATAAGATGGTCACCAAAAAAGAAATGTATCGTGTTTGTATGAGTAGATTGTTTCACTCCATTTAAGTCATTATCCAGGGTATTACATTCCTCCCCCTTTGAGGTCGTAAGTCCTCGTTGCGCTGATCACCCATCTACATCCCATAAACGCCTCAACCATCCACATCCCGTGGATCTTTCACCCTGTTAGGGGCCTGAATACCACAGTACGTGGTTGCGGTTTCGCACTGATACATATCTGTAACACTTCTTTTTTGGCATAACAGGGTGTTACTCTAGATATTGCCGGCTCCGGAGTGAATGCTGACTCCACAAACCAACATGAGCTCTGGAGTGCGTTTTGGCCTCACTCATATGCACACTCTGAGAGACTTTCCAAAAGGTTACCCATCATAGAATTACTCCAATGCAAGCACGCTTAATTTTGGAGTTCTTATAGGACAGTTACCGAGAAAGAAATGTAGTACAAATAACTTGTTCACTCCATTTAATCCATTATCCGGGGTATTACAAGTATATTCCCCATTTTATGCATATATTGAAAGAAATTATTCATATTTTGCATGAACACAAAAATAATGGAAAGATCATGTTCAATATTTCATGAAACCTTCAGTGTAGGACCTCAGCTATAACGATATCATTGTATATTGTGGCACATGACACCTTGAGCATTAATGTATTCCAAGATAAGTGTATTGTCAATTTATCCGTATATTCATCATATCATGAAATGTCAGATCGATATATACTGACTGAATGCCCCTGTTGGAGCATGCAGGCTTCTTCCTCCTTCATCATCCCACAAAGTTGGCGTGGGCTAATATGCATTTGGGCTTTGTTTTCTGTATTGGGCCTGTCTTCCTTGGGCCATTTTATTTCCTAGTTCGTTAGTCTCGTGTGTAGTCGTGTTTGCTATTTAAGCACTTTTGTGCACTACATCGTGTATCTGATTTTCATTCTATGAAATGAAATTTACCTCCAACATTTGAGTTTGCTTCCCTCGCTTCAACTATTCACATGGTATCAGAGCTTTGATCCGTGTTCAATCCATTCATCCAATTCAATGTCAACTGAAACTGAATCTTCATCTCTTAATTCACCGGCGATCGTTGCACCGACGTCCGTCGCATCTCCTGCCGCTGTCAATCCGCGCACTGTTGGTGATGAGTACACACTTACCGCCGCCGATCAACCACAGTCGCAGCTCACTTCCTTTCTTCTGGAAGGATCTTCGAATTGGACATCCTGGCGTCTTGCAGCTGAAAATACCTTGATTATTAAGCTCAAGCTAGGTTTCATCAATGGTAAGATCTTACCTCCTTCTATTGATGATGAGTTCTATATGACTTGGAAGCGCGTAGACTGCTTAGTGCTTGCCTGGTTGAGAAATTCGATTTCACCTGTGATTAGTCGTCAATTCGTTCACAAATCAACTGCTCGATCCCTGTGGATCGAGCTCGAAGAATCCTATGGCAAAATGAGCGGACCTCGCGTCCTGTTCCTTAAGAAGAAGATTTGTAACTTTGCTCAAGGCAACAAATCTCTCTCCGACTACTATTGCCAGTTGAAGATGCTTTGGAATGACTACCGAGCCTTAAATCCTCATCCTACCTCTAACCTTGAACTGTTAGATTTGCTTTCTAAAGCTGATGATAAGGAATTATTACTTCAATTTCTCAGTGGTCTTAATGACGAATTCACTCATGTTAGTCATCAAATTCTGCTTATGAAACCTCTTCCTACCATTGGTGGAGCTTATGATATGCTTGATACCGTTGAATCACAAAAGGACACTGTTGCTTTTACTGAAACTGATAGTAGTGGTGGCTTTGCACTGGCGGTCACGGATAGACCTTCTCCTTCAGCTGGATCTGGCATTGGTGAAAAAGGAAATGGTCGACCTAGCTGCACCTACTGCAAGAAGTTAGGTCACACTAGAGACAAGTGCTACCAGCTTGCCAACAAAAATGCCTTTTGTGAACACTGTAAACGAAATGGACATACTAAATCCAACTGCTTCAAGCTCACTGGAGTTGTGCCAGAGTGGTACAAGACCATGAAAGAGAGTCAGAAATCTAAGGCTGTGGCTGGTGCTGCCTTTGCTGACACTTCCTCTTCAGACCTGAGCTCAGCTGCTGAAGCAAGGATTATTGCTAAGCTTGAAGAGCTTTTAGCTAGCAAGGGAATTGGCAGTCAGAACACACCAATGGACTTTGCTGGAGGTGCATTCAATATGGGAGGTACATCTCTCACTAAGTCCTCTTGTTATCTCAGTAATCAATGGTTGCTAGATTCAGGAGCTAGTTGCCATCTATGTGCCTCACTTTCTACCCTTATTGACCCTCGGCCATTCACTCTTAATTCTCTCATATATCTGCCAGATGGCTCCTCTAAGCACCCTACTTTCACAGGTTCAATTGTGCTAAATGATGATTTAACCATTCCTAATGTTCTTTATGTGCCTGGTCTGGTGCTTAATCTCATTTCTATTGGCCAATTGACTAGTGATTTGCCTCATTTAGCTGCCACCTTTGATAATGATTCTTGCACTTTGCAGGACCGGACTTCTAAGAGGTGTCTTCTTAAAGCTAGCAAAATAAATAAACTCTATCCTTGTAGTCATAGCTTGAATAAGGTATCCTTTCCTACTTCTGTGGTTTCAGCTGTTAAGGATATTGATTCATCTGTTGTTTGGCATTACAAGTTAGGCCATCCTTCCTCTCTTGTTATGACTAAACTTGGTTTGCAATATAATGCATCTTTACCTTGTGATATCTGTAATTGCTCCAAAATGCATAGATTGCCTTTCTCTGCTAGTTCCTCATATGCATCTGAAAACTTTGATTTAATCCACTGTGATCTCTGGGGTCCATTTAGTATATTAGATCGATGTAACTCCAGGTATCTTCTTACCATAGTAGATGATCATACTCGAGCCACTTGGCTATACCTCTTACACTCCAAATCCTCCACAGTCACTACTCTTGCTGCCTTCTTATCCCATATTAAAACTCAGTATAATAAAACTGTCAAAGTGATAAGAACTGACAATGGCACTGAATTCTGCAACAAGAAAAGCCATGAACTGTTCTCCTCTCTTGGCATAACCCACCAGACATCTTGTATATATTCTCCTCAGCAAAATGGAAGGGTAGAAAGGAAACATGGCCATCTTGTTCAAGTTGCTCGCAGCCTCATGCTTACCTCTGGCATCACAAAGTCTTTCTGGGGTGATGCTATGCTAGCCTCAGCCCATATCATCAATAGACTACCTACCAAAACTCTGGGTTGGAAATCTCCCTATGAACTTTTACTTGGAACTCAGCCTGATTTCTCCACTCTTCATTCCTTTGGTTGCCTAGCTTATGTTAAAGATCCCACCCCTCATTTAGGAAAACTGGAACCTAGAGGTTTAAAGGGCATTCACTTAGGTACTGCTCCACATAAAAAGGGCTTCAAAATCTTCCTTCCTGATTCTAAGAAGGTGATTATCTCCAGAGATGTTATTTTTCATGATAGCATCTTTCCTTTCAAGGATCCTCTTCCTCCTGCTACATCCCTGTCTTCTACCTCCACATCTAACCCACTTTCTCTTCCAAATATTGACCTCACCTCCACTGATCAGCCCACTGCTGCTCAGAACTCACCAATATCTCCAAGGGAGCCTACTGCACCCTTGTACAATGTCCAATCCCCTGTGAACTCTCACAGTTCACTGAGACATACTTCTGTCATATCTGATGCATCCCCTCTCGAGATGCCATCACCACATAGCTCTGTTGAGGTGTCCTCTGCCACCTCTCCCTCTGGTAGTCCATCTCCTATGGCCTCCCATCCTTCTCCTCAGTGCACAAATGAGGCTACTACTCCTGTTTCTAACTTGCAGGGTTACAATCTTCGTCCCAGAAAAGATCTTAAGTGTCCAGACAAATACAAGGATTATGTCTGCTCCACATTGACTGATCTTGAGTTCATACCTGAATCTTATGACCAAGCTCATGGTCTTGCTCACTGGGACAGAGCCATAGCAGCTGAACTTGAAGCTCTTGAACAGAATCATACTTGGGATCTTGTTCCACTGCCTCCAGGAAGTAAAGCTATTGGTTGCAAGTGGGTGTTTCGAGTTAAACACAACCCTGATGGCAGTATTAACAAGCATAAGGCTCGGTTAGTGGCAAAAGGGTTTCATCAACGTCTTGGAAAGGACTATAATGATTGCTTTGCTCCTGTGGCTAAGACAGTTAGTGTTAGAGTGATCATTGCCCTTGCTGCTGCATTTCAGTGGAATATTTCTCAGCTTGACATCAACAACGCTTTTCTTCATGGGAATCTTGAGGAAGAAATTTACATGAAATGTCCCCCAGGCTTATCCACCTCTTCAGGACATGTCTGTCTTCTCAGAAGATCCTTGTATGGCCTTAAGCAAGCCCCTCGCCAGTGGCATTCAGCTCTTGCTGACTTCCTCTCTAAATCTGGCTTTAACTCTACTTATAGTGATCCCTGTGTGTTTGTTAAGCTTTCATCCACTGGCATTGCTATTTTGGTCGTCTATGTTGATGACATACTCCTCACTGGGGATGATACTTCAGCTATTGCTGCTCTCAAGCAAGGCCTTCAAGATGAGTTCACCATCAAAGATCTAGGTCCTGCCACCTACTTTCTTGGTCTTGAGATCACCTCTTCATCTGCAGGTTATTCAATCTCTCAAGTGAAGTATGCTACTGATCTCCTTCTTGAAGTTGATCTTCCCCCTAACTCCAAAGTTCACACTCCTTGTGTTCCACATCATTCTCTTAACACTGCTGGAGAACTCTTTGATCATCCTCAGTTGTATCGGAAGATGGTTGGTAAACTCCTATATCTTGGCTTTTCCAGACCCGATCTCTGCTACAGCGTTCAACAATTAAGCCAATTTATGCATGCTCCTACTGTCAATCACTGGAAAGCTCTTCAACAAGTCCTGCAATATCTTCGCAACACCCTACATATTGGATTGTTCTATCCCACTGGTTTGACTCCTAATCTTCAGGGATTCTGTGATGCGGATTGGGGGAACTGTCCAACCACCCGCCGCTCTCTCACTGGATTTTGTGTGTTTCTTGGAGGTGCCTTAATCTCTTGGAAGACCAAAAAGCAATCTGCTGTGTCTCTTAGCTCCACTGAAGCTGAGTACAGAAGTATTTGTTCTGTTACCTCTGAGTTACTTTGGATTCAATCTCTGCTCAAGGAACTTCGCGTTTATCTTCCTAGTCCTCTACCTGTGTTCTGTGACAATCAGTCTGCAATCCAGCTGGTTAAGAACTCCGTCCACCATGAGCGCTCCAAACACATTGACATCCGATGTCTCTTTGTGCGTGATCACTACAAGAAACATGTCATTGATCCTAAGTTTGTTCCTACAACTCAGCAACTTGCCGATTTCTTCACCAAGGGACTCCCTCCGAAGCTGTTTCAGTCATTTTGCTCCAAGCTGAGGCTGTGGCAGCCTTCAGCTTGCGGGGAGGGTGTTGGAGCATGCAGGCTTCTTCCTCCTTCATCATCCCACAAAGTTGGCGTGGGCTAATATGCATTTGGGCTTTGTTTTCTGTATTGGGCCTGTCTTCCTTGGGCCATTTTATTTCCTAGTTCGTTAGTCTCGTGTGTAGTCGTGTTTGCTATTTAAGCACTTTTGTGCACTACATCCTGTATCTGATTTTCATTCTATGAAATGAAATTTACCTCCAACATTTGAGTTTGCTTCCCTCGCTTCAACTATTCACAGCCCCTAATCTCGTCGCGAAATTTCCACACCTTGCCTTATTAATGACTATGCGATACAAATTAATTATAATCTTCTTAGATCGACACGTGGAATTGATCTTTTAAGTTAATTATTTCATCAGTATATTCATCCTTTGATGTTCCTACGTAGGGCTACACATTGCGAAGCAAACTTCCTACATTATCCATTTAACGAACATGACAAACCACGATCTCCATCGAATCCACGCATTCTCAGAACATTAATAATGTATTTATAAGATGATTAAAGTTTTCCTTAGGCTTCAAATGTACGTACGTACTTAGCACTCGCTAGTAGCCGCATCATAAACATTCCCAATGTAGAAACTCCAGTTATGGGGCACATAATCTATTAAATAGGGTTATAACAACTACTAAATTGATTGAATAGATATGTCCAAATATAAAGGTTCTTTCGAAAAAAAAAAATATAAAGGGTAAATAGAAGCCCCATGAACTCAATCATTTTCGCTCAATTCTATTATATCGAATCAAAATAAGATTTAATTTAGTTTTTAAATTTAGATTATGATTTAAGTGATTAAAAGATTTAATTTAGCATAGCTAGAATCAGAATCTGGTGATATATTCAACTTCATTAAGTAAACATTAAAATTTCTCGACTCAAAAAGAATAGAAGTTGCGAGGGAAGTCAAAATAATTGTAAAAATATGATAATTGTAATGGGGGATTAGCTAGGTAGGAGTCAGTGCATTGTAATGGGCAGTGACGGATTAGCTAGGTAGAAGTCAATGCATGCATTATTGGGTGCACATGACTAACTCAAATTGATGAAATTGTTATTTTAAATTTTATTTTCGTTTGCCTTGGTGCACCTATTCAATTTTTTTGTTTTTCTTTTGTGGTGATAGTATTATCATCAATTCCAACAACTTTCTCAATATTGTTTTGTATTGTACTACCCCAAAGTTCAAGCTTACTTACACAATTTTTTGTGGAATTTTTTTGGCACTACTGACAAACTTTTCTGGATCTTTGTATTGATTTTATCGATGAAAAATACGCTAAAGGCATCTTTAATAAATTGGGCTTATGTTTGGTAAATAATTAGAGATTAGAGTCTAGAGTTTGAAGTTTGTAATAAGAGTGAAAACAATTCTAAATTAAGATAATTTTGAATAATAGTGTGGTGAAAAAGTTGAAAATTAAAGTTTAGAGTATGAAGTTTGAAAAGCTAAAAAGTTGGATGAGGGGAGCTTTGAGCGTTTAGAGTTTAGAGTGAAAATGTGGCGGTTACTGAAAATAATATTTACTATATGTAGGATTTAAGCTATTTTTAGTATATATTTTAAAAGCTAAACGCTAAACGCTATAAGTTTTTACCAAACTCAGCCTAGATTTTATTAATTTATAAACCATTAAATATGAGAATTGAAATAGTAAATTACACATATTTAATAGACTTTCTATATGTAATTAAAGATATTCTGCATCTTAATTAAAATGATAGTCTTAAGGGATATTTATATTGCTTACGATGTTTGCAAACACAATAATTATAAAATCAATTTATAAAAATGATTGGCTTTGTGTTAGAACTATCAAAGTTCAAAACACAATATTTAATTTCTCACCATTCGAATAATATGGTAATTTGATTATTTTTATCAATAAATCAAACAAGATTATCCGATTATTTATGTTTGTAAAATACAATAATCAAATTATCTAGTGGAAAATGCACATCTACATACCCTTTTAGTATAACAAGATACTACAAAGCAACAGATATTGTTATGATATATACCTCTACACGTGTATATATATGCCAATTATTATGGACTTAATTGGGCACACTACAGATGGGTTTGAATATGCTGTTGAACTGAAAGTTTAGCAGGTGCTAGTGTGCTCTTTCAGGAGCACCTTCAGCAGCTAATTTAGTTCCCAAACCAAATCCGTACAGATGTATTCGGATCGACAAAAATAACATTTTTCTTCTAAATATTTACAATGCAATCCAATATTATTTACTGCATAAATCTGGTCATCGGGCAAGGAATTTGCATAAGAGGAATATGTCTAGCCTCACGTGAGAAATTAGGCAATTATATGCCTTTTGTGTCACTTTGTGAGGCAACAAACCAGGTGACAATGTGTTTTTACTAGACTATTTTTCAAATATGTATATTTCATGCTCGTGGCATTCAATAAAAAAAATGGTAATTTATTTTAATCAATACGTGCTGCAAAAAAAATATGAGGATACCCGGTTTCACCAAAAAAATATGTGCTGCAAAAGTTGTTTGCATAATAAAACAGTCTAACTTCTTATTTGTTTGTAGACATCATAAAAATATATTTTCATCACAGAGAACATTTCTCCAATCACATATTCTTCTGTCACACAAAATTTCTCACATCACATATCAGACCATATTATTCCATCACAAATCACAGTTCTCCCATCACAATAATGGTCACAAGCATCACATGGATCCTATCAAGGTGTCTGCACCCTAACTTTTTCCATAAATTCCTACCGACACTCACAAGATAAATGTATCATGCCAGAATCAGCATAGCAAATTCAAACAGATAAAAATTTGGTTTGGTATTTTGAAATGAAGGAATGATGAGTTATAATGACTCTGTCATACTTATAACAAAAACATTATAAATAGAGACAAGAAGATGTGGACCTACATCTCATCAACTGTCCAAACCCAAAAATCTAAATTGACGCAGAACCTAATTCAAAATTAATGCAAAAAGAGAAGAGTGCCATGGTAGATGTTCACACTAGTCTTTTCTCTGGTAAGCAATTCATTTGTTTTTATTTTTGTTGTACAATCAGGTTTCATGATAAATTCATTGATGCACCCTTTCCCTATTTTCTTTCTTTACTCTGCTTCTTTTCTCTCAGAAAAATCAGGATAACAAAAAGAAGATATCATGATATCAAGTGCTTCTGGGAATAAGGATACAGATGAGAAGCTCGACAGTGGTAAAAATGAGGGCTGGTTTTCTCTTCGATACTTTCTTAACATAAGAAGTACAACATCTTTATTTGTTCTTTTTAGGCATTCTTGATGTTGATATAATTCACAGTAAGAAATGTTTTCCTATTAAAAAAACATATATTTTCACTGCATACATAATTAATTTATGTTCTGTTTCGAGGTTTTCTTTAATAAATCATCAGTTCAGTTATCTTTTTCTTCTTTTATTTGTTTTCTTTTACTTGAGGTTGTCGTATACTTGCATTGATGGCTTCTTTGATGGGATGTGTGTTTGTTTCTGTAACCTTCTTAATTTTGGTTGTTAGAGCTTATCTTGAATCTGTTTTCTACAGATAAAATTGTTGAGGAATCCGCTTCTCCAACAAAAACTAGGTCAGTAGCACCCTCAACTGTTCGTGGTAGAGGCCGCCCCAAACGGAAACGATGTGGTCATGCCAGGATATGTAACACCCCGAAATTCATCCTCATAAGGTTTCAGAATGTTACCGCCACACTTGTCAATCAGGCTCGCCCTTTGGCTAACTTAATTGACAAGTGCCATGGCTAAATAAAAATTTTTGTAGTATGAACTTTAAAAATAATTGCCAATTTTATAAAATATAGACATAAGAAAATTTAAAGTACTTAATACCAGAGTCATTGTTCTTTCTCACGCGGAAGCATAAACTAAAGGCAATATATAGGACATTAATATTTAAAAGTACGTGGTTCCTTAAAGCAACAATCTTTTGATGAAAGGTAATCCATCCCCAAATGCTCATGTCATGAGATGCAGTTCATATATCAGCTCCAATATCTGTAAAAAGATAACGCAACAACTTTTTATCAGTACAATGGTACTGAGTAAGTCAACCCGCTCCACTTTAAGAAGTGGGTTTTAAAATAGTGGTTGATACTCAAAAAATAATAATAATAATAATTTTCATTTTTTCTTTTAAAATGATCACACACATTACCTTTAACAAAATAAATAACTTTCATTCTTACCATTGTAGCAACTATGCACAAGAGGACACCATTTTCCATATATCATATCATATCATATCGATCCTAAGTCATGATCAGCATGCAGCGGACTCATATACAGACACACTCCGGAGCCTTGGGTAACTCATCACGGATACACCCAAGAGTATAGACTCATACATGCAACAACGCCGTTTTGGCACAATTTATCAACAATGCCGTCTTGGCATATTTAGAGGGGGAGGCCCCGCAAGACACATCCCTAGTGCATTAGCTCTCTATCAAGGATGGCATCTTACTCAAGTTAATAGTGCACAATGGATTTAAAAGAGTTTTCCACAATTTTCCACATAATATCATCTTAATTTAAAAGAGTTTTCAACAATTTCACGGGAGTAACCTCATAACAAGGGCATTCAATAATGCCAAATATCATTTCAACATTTAACTTCCATATCAATATCTCATAAATATGAAAATAACATTTCATGGATCTCAAAATCCAACAATTTCTCACTTGGACCAAAAATCAAGTCCAATATCGCAGTCTACGCCAAGTCAGTTTAAAAATTCATATGAAAGGCGATTGCTATGAAATTTAAACTGTAGATACTCAACACATAGTTGAACAAGTTTCATGTTTTACACTTTTCAAAATAAGGTATGGAAACATTTCAAAAATCGAGTTCTTTTCAGAACATGTATTCTGCCAGAAATTCAATAGTGACTCTATAATTTTCAACAGGTTTTAAAAATAGTAATTCACGACCAAAAATTCTAAAATTTTACCACAAGGTAGATAACACATAGATAAATATTTATCATGAAGAAACCATTTGGCTTTAAGACACTTAAGACCTTAAAAAATGTAGATTTCAGAAAATACTATCATTTCATAGATTTCAACAAAAGGAGATTTCAACCTTTCGATAAAGCGGATCCCATAACTTTTTCATACGAGTTCTAAAAATTATAAAATTTTCCAGAAAGATACTCAACTCAATAAGGAACAAGTTTTATGAAGGAACCTTTGAGGGATAATGAACCAAAATAGTTTAAAAAGATGGATCTTTATGTAAATGAAAAACTGACAAATTTTGGTATAATGGGGAAATTCCAATTTTGTACTCTTAAAACATGGATTGTGATCTCCAAAACTTGAAGTAGAGAGTGTTAACTTACTGAATTGATGTATAAGAGCAAGGAGATTCAAAGATAATGGCCGTTATAACACAAGATTCGCACCACAAATTACGGGTTTCGCTGAAATTTGATAAATAGAGGGAAATCAATTTATAGTATAAAAATAAAAGATTTAGATCTCTAAGATACAAGTTTACAAGGAGGATATCTTACTAACCAAGTGTTGAGAAGAGTTAAAACTCTTAGAATGATGAAGGTTGCCAAGCCTACAAGACTCCACAATCCTTAAGATATGCTCACTATGTGGGAGAACTTTAAAGAATAAAATGGGTAGTGAATTTGGCTAATGAGATGGATGAGATTGGTGTGTTTGAAGGCTAGAAACTCCCTCTATTTATAGGCTAAGATTTGAACAATTGAACATGACATATTGTGAGAGTGATTACAAACTCACCAATCATCCAATTAAGTGTGTCTTGAGCAATAATGGTTAGAGTATTTGTATCCACTCATTTAGTCCTTATAGCCTAACAAAGAGGCTATTAATTTGGGAGGCTATTAATTTTGTCCATCATGTTGTCTATTAACATAATGGTTTGCCTATTATGGAGGCTATTAATCTTGGTGGGTTCAAGAGATAATTGATCACCTTTCTTTGCTAACCATTCATCCAAGACACTTGTTAATCATGTTGATTTTTCATCTATTTGTTTAGGAAGAAAATTTATTGCAATTGCTTTTAACCTTATATTTGTTTAAGTAGTGTATCATGAAAATGATTGAAGTATTAGCTTGTCTAGAAAAATCATTATTCTTGCCATTATTTAGAGGCATGCATTTATACTCAATGAGTTGGATATGATAATATAATATTTATTTATTTATTTCAAGTATTGTATTTATATTAATGTGCTTTCAAAAAGATAATATAATATACATGCATGGTTTTATTTTATTCATAACAATACTCAAACCACAAAGTCTTCATGTCATCATCAAATAAAAATTAAATCTATGAATATATTTTCTTATATATAAAAGTTAATTCTCATAGATTCACATAAAAACTCATACTTTTATTTTTATAAAAATTTATTCCATAATGAATATCAAAATACTTAAAATATTCACATACTATCCTCATAATAATTTTCAAGACTAATGTGTATATATATAAAAACTTATATATATAATTTAAACAATAGATTAAAAAAAATTCCATAAACTATATAATTCTATTACCCTTGATATTGAAATTCATATTTCTTTTGGAAAAGATAAATTTACATATATAATTTTACAAGTGTTGTTTTGTAGAAAAAAATCAATATACTAATTCTTTAAGCAAGTGTTTAAATATTTAATAAAAGTCTACTTAATGAATTAAAATTATTTTGGGTAATTTCTATGGTATTACAATCCACCCTCCTTAAGAATCAACTTCGTCCTCGAAGTTTTAATGATGAAAACTACTGTGGCAATCTAATATGCGGAATACAAGATAAAAGTTAATGAAAAAAGTTTTAGGAGATTTTGAACATACCCTATCAAGATTATGTCGGGTGGTTACATACTCCTCCCCTTAAGCCTATAGTTATGTCCCCATAACTGTTATTTGGTCGTTTAAAAAGAGATTGGGGTAGCGTTGCTTCATATCATCCTCTAGTTCCCATGTTGCTTCTTCCGTACCATGATTGGACCAAAGTACTTTAACAATCCGGGTGCTCTTGTTCCTTGTCGTTCTTTCTTTGATGTCGAGTATTTGGATTGGATACTCTTCATAAGTTAGATCTTCTTTGAGTTCAATTACTTCCTGTTGAAGTACATGGGTTGGGTCATGCACATATTTCTTTAACTGTGAAACATGGAACACATTGTGCACTCGAGATAGTTGTGGCGGTAGGGCTAGTCTATATGTCAGGGTTCCGACTCGTTCCAGAATGTCATACGGTCCAATATATCGAGGACTTAACTTTCCTCGCTTTCCAAAACGCATCACTCCTTTCATAGGTGATATTTTTAGCATAACCTTATCTCCAACTTGAAATTCTAGGTCTTGTCGCCCAACATCGGCATAACTTTTCTGTCGATCTTGTGCTGCCTTCATTTTCCCTTGGATCATCTTGATCTGTTGGGCCATGTCTTCAATGAGTTGCGGCCCAACCACATTTGAATTCTCACATTTTTCCCAACATAATGGGGTTCGGCACTTGCGTCCATAGAGTGCCTCAAACGGTGCCATGCCTATACTAGCATGATAGCTGTTATTGTAAGAGACCTCTATCAAAGGTAGATGGTTTTCCCAACTTCCTTTAAATTCAAGAACGCATGCTCTCAGCATGTCCTCCAGTGTTTGGATTGTCCTTTCTGTTTGTCCATCCGTCATCGGGTGAAAAGCGGTGCTCATTTTAATTTGGGTACCAAGAGCTTCTTGCAGCTTGGTCCAAAAATGAGAGACAAATCTGCTGTCTCTATCAGAGATTATATCATGTGGCACTCCATGTCGTCGAACCACGTTATTGATATATGCTCATGCTAATTGATCCATACCATGTATCCTTCATTGGTATGAAGATCGCAATCTTTGTCAATCTATCAACAATTACCCAAATTTTATTCATTCCTTTTGGTGATCGTGGTAGTCCTGAAACAAAATCCATTGATATACTATCCCATTTCCAACTTAGGATTTCCAATGGTTTCATGAGTCCTAAGGGCTTCTGACGTACTGCTTTAACCTTTTGACAGGTTAAACATCTAGCCACAAACTCAACAACCTCATTCTTCATCCTTGGCCACCAATAAACCTTCTTTAAATCCTTATAAAGCTTATCACCCCCTGGATGTACTGAATACGGTGTGTTGTGGCCTTCTTCCATTAATCTTCGTTTTAGCTCTACGCATTTATGTGGTACGCACCATCTCCCTTTGAAGCGAATGCTTCCATCCTCATGGATTGCAAAACCAATTGCTTTTCCTTCAGCAACCTTCTTGATCCTTTCAAGCTTTATGTCGCCTGGTTGAGCACTGCGTATTTCATCAAATACCATAGATTCAATGATCATAGCATTAATGACATTTTCCACAGTTCCATAATGGACTAGCTCCGTGTCTACCTTGACCAAGTCCATATACAGTTCCGAAGGTAAGATCAGACTATTTGCCACGTGTCGAGTCTTGCGGCTCAACGCATCTGCGACCACATTAGCTTTCCCTTCATGGTAGGCGATGTCCAAATCATAATCCTTGATCAACTCTAACCATCTGCGTTGCCTCATGTTTAACTCCTTCTGAGTAAATATGTACTTAAGGCTCTTGTGGTCGGTGAATATCCGACAAGTTCGTCCGTACAAGTAGTGTCGCCAAATCTTTAATGCGAATACTACCGCTGCTAATTCTAGGTCGTGCGTCGGATAATTCTCCTCATGAGGCTTCAATTGTCGTGATGCATATGCAATGACTTGTTGTTGTTGCATTAAAACACACCCTAGCCCCTCTTTTGAAGCGTCACTATTACACTTCAAAATCTCCATTCTCTGTTGGTAATGTTAAAATTGGTGCTGTTGTGAGGCATTTCTTTAACTCTTGAAATGATGATTCACACTTTTCTATCCATTCATACTTCAAGCCTTTCTTCAAAAGTTGAGTCAGAGGTCGTGCAACTTTGGAAAAGTCCTTGACGAACCTCCTGTAATATCCAGCCAGTCCAAGAAAACTTCTCACTTCTGTTTGATTAGTATGCGTAGGCCACTCGGTGATTGCTGATATTTTTGTTGGGTCAACAGAAACTCCATCAGCTGATACAACATGGCCTAAAAATGCTACTTTTTCTAGCCAAAAGTCACACTTGGACAACTTGGCATAGAGTTGGTGTTTCCTTAATGGCTCTAGCACCTGATGCAAGTATTGCTCATGCTCTTCATTGCTCTTTGAATAGATCAAGATGTCGTCGATGAAAATGACTACACATTGATCTAAAAATTCTCGAAACACATCATTCATGAGATTCATGAATACTGCTGGGGCATTTGTTAGCCCAAATGACATCACTGTAAATTCGTAATGTCCATAACGTGTCCTGAACGCAGTTTTCGGAATATCCTTTTCAGCGATTCGCAGTTGATGATAACCGGATCGCAAATCTATCTTGGAGAATACCGTTGCACCTTTAAGTTGATCGAAAAGGTCATCAATCCTAGGTAACAGGTATTTGTTTTTAACCGTTACCTGATTTAAACCTCTATAATCGATACAAATACGTAACCCTCCATCTTTCTTCTTGACGAATAAGACCGGTGCTCCCCACGGCGACGTGCTAGGTCGTATATACCCCTTTTGTAATAATTCCTCGAGTTGCTCCTTGAGTTCATTCATTTCTAGGGTTGCCATGCGATAAGGAGCTTTTGATACAGGTTCTGTTCCGGGAAGTAGATCGATTGTAAACTCGACTTTACGTTCTGGAGGCATTCCAGGAATTTCTTCTGGGAATACATCTGGATACTCCCTCACTACTGGAATGTCATCAATTTTATTCTCCTTTAACTTGAGGTTATGGATATAGCATGCATAAAGCATATATCCTTTCTGCATAAGACTATAAAATTTTAAGGCATTTACTACCTTAGTCTTACGTTTGGGGAGTTGGACATAGTAGTTGACCTTTTTGCCTCTCGTCTTAGACAGTGTAATTTTGTGTTTCTGACACTCAATTACCGCTTTATATTGGGTAAGTCAATCCATTCCCAATATAATATCAAAATCTTTAAGGTCAAATTCTACTAAGTTTGCATAGAACTCAAGGTTCTTAATGACTATAGGAATCCCATCGTATCGTTTGGTGCACGATACAATTTTTCCGAAGGCAACTGAATTCCTAAGTTAATCATTTTAGGTTTTGGCATCTCTAATTCAGGCAAGATTCTAGAAGAGATAAACGAACAACTTGCTCCAGAATCAAATAAAACTTTAACAGGCACACTTAAAGCCGTAAATGTACCTGTTATCACATCCCCTTGAGTTGAAAGATCTGCCTGATTAATAACATTGAGCCGCCCTATAGGTGCTCCATGGTTCCCTTATTGGTTTCTATTTTGCTGAGGCCTCTATCCTTGATTATTTCCGTTTCACACATCCTGATTATTTGGCCGAGTGGGGATATTGATAAGGTCATCTCTTTTTGTAATATTTTCAATGCGGGTCTTACACTCCTTCCTCATATGACCTTCTTGGCCACATATATAACATGTACCCGGCTTGGGGCATCCTCTAGCCAAGTGGGGCTTGTTGCATTTTGGGCATTGTGGTATGTACCCTTCATGGTTTCTAGTACCATTGTTGCCCCCTCCTTTATTTCCCTGGACGGGTCGATTCTGCCCACCTCGAATATTGCCTTTATTGTTGCTGAGGTGGTTGTTGTTGCTGCTGCTTCCTCGGTTGTCCCGAATCCTCTTGTCCTGTCCTTGGAACCCGCGGCTAGACTCCCCGGCTTTTCTCTTCATCTGTTGTACACGAGCAACTGCGACAGCTCGATCGTAGATCGCTTGAAGGGTAGGATACTGAACTCCAGCCACCACTTCTCTAATGGAGAGGTTTAATCCCTCTTCGAACTTCTGTGCCTTCTCGGCATCGGTGGAGACTAGCTTAGGAGCAAATCTGACTAACTCCTTGATAATGGCCAGAAATGACCATTATTTCCAATCCATTTCCGTGTCTGAAACGGGCATTTGATCGCATTCCGGTCTTATATTAAATAAGAAAGCAGTTGAATTGGACTGATTTATGCATAACTGTAAAAATATTGAGCTGGTATGAAAAATGCATAAATATGTAATTTTATTACATATTTATGTTAGAAAAATCCAAAAACATGAGAAAAAGAAAAGAAAAGAAAAAGGAAATGAAAAGATGGGAAAAGAAATGAAAACCCACAAAAAGTTGGATTTTACAGGATACTACGACGCTAGAACAACTACGACGCTAAGCATGTATAGCGCCGTAGCTTGGTCCAGCGCCGTAGGAGGAAATTGAAGCTGACAGTTTGAAGAAGGGTGGACGGTGCTAAGCATGGATAGCGCCGTAGTCGAATATAGCGCCGTAAGCATGGATAGCGCTGTAGGCTGTCCATTCAGAAACAAAGAGTGTCTTCGAGATGGAAGACTACGACGCTAGACCTATAGCGCCGTAGTAGGATAGCGTCGTACCCAGCTATAGCATCGTACTCAGCCTCAGAATTCAAATTTCAAGGCCTGGGGGCCCATGGGCCTAGGGTTTCCCACCTATTTAAGGACAAGTTGACTCCCATGATCAGTCAATTTTCTCAACATTAAAACTTGGAGACAACTGCTGTTCTTGAGAGGTGTGTAGGTTAGTTAGGTAGTTAGGTTTTTATTTTTTTGTATTATTTACATTCATGCCTTAGCTTAGCTTTATAATATGTTAGACTAGTGATATTATTAGAGTTTGCAACCTTAGCTAGCCACTGTTTATATTATTTCCAGCTTTGTTGAACTTTTATTAAGGTTTGAAATACCCAAATGATGGGTATTATCAAGCCATTTTTTATAAAATGGGAAGTTAATCACAAAAAGAGTCCCAAAATCATGAAATGGACATGAATCCATGGATTTATTGCTTTATTTTTGGTTTTATGACCACTTGGTCATTTAGTTTCATTGCTTTATGTGGGTTTGTGTTATTTCTCTTGTTTTTCGGGGTCTCATGCATGATTTGTTGGTTGAAAACCCTCACTTGGGTTTATGGTTCATTTGTGCCTTATCTTTTCTGTTTATTTGAGTCTCTCTTACATTTTAGTTTATCTTCATTACTGTTATTACTTTCCCTTGCTACTGTTCTTGCATGTATTGAACCATAAACTTGAAAATAGGGTTTGCAATCGCATAGGTTGCATCACCCGAACAACAACAAATTCTCTGGGCTAGCTACGACGCTAACCGCCCTACGGCGTTAACCTAGTGTAGCGTCGTAGGTGAGGTTTAGCGTCGTAGTTGTCCAGACTTAACAAAATTTGCCCTACGGCGCTAGACCAACGATGCTATCTTCGGATAGCGTCGTAATTTTTGTCAAGAGTCGTAGGTCCCCAAAACACTTTTCCTTCTCACAATACCCACCTACGACGCTATACCTACGACGCTATCCTAGGATAGCGTCGTCATTTAGTGTATAGCGTCGTAACCTCCAATTTTATCAACACTTCTAAAAATTCACCCTACGACGCTATCCTAGGATAGCGTCGTAAAATCTGTCTAGCATCGTAACTGGCATTTTTTTTTGCCAAATTTTCCATTTCTCCATTTTCCTCACTTAATTAATTGAACCTTTATACTAATATTTTGAGGTTGAAATCCAATGATCTCAACCCATGATTAATGTGATATAAAGAATTTTGTTCAATTCCATTAAAAGATTTTTCTACAAAATTAAACTCTAATGATCTAAGTATATAATCCGGACTGTAATTAATTAATTAATTATGGAATGAGTGATTATTTAGACATAAAGAGTAATTATGGATTTATTTCCATAACCTTGCATGAGAAACCAATGTCTCTCATACAAGATGACCCAAAATATTTTCTTTTATTTATTTTGTCTTTACCCGTGTTGTGTGAAATAGTTAGTAAGAGATATAACAGACTAATGTTGGCGGGTATTCCCACACGGATAAACTAGCTCGTAGTCTGTATATTAATTACTAGATGTTATTTTGCATGGTCCGGATAGTGGTCGGCGGAAGCCTTGGCGGTTCGTCCATCCGGGATTATAATAGCTGCTCAGCTGACTCCTATCCGGATACAGTTTTCTTTTCTTTATCTTAATTTCAAACCCAAATTTTGAGCTGTAATATTATCAAACTGTGTCGATCAACATTGTTTGAATAGTATTACAGTGAGAAAACATGTAGGTTTTTCTCTCATTTCACAGATTGTAGAAATCTTGATGATAGCGATCACTGTCAATTAAGGTCTTCTGCTGTCTAAAACCATTCCACCTGGAATAGTTGGGACCTGGATAGCAGATGTTTGCAGTCCGGATAACCCCAGTTATTTCAGCCATCTTTTTAGCCAAATAAACTCTTCTCATCTCCGGCTATTTCATCTCTGTGTATCAATTTCTGTCTAAACCCACCTTATATTTTGGATTAATTTAATTTTACACTTCTTTATAAATTTATGCATGATATTATTATGTAGATATTGTGGTCAATATTATTTTGGGATCCTTCCCTTGGACATAGAAGTCTTGATTTTTAATCAGATGTCTCACAATAAATTTCGAACAGAAATTCATTTATAAAATCCGGATCTGAGTACGGGATAAATTCCACAGTTATGACTAATTCAAATCCGACTGGGGGTTGATGGGAAATTAGAAGCAGAGTCAGCGATTAGGTCTCACCTAGACTGAAAGGATCTGTGTTTTAATTGAGAGTCTAGTACCTGTTTAGGGAATGATTTTCAAATATCAATTATTTTCCAAAATTGATGTATGTTGGAAATCTTATATTAAATATTGCATTGAATCAGAGTCCACTTGGATTCAGATGAGGTGTAATAGATAATACTAGAAGAACAACATGTGGGCCTTGGTTATTTTCTAAGGTAGGGTTGAGTATTCTTTCAACTGCTATCCTCTTCTGCCAAAGCCTATTTTTGAGTCCTGAGTGAGTGCATCCGGAACGAACTAATTTATTAGTTTGTTTCATTAGTTTGTATCTCATAACCACCCGACGGGAAGTGAACACTGCGAGCGGTTCACCGAGAATAGGGAATTCTTGATCCACATCCGGTCATTCTGACTGGGGGCTTTCTTTTACTACCAGGGTCAAACTTTCAAAAACCTCCGAGTGATAGGATTTTAAGTGCTTTCTTTATCGCTTTCTTTTAAATGCTTTCGTTAGAGGTCACTCGGTTGTATTGAGAGTTGTGTAACTGCTACTAGGACTGATAGTTAAGGGATAGTTCAGGGCTTGATTAGAATCTTTGGGCGTGACATGGGGGAATGATAGCAGTACTTGACACTTCAACTAATGATTTGTCAGGTGTTGCTTGTCCACCACAGATAAATGACACGCTCTGACGGGAGCAGTTGTAAGTCTGTGGTATCTTAGAATTTGTTGTCTTAAGAGCATGTAAATTCTCACTGTAAGTACCTGTCTGTTAAAGGGAACATAGTGCAGAAAGCATGAGAGTTCGCTGACTGATGAATTATCCCAAACAAAGATCTGTGTATTAAAATGGAAGTTTAATTGTGTTTCATCTGAATCTTGTCCAATCTTTATTCTTTTCTCCCTCTCCCTTCTGTCACATTTTAATTTGCTTTCTTAGAATAATTATACCTGCTTTCCTAGCATAATTCTTATCGCTTTCTTAGAATAAATTTAATTGCTTTTTAGATTAAATTTACCATGCTTTGTAGAATAATTTTACTGCTTTCATAATCTATTTTAAATTACTGTCAAGTAGTTGATAGTTAAAAACACAAACTTGAATCGAGTAACCGAGTGGAAAATCTTAGTAAACGATGTGGGCCCTGCTTCCATCGCACATCCTCCAGTGAACGATCCGGTACTTACTATAAATACTGCAATTTTTGACTCCGTGCGCTTTCGGGGGCACAGTTTCTTAACACGAGTAATAAAAACGTGACAACATATAAATATATCCCTAATCCCAACTCCATCATCATAATTTGGTTTCATTAAATAAAATTGAAAACCAGGATTGTGATTTTTCAGAAAATACTCGTGTGACGAAATTGTCAAAAGTTTCATGGCGCCGTTGCCGGGGAGGATGCAGCGTCGTTTATTAAGAAAATTACACTCCTGATTGCTCATAGATTAGTTTAGTGTAGTACATCTACTTCAGAACGGAGAAGTACCCGCAAATTAATTGAACATTTAGAGCACCAAGACTCTAAATGTGAGGATGTTGATTTGAGGAGAAAACCTGACCAATTGGGTATTTATCTGTCTTGCAGGAAATTCCGAACCACCAAAAGAATGAGCAGAAAAATAAAACAGAAAACCAGGGAAAAGTTAGTAGTTGGGTCACGGGCAGGACTGCCCCCTTGCACACAGGACCAAGGGATCCTAGAAGGCTCACAATTCCGCAGAATGATTAATGACCACCGGCAGGCTCTCGAATCAACATTTAAATTGACAATCATGTGTAAAACCGAAGTGAACTTCAGACTACCAAAAGGATGGGATAAGCATATCAAACCTGAGGAACGGAATTTTAAGGAGTTGGGATTCCAACGGGACTTTTACTATTATCTGTCAAGGTTCTGGGATAAACAAATGGACGCGTCTGCGGATGACATGAAATTTCCAGAAGATGTGCACACTAAAAGAATTCTAAGGATATTCAATGAATTCATGGCCCGATGGGAAAGGCACCAGCACTCAAAGACAATAGATCCTGCCTGCATGGAATTTGATATTATAATGGTGCCCAACAAAGTGGATGAAAGAGTTAGGAGGCAGTTCACAGAGAAAGCACCCAACCTCAGTCATCTGGTGTATCAGGGGATTTTCATGGTGCACAAGGCCCTGCCGTTTCTATACAACCCCAGCTTGTTGGAAAACAGAGGAGTACAGGAGCAAAGATGGCTAACACAACAAGCAAGAAAAAGGCACAGAGAATTGAGTCACAACCTGAACAGTGCCATAAAGAAAGCCATGGCATCAGAAGAGGAAAACCGGGCCCCAATAGTTAAGACTATGATAGACATAACTAAGGAATTTAGGGAGCAGTGGCACGCCTTGATGACACTATAGGGCACGGGCAGGAAGGACATTATAGAATCCATCTTGGACAAAGACCTTGTGCTACCAGAGGAGGATTATTTTGACACAATTTTCTTGGAAGATGTGTACAGGCCGACTCACATTGCTGAGCAGAGACCGCAGGGATTAGCTCAACTCCATGTGCTCAGAGACCAAATCACTGGATTTATTCAGAATACATCTTGGAAGGTGCTAGGAAAGAGGGAACAACAAACCCGACTGCTGACTCAGGCCGAGGCTGAAGAATACTTCAGGGTCGAATTTCCCCGTGATATGTCTTTTGTGCAACAAGAGGCCAAACCACTTGTTGAGTCAATGATCGAGGAAAACATGATGGATTTTGTGCGTTTCTTGATGGAGATGGATGCTTTCGGGCTGAACTACTGCAATACCATCAAAGCAAACACACCGCTTCGGTACAAGAGGGAATATAGGGCCCACTTTTGTGATCACATCCGGAAGACATGGGTGAAGCGACTCAACCGCATCTCAAGTCCCATTTTCATTAACAAATATTTGAAAGATGCAGAGAGAAACCTGGGAATCAATTTGGATGGAGGAGACCGAGAAGGGAGTGAAGATGAAACTGATGTGTTAATCAATCAGTATACAAGTGCTGCATCACCTCCTTGGGTTTTCACTGAGGCCAACCCGTTGCCAACCCAACCGTCTATACCAGCCTCAGCCCTGCCAGCACGAGAGCAAGCACCTGCTACCACTAATCCACCCACCCAGCCCGAGCAAACATCTACTGTTGTTTCATCTGAAAGCCAGGCTGAACCTCAAGTTCAAACGAGAGGTAGACTGATAAAACTGGCCGATAAGGAGAGAAGTGGACGAGTCCCAAAACCAAAAGTCATGATCAACGAACCTGAGCCAACTGCTAAGAAAGTGGTAGCACCTGCAGATCCAAAACATAGAGGCAAGGGAATAATGCCACCACCACCGCCTAAAAGAAAAGAACTGATTGCTCAAGATGCTGCACTAGCTAGGAAATTGCAGGAAGAAGAGAATGCATTAGCCGGTCTGGTTAGACAAGGAAATGAAATAGGAGGTTCGGGAGTGGACAAAATAGATAAGCAAGAACGAGCTGAAAGAGAAAAGAAAGCTGCAGAAGAGGAGCAGATTAGAAAGAATATTCAGCAAACTCAAGCCGATGAGGAAAGGAAGAAGAAAGAAGCTCATGATAGAGAAGTAGCTGAAAGGCTACAAGCGGAATTGGAAATGAGGAAATCGACAGAGGTGGAGACGGCAACAATCTTGGCTGATCCACTAGAGTTCGAATGCAGTCAACTACCTCCCATCACAACAAGAGTGCCCAGAGATGAAACAGATCCAACCCCTCCAATCACAACTCATTCGCCAGTATACAAAGAAAAAGTGAGAGCCGAAAAGGCAAGGATAGAAAAAGAGAAGGGAGATGATGAAGAACTGATGATCACTGGCGGAGTCGAGGGAAAGGGACTGAAAATCAAAAAGGAGCCTAAAGGATTGGAGATGAAAACCGCTTACACAAAAGAGATGGAAAGACTGAAGGAAAGATTTAACATCCCAGCAGACCCACTTGTTGGGACAGCTCAAATCGAAGCAGTCATCGCTCCAGAGACATCATCCGGGCAGAGAAAGAGGAGAAGAATCATGATTGGAGAAAATGATGAACCTGAGGAAAGAGCGGATCCCATTTCATTAACTGAATTGGTAAAGGATAAAGCCGATGAGCCGCCAGCCAAAACTGTTGAGCCCCAAGATCTGGCCGAAAATAGGAAAAAGGCTGCAGAAGAAGAAAAAGAAGAGGCAATGCAAGAAGAGGACGAATTTATGGAGCAAATGGCACCAATCTTCAAGCGTCCTGTGGGCAGAGCTGCAAGAATTAGGGAGGAGGAGGAGGTATCAACTGGCGTTGATGATCCTTACTTTCCTGTACTTACATTTCCAATTAATGTAAAAACTAAGTACGATGCAATGAAAAATGTAATTAAACAGGGTGAGGAGGAACCTATGGATGAAGCAGCCTAGGAAGGAGGTGAACCAAGCGGGCATGAACCCAGAAATGAACTCATCCAGGAGGAGCAAAACGAACCAACTGACTGGCACACAAGCGAAGACGAATCTGTTGGATCAATCAAGCCCGCCAGATTCTGGGATGAAATTGGAGTTCGCGCCAGAATGGGAATTCAAAAGATAGAAAACACCAAAATGGTGATAAACGAGGCAGACGTGATTCGGAAGTTCAACGGGAATCCGAAAGCAGTCAAAGCATATGAGGAGCTGTTGGAAAGCATCATACCCGACAAGGGGTTTGCACCAGACTCGCTAAGACACCCTACTGTGGATTTTTGGAGAACATGGCTTGGATGGGAGCAATTCCTGCTACATCACGGAGATCCCGGGTATATGGAATTAACTAGGGAGTTCTATTGCAACATTGACATTGCAAGACGAACAACCTGGGTTAGAGGAAAGACGATAGATATATCCCCGGATTATCTAAACAGATTCCTCCAAACTCCCAGTTATCAAAGCAAGATTCCGGAGGAGGAGATCTTGGGTAAGCGTGGCAAGACCAAAATGAAAGCAACATATCAAGCCATCGCCGACTCCTTGACCAGAACGCCGGGCTTGATGGGGACATTCAGCACGTCCAAGATAAAAGTGGAGTTCATGCCCACATTTGAATTTTACATGGCTAGAATCAGGCCCAGCTCGCATCCCCAAACGACTTCAGGCAGTATGTTGATGGGATTTGCAAAGTTGTGGCATGGGCGAAAACTGAATGTTGGGGAACATATCTTTAAAGTCATGACTACACGAATCAAGAAGAAGAATGCTCTCTGCTACCCGAATCTTATTAGAAGAATCTGCACAGATCAAGGGGTAGATATGGGAGAATTTGACACTGATGCCTTGGTCATTCTGAATCCCCCTATCCGGGTCCCATCCATGCACATTCAAGAGAGGATCACATATGCACTCCCTCCATTCCCTGCTGACTCAAATGTGCAATCCTCTTTCATATCAGGTGAAGAAGCACCATCAATTCAAAGGAGAGATCCAATGCCTCCCCCTGCTCCTAAAAGAAGAAGAAAGGCCCGTACTGAGGCGGGACCTTCAACACAAGTGGGAGAGCCTCAACACGAGCCAGCGGAACCAAGTCCCAGTCAAATTCCTCCATCACCGCCGGTTCAAGCCCCTCAGCAGCAAGCTCACCCCTCCCAGATCCCTCCTCTAAGCCAGAACGTCTCCCACCATCCTGCTAACTCAAATGTAATCGAGATCGTGAGCTCAATGAACAAAACCATGACAGAAAGTGTCAAGCAGTTGGCAGATGTTATCATTCTGGGAAGGGAAGATGATAGGAGAATCAAAGAAGAGAGAGATAAGAGAAAAGAGGAAGAGAAAGCTAAACAGAGGAGAAGAGAAGATGAATTCAGACGACTCCTGTTGGAAAGAGAAGAAAGGCATTACAGAGAAAGGCTGGAAAGCGAAGAGAGGCAACGAAAGATGATAATGGAAAGTGAAGAACGTCAACGCAAAATGATGGAGACGGTGATCCAAGCACTCATCGGACAGCTCCCGAAGCCACCACCTCCGCCAACAGACAATGCTGGGCCTTCAACTCAACCAGAGGAACCGAAAGAATGAATCTGATCTGATCCTATTCATTTTTTGAGCTTAATTGTAAACATCATATAAGAGAATTTCTATCATTTGTGCAAGTTCGTTCTTATTGCATGAAATCTCTTGTAATTGATGTATTTACCGCTTTCCAAAAAGGAATTTTGCAGTCCAAAAACAATTTTATTCTTGAAAAGATGTCTGACAGTCCAAGATGAATAAGTGACTGTCAGGCCAAAAATATGCTGTTGACATACTTTGTATGTTAACAGTGCCTCTTTTACTGCTTTAAATTAAATAACCAGCAAAAGTATGCATAAACTTGTTCTAAATTCACTTGTTGAATTTAGGCTTGTGATTAAATTTTCAAACTTTTAAATTGGGATAATATAATTGAAAACTTGCACGAAATGAATTTCTAAGGTTTTGAGCTATAAAAATTTAATGATACGATCAGCTTATTGGGTAATAAATCTGCATGTTAGAAATTTTGATTGAATAGATTGTTAGAATTAAACTCTGATTAAATTTTAGAATATTGTATGACATGAATCAACCCAACCTTGTGAGATTTGAGCCATGAGTCACTTTCACTCATTTATTCTCTTTGATGTGTAAATCTTTTTGGTTAAAGGAAACTAGAACTTGCGATTGGGACCGATTCAAGACCATGCCATATTCTAAAAATCGAGCATATGATCGAGGCACTTAGAGAACCAAATTTTTGGCCTTCATTTGAAATCCAAACCCAAAAATATTATTCCTTTAGGATTAACCAATTTGAGCCTATAAGCCTAATTTTTCTTTGGAACCCACTATACTTTTCCTAGTCTTACAAAAAGACCAAAATATTCAAACCCAAGTGTGCAAGTATAAATTCTATCAAAAGGCATTAAACTTATGATCATAAAAAATGTATTAATCGGTAAGCTAATCAAAAAAAAAGAAAGAAAAAGAAGAAAAACAGTTGAACTTTATTCAATATCAATAAATTGCAAATGACAAAGCAAATTAGACTAAGTCTAATGTCATGCAATAGAAAAAGAAAAGCAAAAAAAAGAAAGAAATAATGATGATCATAAATTTTAAATAAAAATATGCCATGATATGATAGAATGAATTTTTGCCACTTCTTAGCCCAATAAATTTCCCTTTCCTACCGAATGTTACAACCGTATGCCCCATTATAACCCTTAAATAAGACCTCGAGATCTCGATTTGAGGAAATGAGCCGGTGGCGAGTTGGTCTGATTGCAAGCTTATGGGATAATTTAATTAAAATTGATTTTGAGTGTTCAGGATTAAACCCCATCTGGGAGTCAGTGAATTTTCCGATTCTCTTATATGTGAGGCTCTGTTTCATTAATTATATTTGTGTCATACCTTAATTCTCACTCTTAATCTTTGCATCTTTCAAACATGATGTTCATGAAGGATTGACAATAATGCTTGATTTGTAGGCCCGATGTATTGAGCAAGTATCATTTCATTAAACACTGCAATCAAGGGAATTTAATACTTGAAGTTTTTGATTGTCTTATCCCAATCCAAAAAGAATATGATTTATGAAGCCACGAAAATGAATTGAATATGCAGAGCCCGTGTTCTTTAGAACATTGACTCTGACTGCTCGGGGACGATCAGTATTAAATGTGAGGATGTTGATAATGGCCAGAAATGATCATTATTTTCAACCCATTTCCGTGTCTGAAACGGCCATTTGATCGCATTCCGGTCTTATATTAAATAAGAAAGCAGTTGAATTGGACTGATTTATGCATAACTGTAAAAATATTGAGCTGGTATGAAAAATGCATAAATATGTAATTTTATTATATATTTATGTTAGAAAAATCCAAAAACATGAGAAAAAGAAAAGAAAAGAAAAAGGAAATGAAAAGATGGGAAAAGAAATGAAAACCCACAAAAAGTTGGATTTTACAGGATAGTACGACGCTAGACACAACTACGACGCTAAGCATGTATAGCGCCGTAGCTTGGTCCAGCGCCGTAGGAGGAAATTGCAGCTGACAGTTTGAAGAAGGGTGGACGGTGCTAAGCATGGATAGCGCCGTAAACATGGATAGCACCGTAGGCTGTCCATTCAGAAACAAAGAGTGTCTTCGAGATGGAAGACTATGAAGCTAGACCTATAGCGCCGTAGTAGGATAGCGCCGTACCCAGCTATAGCGTCGTACTCAGCCTCAGAATTCAAATTTCAAGGCCTGGGGGCCCATGGGCCTAGGGTTTCCCACCTATTTAAGGACAAGTTGACTCCCATGATCAGTCAATTTTCTCAACATTAAAACTTGGAGACAACTGCTGTTCTTGAGAGGTGTGTAGGTTAGTTAGGTAGTTAGGTTTTTATTTTTTTGTATTATTTACATTCATGCCTTAGCTTAGCTTTATAATATGTTAGACTAGTGATATTATTAGAGTTTGCAACCTTAGCTAGCCACTGTTTATATTATTTCCAGCTTTGTTGAACTTTTATTAAGGTTTGAAATGCCCAAATGATGGGTATTATCAAGCCATTTTTTATAAAATGGGAAGTTAATCACAAAAAGAGTCTCAAAATCATGAAATGGACATGAATCCATGGATTTATTGCTTTATTTTTGGTTTTATGACCACTTGGTCATTTAGTTTCATTGCTTTATGTGGGTTTGTGTTATTTCTCTTATTTTTCGGGGTCTCATGCATGATTTGTTGGTTGAAAACCCTCACTTGGGTTTATGGTTCATTTGTGCCTTATCTTTTCTGTTTATTTGAGTCTCTCTTATATTTTAGTTTATCTTCATTACTGTTATTACTTTCCCTTGCTACTGTTCTTGCATGTATTGAACCATAAACTTGAAAATAGGGTTTGCAATCGCATAGGTTGCATCACCCGAACAACAACAAATTCTCTGGGCTAGCTACGACGCTAACCGCCCTACGGCGCTAACCTAGTGTAGCGTCGTAGGTGAGGTTTAGCGCCGTAGTTGTCCAGACTTAACAAAATTTGCCCTACGGCGCTAGACCAACGACGCTATCCTCGGATAGCGTCGTAATTTTTGTCTAGAGTCGTAGGTCCCCAAAACACTTTTCCTTCTTACAATACCCACCTACGACGCTATACCTACGACGCTATCCTAGGATAGCGTCGTCATTTAGTGTATAGCGTCGTACCCTCCAATTTTATCAACACTTCTAAAAATTCACCCTACGACGCTATCCTCACGACGCTATCCTAGGATAGCGTCGTTAAATCTGTCTAGCGTCGTAACTGGCATTTTTTTTGCCAAATTTTCCATTTCTCCATTTTCCTCACTTAATTAATTGAACCTTTATACTAATATTTTGAGGTTGAAATCCAATTATCTCAACCCATGATTAATGTGATATAAAGAATTTTGTTCAATTCCATTAAAAGATTTTTCTACAAAATTAAAACTCTAATGATCTAAGTATATAATCCGGACTGTAATTAATTAATTAATTATGGAATGAGTGATTATTTAGACATAAAGAGTAATTATAGATTTATTTCCATACCCTTGCATGAGAAACCAATGTCTCTCATACAAGATGACCCAAAATATTTTCTTTTATTTATTTTGTCTTTACCCGTGTTGTGTGAAACAGTTAGTAAGAGATATAACAGACTAATGTTGGCAGGTATTCCCACACGGATAAACTAGCTCGTAGTCTGTATATTAATTACTAGATGTTATTTTGCATGGTCCGGATAGTGGTCGGTGGAAGCCTTGGCGGTTCGTCCATCCGGGATTATAATAGCTGCTCAGCTGACTCCTATCCGGATACAATTTTCTTTTCTTTATCTTAATTTCAAACCCAAATTTTGAGCTGTAATATTATCAAACTGTGTCGATCAACATTGTTTGAATAGTATTACAGTGAGAAAACATGTAGGTTTTTCTCTCATTTCACAGATAGTAGAAATCTTGATGATATCGATCACTGTCAATTAAGGTCTTCTGCTGTCTAAAACCATTCCACCTGGAATAGTTGGGACCTGGATAGCAGATGTTTGCAGTCCGGATAACCCCAGTTATTTCAGCCATCTTTTTAGCCAAATAAACTCTTCTCATCTCCGGCTATTTCATCTCTGTGTATCAATTTCTGTCTAAACCCACCTTATATTTTGGGTTAATTTAATTTTACACTTCTTTATAAATTTATGCATGATATTATTATGTAGATATTGTGGTCAATATTATTTTGGGATTCTTCCCTTGGACATAGAAGTCTTGATTTTTAATCAGATGTCTCACAATAAATTTCCAACAGAAATTCATTTATAAAATCCGGATTTGAGTAAGGGATAAATTCCACAGTTATGACTAATTCAAATCCGACTGGGGGTTGATTTTGGGAAATTAGAAGCAGAGTCAGCGATTAGGTCTCACCTAGACTGAAAGGATCTGTGTTTCAATTGAGAGTCTAGTACCTGTTTAGGGAATGATTTTCAAATATCAATTATTTTCCAAAATTGCTGTATGTTGGAAATCTTATATTAAATATTGCATTGAATCAGAGTCCACTTGGATTCAGATGAGGTGTAATAGATAATACTAGAAGAACAACATGTGGGCCTTGGTTATTTTCTAAGGTAGGGTTGAGTATTCTTTCAACTGCTATCCTCTTCTGCCAAAGCCTATTTTTGAGTCCTGAGTGAGTGCATCCGGAACGAACTAATTTATTAGTTCGTTTCATTAGTTTGTATCTCATAACCACCCGACGGGAAGTGAACACTGCGAGCGGTTCACCGAGAATAGGGAATTCTTGATCCACATCCGGTCATTCTGACTGGGGGCTTTCTTTTACTACCAGGGTCAAACTTTCAAAAACCTCCGAGTGATAGGATTTTAAATGCTTTCTTTATCGCTTTCTTTTAAATGCTTTCGTTAGAGGTCACTCGGTTGTATTGAGAGTTGTGTAACTGCTACTAGGACTGATAGTTAAGGGATAGTTCAGGGCTTGATTAGAATCTTTGGGCGTGACATGGGGGAATGATAGCAGTACTTGACACTTCAACTAATGATTTGTCAGGTGTTGCTTATCCACCACAGATAAATGACACGCTCTGACGGGAGCAGTTGTAAGTCTGTGGTATCTTAGAATTTGTTGTCTTAAGAGCATGTAAATTCTCACTGTAAGTACCTGTCTGTTAAAGGGAACATAGTGCAGAAAGCATGACAGTTAGCTGACTGATGAATTATCCCAAACAAAGATCTGTGTATTAAAATGGAAGTTTAATTGTGTTTCATCTGAATCTTGTCCAATCTTTATTCTTTTCTCCATGTCCCTTCTGTCACATTTTAATTCGCTTTCGTAGAATAATTTTACCTGCTTTCCTAGCATAATTCTTATCGCTTTCTTAGAATAAATTTAATTGCTTTTTAGATTAAATTTACCATGCTTTGTAGAATAATTTTACTGCTTTTATAATCTATTTTAAATTACTGTCAAGTAGTTGATAGTTAAAAACACAAACTTGAATCGAGTAACCGAGTGGAAAATCTTAGTAAACGATGTGGGCCCTGCTTCCATCGCACATCCTCCAGTGAACGATCCGGTACTTACTATAAATACTGCAATTTTTTACTCCGTGCGCTTTCGGAGGCACAGTTTCTTAACACGAGTAATAAAAACGTGACAACCTATAAATGTATCCCTAATCTCAACTCCATCATCATAATTTGGTTTCATTAAATAAAATTGAAAACCAAGATTGTGATTTTTCAGAAAATACTCGTGTGACGAAATTGTCAAAAGTTTCACTCCTTGAATCTGACATAGTATTCTTGTACAGATTGTGCTCCTTGTCGTAACGATAGAAACTCTTCATACATTGCTGTTTTGGTACTCATCGGGTAAAACCTTTCTCTTAGAGCTTCTGTAAATTTTTCCCTTGTATACTCCTCATCATCATCTAGCTCTCTCTTCTGTAACTGCCACCAGTCATCTGCATCACCTCCTAAAAAGTACGAGGCTACAGTAATCTTCTGCTCATCTGGGCAACGAGTCGCCTCGAGTAGCTTGTTAAAACTTTTTATCCAATCCTCCAATTTAGTAGGGTCCTCCTACCCATCATAACGAGGTAGTCTATATTGGTTCACCACTGCTAGGTGATTGAGCTGGGCTTGAGGTGGTGGCACAGCTGCTGTGGCTTGATTAATTTGACCCTAACCCAAGGCAATGAGCATTTTCTCAATGATCCTTAGGCGATCATTGTCAAGCGAGTTTGGCATGTTTTGATTCTGAGGGGTTTGGTTGTTGGGTGCTCCTGATTAGGAGGTACCATGTTGTGTCCCACGCCCTGATTGTTGATGATGTCAGGGTGATATATGTTGTGTGCAGGTGGTACAGCTTGTTGATTGGATACACCCTGTGCTGCTGGCACTTCGTGGTTAGTCATGTTCGGATTTTGGTGTGGCTCAATGTTGTTGAGGGCATTAACACTTCGGAGGGTTTTTCTAGTCCTTGCACGGGGTGCCATTCTGCTAAGGATGGTTAAGCAAGAGTGAGTTCAAGTCTAAGGGATGATTATGTCCTAAAACTCGTTAGATCATAGTATAAGGATGAGTTAACGCATAAATGTCTAAGTCAGGAGTATGACTCTATTTAGAGATTAACCAGAAGGAATGAAATAACAAGCTTTATTTCATAAATCTAGAAAATATTACAAGATAGAGAATTTAAAACGAGCACTTATGATAAGGTCAACTGACTTAGTATATCATAACAATATATATATATATATATATTTCTTTTAAATTTTATAGAAAATGATGCATGCTCATGAATGCATATGTCCCCACCCCAAAAATAATTTCTAAGTTTCAAAATTTAACATAGCACATATGGGCCTTTGAAAAATATTTTGCATATTTCTTTCTCAAAATGGACTTTTTTTTTAAATCCATAAACCGGAGTTAAACTGTCGCATCCCTTAGTCAAGCTCGCCTTGTTGCTAACTTAACCAAGAAATGCTAAGATTAGAGGGTACCGCCTTCTAAGTAATTTGCCAACTAGTTAAAATATAGAGCGACAAAGTTGATTCCCAGGAAAGACTGGTAGAGCCACCGGCTAACGGGCAATCTTTAAAAACCAGACTCCTTAGACAGAATCACCTCATGCAGTTCTATATTTAACAGTTTACAAATACTTAGAGTTTAAAAATACGCTCTGATACCACTCTGTAACACCCCGAAATTCATCCTCATAAGGTTTCAGAATGTTACCGCCACACTTGTCAATCAGGCTCGCCCTTTGGCTAACTTAATTGACAAGTGCTACGGCTAAATATAAATTTTTGTAGTATGAACTTTAAAAATAATTGTCAATTTTATAAAATATAGACATAAGAAAATTTAAAGTACTTAATACCAGAGTCATTGTTCTTTCTCACGCGGAAGCATAAACTAAAGGCAATATATAGGACATTAATATTTAAAAGTACGTGGTTCCTTAAAGCAACAATCTTTTGATGAAAGGTAATCCCATCCCCAAATGCTCATGTCATGAGATGCAGTTCACATATCAACTCCAATATCTGTAAAAAGATAACGCAACAACTTTTTATCAGTACAATGGTACTGAGTAAGTCAACCCGCTCCACTTTAAGAAGTGGGTTTTAAAATAGTGGTTGATACTCAAAAAAAAATAATAATAATAATAATTTTCACTTTTTCTTTTAAAATGATCACACACATTACCTTTAACAAAATAAATAACTTTCATTCTTACCATTGTAGCAACTATGCACAAGAGGACACCATTTTCCATATATCATATCATATCATATCGATCATAAGTCATGATCAGCATGCAGCGGACTCATATACAGACACACTCCGGAGCCTTGGGTAACCCATCACGGATACACCCAAGAGTATAGACTCATACATGCAACAACGCCGTTTTGGCACAATTTATCAACAATGCCGTCTTGGCATATTTAGAGGGGGAGGCCCCGCAAGACACATCCCTAGTGCATTAGCCCTCTATCAAGGATGGCATCTTACTCAAGTTAATAGTGCACAATGGATTTAAAAGAGTTTCCCATAATTTTCCACATAATATCCTCTTTAAAAGAGTTTTCAACAATTTCACGGGAGTAACCTCATAACAAGGGCATTCAATAATGCCAAATATCATTTCAACATTTAAGTCCCATATCAATATCTCATAAATATGAAAATATCATTTCATGGATCTCAAAATCCAACAATTTCTCACTTGGACCAAAAATCAAGTCCAATATCGCAGTCTACGCCAAGTCAGTTTAAAAATTCATATGAAAGGCGATTGCTATGAAATTTAAACTGTAGATACTCAACACATAGTTGAACAAGTTTCATGTTTTACACTTTTCAAAATAAGTTATGGAAACATTTCAAAAATCGAGTTCTTTTCAGAACATGTATTCTGCCAGAAATTCAATAGTGACTCTATAATTTTCAACAGGTTTTAAAAATAGTAATTCATGACCAAAAATTCTAAAATTTTACCACAAGGTAGATAACACATAGATAAATATTTTTTATGAAGAAACCATTTGGCTTTAAGACACTTAAGACCTTCAAAAATGTAGATTTCAGAAAATACTATCATTTCATAGATTTCAACAAAAGGAGATTTCAACCTTTCGATAAAGCGGATCCCATAACTTTTTCATACGAGTTCTAAAAATTATAAAATTTTCCAGAAAGATACTCAACTCAATAAGGAACAAGTTTTATGAAGGAACCTTTGATGGATAATGAACCAAAATAGTTTAAAAAGATGGATCTTTATGTAAACGAAAAACTGACAGATTTTGGTATAATGGGGAAATTCCAATTTTGTACTCTTAAAACATGGATTGGGATCTCCAAAACTTGAAGTAGAGAGTGTTAACTTACTGAATTGATGTATAAGAGCAAGGAGATTCAAAGATAATGGCCGTTATAACACAAGATTCGCACCACTAATTACGGGTTTCGCTAAAATTTGACAAATAGAGGGAAATCAATTTATAGTATAAAAATAAAAGATTTAGTTCTCTAAGATACAAGTTTACAAGGAGGATATCTTACTAACCAAGTGTTGAGAAGAGTTAAAACTCTTAGAATGATGAAGGTTGCCAAGCCTACAAGACTCCACAATCTTTAAGATATGCTCACTATGTGGGAGAATGTAACACCCCAGTTTTTGGTCACCCAGGTCGGGATGTCACCGCCACATCTCCCTAGTAAGACACGGTTTCTCCGAGCTTACTAAAGAGATGCAAGGCTAGGTATTGCAGTATTTAAAACATTTAAAACATTCAAAATAGCCCATACAATATAATTCGAAAATAACAATAGTATAGCGCAGCGGAAATAAATGGTTTAGTACAGTATCGCAGCGGAAAATATAAATAGGGCCGACATGGCCAAAACACGGGTTAAACAGGCCCGTTCATAGTATAGTCTAAAGTACGAATTTAAAAGCAAAATAACAATCCCCAAAATCCCATGCATGATTCGTGCTCACACATGCTCATTCCACATATTCTGTAAGAAAAGGGATAAAAACGGTTTTGGTCAGCAAAATTGCTGAGTAAGTTAACACATGCATGATCGTAGGGTTTAAAAGCCATTAATTTAATAATTTAACAAAAGCATGATAATAACATAATATTTAATTTAATCTAATCAACTATCCCATAGCATAATTTATCTCAGGGCTTTATTTAATAGCACATAACACGTGGTTTAAGATAAAAGCCATAATTTTAAATAAAGCATTTAAATAATTTAATTGGACAACAACATAATTTAATCTAATTTAATTTAATTTAGAATCCCCATTACATCCCCGATTTGGTATTTCAAAGTTTCACGATAGCATCGCGATGTCAACAAGTTTAGCCGATAGCCCGGCGGCCGCAACCGTATCAGCCATACCCAGTACCACTCCGGAGCCTCGGGAAACCCATACGGATATTCACGAGAGTGTAGGCTCTATATTTCGCCGTTTTGGCAATATCACATTTCAAGTATAGCGCGCGGGGTCACCATCGTCCATTACGGCACGAAGTGAATCGTTAGGGGGCACCCTGCAGAGCACTCACCCCTAATTTTAATTTATCAAGTTTGTAAGGGGATTTAATTTTTAAGATCTGACTTCAATTTTATTCATCTAAAAATAATATCTCAATTCGTTTCAACCCTAAAGGTTAACTCCATGTTTCAACAAGACTTCAATATTTTGTTTCCGGTAAACCACAGTTTACTCTAAAATTCGTCTAAAATCAGATTTAATTCCAAAAAATCCAAAATTTCATATCTGACTCTGAAACATCAAGATCTACAACTTTCGTGTTTTAACTTTTTCAATCCGAGATACCTAATTAGGTCAAAATCACCAATTTTCGCAGAAGAGCAAATCTGTCCGAGTTTAACGTGTCACAGTTTAAAGATTTCGATTTCTACCATATCAATTCAACTCCAAATTTAATGAAATTTGACAGAGATCATCTTAAGACAATTATCTACAACTTTCATGTTCGGCCAAAGATCTAAAACAGTCTAGATCCTATGTCAAAAACGTGATCAAGATCATTCCTAAGTTCTGTCCAAGATTTCAAGATCTAGATTTCAACAGCTCGGTTTCGGTGGGTTTTCACATATCAAATCGATTCCAAAAATTCTCAAAATTTTACAGTAGCTAGATCTAAGTCTTAGGAACGTTTTTTGTGTTTTAAGTTTTTCCGTTCGAGTTCGTTTTAAGGTTCGGAAAAATTCATCAAATCTGTTGCGCCGGTAGAAAGTTTAGATTGACAGATTTTCGATTTCTTGATAATCTTTTAGTTTGAATGTTTTAATTCATCCCAAAACCATGTAAGAGTTAACTTACCGAGTGTATGAACGTCCGGGAGCGTCTATTCAAAGGCGTGGCTTCCAGTCCACCGTTTCTCCTCTCCGTTCGTCGGGTTCTACGATCTAGATCCAATACGGGGTGTAGAAAGAAAAAGGAGATGGTTAGGATTCGTTTTCGAATCGTTTATTGAATAGAGATTGGATCGAGACTTACCACGACTATGGAGATCTGTAGGAAATTCGTCCAACAGCGTTCGTCTTGGTTTCGTGCCTCCGACGACTCCGGATTTAGGGTTTCGAATGTATAGAATGTTGTAGGGTTTTGTAAACTTGTTCGGGGCTCCCAAGGGGTTTATTTATAGATTTCCCAAGTCCTAGGGCGTCCAACATCTGACCTAAAGGTCTTGGGTCGAGAGATGTTCAACCGAAAGTCGAAAAATCCGCGTTCGGGCGAGAGATTCACGCAACGGACAAATCTGTCATGTGGCGCGGTCGTGGCGCGCTTTTCCCCCTTCACCGCGCGGCCACCGTGCGACACTCGCCTGGACTTCGGTCCGGGCGGGTCGTGCGATCCGTCGTGCCTTTCCGCCTCTCTTTCGGGTTTCTATCCCTCTATGCTCCCGAATTCCGGTTTCCGGGGTATCTTCGGGTTTCTACTTTCTCTCTAAATTTTCAGTCGGGTCTAATTGGATGTTTTGGACTCGAATCCTCGAGTTCATTAGTGTCGGGTTTCGGTGTACAATTTATTTACCTTTAATAATTCTTTTTATTTAATTAACTTCCTTTTTAAGTTAAAAATCTCATTTCTCATTTCCTTATATTTATTTATTCATTTATTTGCTGGATTTATTTATTTATGGTATTTATTGTTTATTTATTTAGTTATTGTTTTATTTTATGTTGGAAAATTCTCGGGTATTACAGTCTACCCTCCTTAAAAATCAACTTCGTCCTCAAAGTTGTGTTTCGGCTTTTCTCGTGCTAAAGGTCTTGTGTTTGTTTTATTATGTTGTGACTGAACTTAGAATTGAAACTTCTAAGCTGCCTACATACCCGGTAAAGGGATCAAGCCATAACGTAGTTCAACAATTTACAACAGTGCACGAAAAATAGGTGGTATCACATCCTCTCCCCCTTAAGATTGCAGTTATGTCCCCATAACTGTGTCGGTATCGGTTTGGAACAATGTCGGGTATCGTTCTCTCATGTCGGATTCTACTTCCCAAGTTGCCGTCTCACTTTAGTGGTTTGACCAAAGAACCTTGATCATTTTGATGGTTTTGTTCCTCGTTACTCGTTCCTTAGTATCGAGAATACGCACTGGGACTTCTTCGTAAGTCAAATTTTCATCGAGCTCAATTATCTCCGGTTGAAGTACATGTGTCGGGTCCGGCACATACTTCTTTAGTTGCGAGACATGGAAGACATTATGAACTCGATCTAAGTGTGGCGGTAAAGCCAATCGGTAGGCTAGAGTTCCGACTCATTCTAGAATTTCGTAAGGTCCTATGTATCGAGGACTTAACTTTCCTCGCTTGCCAAAGCGCATCACCCCCTTCATGGGTGATATCTTTAGCATGACTCTATCTCCCACTTGGAATTCTAGGTCTCGTCGTCTCACGTCGGCATAACTCTTTTGATGGTCTTGTGCGGCTTTCATCTTCCCTTGAATCACTTTGATTTGTTGAGCCATGTCTTCGATAAGTTGTGGTCCCACTACCACGGACTTATCGTTTTCTTCCCAGCTCAATGGGCTTCGACACTTTCGTCCATACAACGCCTCGAAAGGTGCCATGCCGATGCTAGCATGGTAGCTATTATTATAGGAAAACTCAATCAAGGGTAAATGAGATTCCCAATTTCCTTTGAATTCCAACACACATGCTCTCAGCATGTCTTCTAGTGTTTGGATTGTTCTCTCGGTTTGACCATCCGTCATCGGGTGGAATGCGGTGCTCATTTTGATTTGAGTACCGAGAGCTTTTTGTAACTCCGTCCAGAAATGAGAGACAAATCTACTGTCTCTATCGGAAATGATATCATGTGGTACTCCATGTCGTCGTACCACATTATCTATGTAGGCTCGGGCCAATTGGTCCATAGTCCACGTGTCTTTCATTGGGATGAATATGGCTGTCTTCGTTAGCCTATCCACGATCACCCAAATCTTATTCATGCCTTTAGGTGATCGGGGTAATCCCGAGACAAAGTCCATTGAGATGCTATCCCACTTCCAACTTGGAATCTCTAGTGGTTGCATCAATCCTAAGGGTTTATGTCGCACTGCCTTAACCTTTTGGCAGGTGAGACATCTCGCTACGAAGTTCGCCACTTCCTTCTTCATTCCCGGCCACCAATAGATCTTCTTCAGATCTTTGTATAGCTTGTCGCCTCCGGGATGTACGGAATATGGCGTGTTGTGCCCTTCCTCCATCAACCTTTGCTTCAATTCGGCACATTTAAGAGGCACACACCACCTCCCTTTGAAACGGATGCTTCCATCCTCGTGGACAGCAAATCCTACTGCCTTTCCTTCGGCAATATACCCTTTTATCTTCTCGAGTTTCGGGTCGCCCGGTTGAGCGAGTCGAATCTCGTCTAATATTGGGGTTTCTACGACCATGGCATTGACCGTTTCTCTCACTGTGCCAGGATGTACAAGTTCTAACTCCAATCTAGCCAATTCCAAGTACAATGCCGGCGGAATTACCAACGAGTTTGTCACGTGTTGGGTTTTCCGACTTAGGGCATCGGCTACCACATTCGCCTTCCCCTCGTGGTATGCTATCTCTAAATCATAGTCTTTTATACGTTCCAACCACCTTCGCTGTCTCAAATTCAACTCCTTCTGAGTGAATATATATTTCAAGCTCTTGTGGTCGGTGAACATTCGACACTTCCGCCCATAAAGATAATGTCTCCATATCTTTAGAGCGAAAACGACCGCTGCCAACTCCAGGTCATGTGTCGGATAATTTTCCTCGTGAGGTTTTAGTTGGCGTGATGCATATGCTACGACTCTCGAGTCTTGCATCAAAACACAACCTAAACCTTCCTTCGAAGCATCGCTATATACTTCGAAGTCACCATTCTCTGATGGTAATGTTAATACGGGTGTGGTTGTGAGTCGTTTCTTCAGCTCTTGAAACGCAATCTCACAAGCTTCGGTCCACTTGTATTTTGCTCCTTTCTTTAGTAGCTGGGTCAAAGGACGTGCAATCCTTGAAAAGTCCTTCACAAATCGTCTATAATACCCGGCTAATCCAAGGAAACTCCTTATTTCCGTTGGACTCTTGGGAGTTGCCCATTCAGTTACGGCAGAGACTTTTGCCGGATCCACTGATACTCCATCAGCGGATACTATATGTCCGAGAAATGCCACTTCTTTCAACCAGAAGTCACATTTCGACAGCTTGCCGTATAGCTGATTTCTTCGCAAGATTTCCAACACTTGATGTAAGTGTTTTGCATGCTCTTCCTCGCTCTTTGAGTAGATCAGGATGTCGTCGATGAACACTACGACGCACTGATCTAACAATTCTCGGAACACGTTGTTCATGAGATTCATGAACATGGCCGGAGCATTTGTTAACCCGAAGGATAACACGGTGAACTCGTAATGGCCATATCACGTTCGAAATGCCGTCTTCGGAATGTCCTTCTCGGCGATCCTCAATTGATGATACCCAGATCGCAAATCGATCTTCGAGAATACTGAAACTCCCTTCAGTTGATCAAACAGATCCTCTATTCTCGGTAGGGGGTATTTATTCTTAATGGTCACTTGGTTTAGTCCTCGGTAATCTATGCAAAGACGTAGTCCTCCGTCTTTCTTCTTGACAAATAAAACCGGTGCTCCCCAAGGGGACGTACTCGGTCTTATGTAACCTTTTCCCAATAGTTCCTCGAGTTGTTCCTTTAACTCCTTCATTTCCAGTGGTGCCATCCGGTACGGAGCTTTCGAGACAGGCTCTGTCCCCGGAATGAGATCTATCGTGAATTCAAATCTCTCTCAGGTGGCATGCCCGGAACGTCTTCAGGGAACACGTCCGGGTATTCTCTTACCACTGGTATGCTATCAACCTTGTTTCCTTCTGCCTCAAGGTTGTGCACATAGCACGCATACGGTTCATACCCCTTACGCATCAAGTTACTTAGTTTAAGTGCACTAACGATTTTGTTACTTTTCTTAGGGGGCTGAGAGTAAAAGATAACTCTCTTTCCCCTACTTTTTGACAAGGTGATCTTTTGCTTTTGGCATTCGATCACCGCTTTATACTGGGATAGCCAATCCATCCCCAGTATGATGTCAAAGTCTCTTAAGTTAAATTCTACCAAGTTCGCGAAGAATTCTACGTTCTTTATCACTACAAGAATTCCGTTATATCGTTTAGAGCAAGACACTACTTCTCCAGAAGGCAATTGAATTCCTAAGCTAATTCTCTCGCACTTAGGTAGATCTAACTCAGGCACTATCCTTGATGCTATAATTGAGCAACTAGCTCCAGAATCAAATAGAATTCTAAGGGGCGTATTCAACACATAAAATGTACCTGCCATCACTTCTCCTTGCGCAGGCACGTCCGCTTGGTTCACCACGTTCAGCCTCCCCATAGGGCGTCCCTGATTGCCTTGCTGATTCGCATTCGGCTGCTGATTTTGTTGCTGGTTTTGATTCTGAGGGGGCGGAGGTCGTTGGTTCTGGTTCTGGTTTTGCGGCCTATTTTGAGGGGGTCTGTACCCTTGGTTATTGTCGTTTCGCCCGTTTTGGTTTTGAGGCTGTTCTTGCCCCGCGACTAAATCGTCCCTCTTTGTTATGTTCTCGAGCCTAGTTCGGCAATCCCGTCGAACGTGACCCATTCAACCGCATCGGTAATAGGCGCCTTGTTGCGGGCATCCCCTTGCCAGATGGGGTCGTCCACATCTCGGACAAGGCGGTACCGGATCTTCCTGGTTGAACCTCCTCCCAGTGTTGTTTCGTTGGGGCCTATTCGACCCTCTGCGCTGCTCGTTCCTCCCAGTGTTGTTCTCGTTTCTTGAGTCTCGGCTTCTCTTGTCTTGAGGACCCCTGCTGGACTCCCCACTCACCCTTCTTTTCAGTTGCTGCACGCGTGCCACCGCCACAGCGCAGTCATACACTGCTTGCAGATCGGGGTAGTGTACCCCCGCGATCACTTCGCGCACGGACAGGTTCAGTCCCATCTCGAACTTCTGTGCCTTTTCCGCATCAGTAGGCACTAGCCTTGGTGCGAACCTCACCAGCTCCTTGAATCGTGTGTAGTACTCTTGTACGGTTTGGCCTCCCTGCTTCAGTGACAGGAACTCTTCTTACATGGCAGCTTTAGTACTCAAGGGATAGAATCGATCCCTGAGTAGTTCCATCATCTCCATCCACGAGTAGGGTTCGTCATCTTCAGTCAGTTTGGCTTGCGTCGCCTGCCACCAGTCGTCAGCTTCGCCTCCCAAGTAGTATGAGGTGACATGCACTCTTTCTCCTTCCGGACATTTGACCGCTCCCAGCAGCTTGTCAAAAGTCCGGATCCATTCCTCCAGTTTAGCTGGATCCTCCTCACCAGCGTAGTGGGGCGGCTGGTAAGGATTCACCATCGCCAGGTAGTTAGGGCGAGCTTGGGGCGGAGGTACCGCCGCAGCTTGACCCTGGTTGACTTGCGCGTTCCCGAGCACAATCAACACTTCCTCTATCGTCCTAAGACGATCGCCCACATTGTTCGGTGCGGGGGCGTCCTGCGCACCTTGGGGCTGTTCCATCTCTGGTTGAATCGGTTCAGTGACGTTTGGTTGTGTTTCAGTGGATGTTTCAGTGGTGGTTTGGGGAGCGGGTTGAGTTCTTCCTCTTCCTCTTCCTCTGGGTGCCATTCTGGTACAAACGGAAGAGATTAGGTCTGGTGAATTTAACATATAGTCTAAGCAATTTCCATAAATGTATATGTGTATTGCAATTTAGCACGTGGTGCTTTGTTCGAACTAAGAAGCGCCGTATGCTTCGGGGTTTTTTATTTTAATTTGCTCTTATTTCGAATTTTTTTTTTTTTCGATTTATTTAAAAAAATAAATCGGGCATTTTATTTCCTCAAAAGAAATTTTTAGTACAAAAGTAGAATATTTTCCTAGCAAAATAGTATCTAACAATAGAATCTCTAGTGTCTCATGACGTCCTCCGGTGGGGTAGCAGGATCTTCCTCCGGATCTTCCTCCTCCGAACTCGGCGGCAGTAGCTCGTCAAAGATAGTGTTTAAGTCCTGCCCGTGGGCATCGATGTATTCTTTTAGTATTAAGTTTTGCGTAGTGAGGGTTTGGACTTGGCGCTCGAGTTGGTTTATGCGGTGATGATCCGCCTCTCTCAAGTTGCCCATGTGGCATAAATCGGCCTCCAATTGAGCCATACGGTACTTCATTTGCTCTAGGGTTTGGTGGGAATCGAGATGAACACTCATCATCCTGACCATCAACTGCATCATGTCTGGACTAGCCATCTAGCGCAAGCAAGAGATATAAGTTAATATTCGCCAAGATTCTAAGTTCAAGTTTCGCCAAGATTCTAAGTTCAAGTTTCGCCAAGATTCTAAGTTCAATTCGCCAAGATTCTAAGTTCAAGTTTCGCCAAGATTCTAAGTTCATAGGAGAGATGCAATATGCAAATGCAAATAATGTTTCCCCCCAATAATAATTTAATGCAATATATATATCTTTTTTTTCCATGGGTTTTAAAATAAAAAAAAAAGTTTCCATGGAAATAATACTTTAAAATTTAAAATAATAGTCAAAATACTAATAATAGCTTTAAAATAGTAATGGTTTAAAAATAGTAGTTTTAAAAATAGCCGGGCTCTGATACCAACTTGTAACACCCCGGTTTTTGGTCACCCAGGTCGGGATGTCACCGCCACATCTCCCTAGTAAGACACGGTTTCTCCGAGCTTACTAAAGAGATGCAAGGCTAGGTATTGCAGTATTTAAAACATTTAAAACATTCAAAATAGCCCATACAATATAATTCGAAAATAACAATAGTATAGCGCAGCGGAAATAAATGGTTTAGTACAGTATCGCAGCGGAAAATATAAATAGGGCCAACATGGCCAAAACACGGGTTAAACAGGCCCGTTCATAGTATAGTCTAAAGTACGAATTTAAAAGCAAAATAAAAATCCCCAAAATCCCATGCATGATTCGTGCTCACACATGCTCATTCCACATATTCTGTAAGAAAAGGGATAAAAACGGTTTTGGTCAGCAAAATAGCTGAGTAAGTTAACACATGCATGATCGTAGGGTTTAAAAGCCATTAATTTAATAATTTAACAAAAGCATGATAATAACATAATATTTAATTTAATCTAATCAACTATCCCATAGCATAATTTATCTCAGGGCTTTATTTAATAGCACATAACACGTGGTTTAAGATAAAAGCCATAATTTTAAATAAAGCATTTAAATAATTTAATTGGACAACAACATAATTTAATCTAATTTAATTTAATTTAGAATCCCCATTACATCCCCGATTTGGTATTTCAAAGTTTCACGATAGCATCGCGATGTCAACAAGTTTAGCCGATAGCCCGGCGGCCGCAACCGTATCAGCCATACCCAGTACCACTCCGGAGCCTCGGGAAACCCATACGGATATTCACGAGAGTGTAGGCTCTATATTTCGCCGTTTTGGCAATATCACATTTCAAGTATAGCGCGCGGGGTCACCATCGTCCATTACGGCACGAAGTGAATCGTTAGGGGGCACCCTGCAGAGCACTCACCCCTAATTTTAATTTATCAAGTTTGTAAGGGGATTTAATTTTTAAGATCTGACTTCAATTTTATTCATCTAAAAATAATATCTCAATTCGTTTCAACCCTAAAGGTTAACTCCATGTTTCCAAGACTTCAATATTTTGTTTCCGGTAAACCACAGTTTACTCTAAAATTCGTCTAAAATCAGATTTAATTCCAAAAATTCCAAAATTTCATACCTGACTCTGAAACATCAAGATCTACAACTTTTGCGTTTTAACGTTTTCAATCCGAGATACCTAATTAGGTCAAAATCACCAATTTTCGCAGAAGAGCAAATCTGTCCGAGTTTAACGTGTCACAGTTTAAAGATTTCGATTTCTACCATATCAATTCAACTCCAAATTTAATAAAATTTGACAGAGATCATCTTAAGACAATTATCTACAACTTTCATGTTCGGCCAAAGATCTAAAACAGTCTAGATCCTATGTCAAAAACGTGATCAAGATCATTCCTAAGTTCTGTCCAAGATTTCAAGATCTAGATTCCAACAGCTCGGTTTCGGTGGGTTTTCACATATCAAATCGATTCCAAAAATTCTCAAAATTTTACAGTAGCTAGATCTAAGTTTTAGGAACGTTTTTCGTGTTTTAAGTTTTTCCGTTCGAGTTCGTTTTAAGGTTCGGAAAAATTCATCAAATCTGTTGCGCCGGTAGAAAGTTTAGATTGACAGATTTTCGATTTCTTGATAATCTTTTAGTTTGAATGTTTTAATTCATCCCAAAACCATGTAAGAGTTAACTTACCGAGTGTATGAACGTCCGGGAGCGTCTATTCGAAGGCGTGGCTTCCAGTCCACCGTTTCTTCTCTCCGTTCGTCGGGTTCTACGATCTAGATCCAATACGGGGTGTAGAAAGAAAAAGGAGATGGTTAGGATTCGTTTTCGAATCGTTTATTGAATAGAGATTGGATCGAGACTTACCACGACTATGGAGATCTGTAGGAAATTCGTCCAACAGCGTTCGTCTTGGTTTCGTGCCTCCGACGACTCCGGATTTAGGGTTTCGAATGTATAGAATGTTGTAGGGTTTTGTAAACTTGTTCGGGGCTCCCAAGGGGTTTATTTCTAGATTTCCCAAGTCCTAGGGCGTCCAACATCTGACCTAAAGGTCTTGGGTCGAGAGATGTTCAACCGAAAGTCGAAAAATCCGCGTTCGGGCGAGAGATTCACGCAACGGGCGAATCTGTCATGTGGCGCGGTCGTGGCGCGCTTTTCCCCCTTCACCGCGCGGCCACCGCGCGACACTCGCCTGGACTTCGGTCCGGGCGGGTCGTGCGATCCGTCGTGCCTTTCCGCCTCTCTTTCGGGTTTCTATCCCTCTATGCTCCCGAATTCCGGTTTCCGGGGTATCTTCGGGTTTCTACTTTCTCTCTAAATTTTCAGTCGGGTCTAATTGGATGTTTTGGACTCGAATCCTCGAGTTCATTAGTGTCGGGTTTCGGTGTACAATCTATTTACCTTTAATAATTCTTTTTATTTAATTAACTTCCTTTTTAAGTTAAAAATCTCATTTCTCATTCCCTTATATTTATTTATTCATTTATTTGCTGGATTTATTTATTTATGGTATTTATTGTTTATTTATTTAGTTATTGTTTTATTTTATGTTGGAAAATTCTCGGGTATTACAGAGAACTTTAAAGAATAAAATGGGTAGTGAATTTGCTAATTAGATGGATGACATTGGTGTGTTTGAAGGCTAGAAACTCCCTCTATTTATAGGCTAAGATTTGAACAATTGAACATGACACATTGTGAGAGTGATTACAAACTCACCAATCATCCAATTAAGTGTGTCTTGAGCAATAATGGTTAGAGTATTTGTATCCACTCATTTAGTCCTTATAGCCTAACAAAGTGGCTATTAATTTGGGAGGCTATTAATTTTGTCCATCATGTTGTCTATTAACATAATGGTTTGCCTATTATGGAGGCTATTAATCTTGGTGGGTTCAAGAGATAATTGATCACCTTTCTTTGCTAACCATTCATCCAAGACACTTGTTAATCATGTTGATTTTTCATCTATTTGTTTAGGAAGAAAATTTCTTGCAATTGCTTTTAACCTTATATTTGTGTAAGTAGTGTATCATGAAAATGATTGAAGTATTAGCTTGTCTAGAAAAATCATTATTCTTGCCATTATTTAGTGGCATGCATTTATACTCAATGAGTTGGATATGATAATATAATATTTATTTATTTATTTCAAGTATTGTATTTATATTAATGTGCTTTCAAAAAGATAATATAATATGCATGCATGGTTTTATTTTATTCATAATAATACTCAAACCACAAAGTCTTCATGTCATCATCAAATAAAAATTATAATCTATGAATATATTTTCTTATATATAAAAGTTAATTCTCATAGATTCACATAAAAACTCATACTTTTATTTTTATAAAAATTTATTCCATAATGAATATCAAAATACTTAAAATATTCACATACTATCCTCATAATAATTTTCAAGACCAATGTGTATATATATAAAAACTTATATATATAATTTAAACAATAGATTAAAAAAAATTCCATAAACTATATAATTCTATTACCCTTGATATTGAAATTCATATTTCTTTTGGAAAAGACAAATTTACATATAATTTTACAAGTGTTGTTTTGTAGAAAAAAATCAATATACTAATTCTTTAAGCAAGTGTTTAAATATTTAATAAAAGTCTACTTAATGAATTAAAATTATTTTGGGTAATTTCTATGGTATTACAGGATAAGTCGAAAGAATGAAAAAGAAATTGAAAAGGATCGAAGATGGTTGGACTCAACTACATTCAGTTATTACTTGGAGTGTGTGGTTTAATTTCATACTAACAAAAAGCCATTGAGCAACATTAATTATTGTATCTGCTGATAAAAATGTGTTGAATTATTGCAGGCATATATGGAATTCTTTTCCCAAGGAGAAAATGCAATCAATGGCATATTTTGACCCATTGATGTTCTATTCATATGTCAATGGATATGGAAATTTCGTTGCAGGCATCAAGAAACAGCGGACGTTTCTGAAGAAATATGTTGTAGTTCCAATAGTGTTATGGTATGTGCTTCTCCCAAATTAATACATATCTAACAATGGCGTTGTCATGAGCATATTAAAGATGTTGTTTTGGTAGGTCTCATTGGAACCTCTTGATATTCTGTCATTTGGGTGAAAGCCTAAATTCAAAGACTAAGACCCCGTGCATGTTGCTACTCGATTCGTTGCAAAGTCTTGGTTCTACCTCACGGCTTGAACCTATTATAAGAAGGTACTAGGTTTATTTTAGTTTAACTTGCTTTATATCAATTTCTTATAACAAAATTTGCAGGCTTCTAAATGACATTTATAAATCAGAGGAGAGACGTGAGACAGAGGAACAACTAAGAAGCATGCCCCTCGTGGTTCCGAAGGTAAATAGTTGTGGAATCCATTTTCTGCATTCTAAAACGGCTTCCCATGACACCATCTTTCACAATAATTTTCAGGTTCCGCAACAGAAGAATGGGAGCGCTTGCGGATTCTATGTTTTGTACTACATAAACCTCTTCTTAAAAAATGCTCCTGAAGACTTCAACGTTTTTAATGGCTATCCATACTTCGTAAGTAGATATTATTCGTTACTCCCTATGGTTTATTATTATTGTATGAAACCGCTATATATATCCCTCCCAATTAGTTCAATTGTTATATTAAAAAGCAGTATATCATCCACATTTTCTTAAAAATATCGATATTTTCCTGCATTGTAGATGAAGGAAGATTGGTTTACTACTGAAGAAGTGGAATCCTTCTCCCAAAAGTTGGATGCTCTACCTCCTGATCCTGAAGATGCCATGTTTTATAGTACTGAAAATTCTGACGATGGCATCGAAACCCTTGGGACAAAATGCCCTAAAGTTGATGCAGTCCCTTCTGCTTAAGATGATGCCAAAATTTACAGTACTGAAGATTCAGATGATGAAATTGACTCCAGTGCTGGAGATTCAGGTTACGACATTGACTCCAGTGCCGAATCTAGTATCTAATAGTTGGGCTGATGATGGTGAGCAGACAACTAGACAAGCGATGGCTGCAAACAAGGCAGCGAGATAGGACTATAGGAGATTCGAAGAGCAGACAATTGCCAGAAGTTGGATGTCCTTCCTCCTGATCCTGACGACGCCACACTAGTACATAAGATTCTGACAATGGCATTGAATCCCTTGGGACAAAACCAACTAGTATAGCAGATTTAGTTTAGTTGGTATATATTTTTAATTGTAAATCAAGTTCGGGAGCAAAAATCAATATAGAGTTAGTCCGTGGGGATTCAGGTTTGACTTATTAGTCAAGTCTTTAACTTCTAACCTTAATATTGAGGTTCGAATTCTACCCACACTTAATCCCTACCAATATTCCCTTTATAACTTGTCTGGCATGAGCAATCATAATCTCACTATCTATTTAAGCAAAACGCCTTGCAAGTATAGTTTATCCGCAAATAAAATTACTCTACTATACAATATGTATATATCTTCTTTGTCGAAAAGATTATGAATGTCATTCCATCACAACATGCCACAGCTTCACTTGAATTGCTTCAACCTCTGCCTCCAAAAGTAAAATTTAGTTTTGACTGTGAAATCAGGATATGAAGCTCAAACTAAAAATTAATTGATAATGGGTGGAATAGTTTATACGAACCACGGGGAATCCTCCCACTTTACCAATTTGGGACACACAATCCGACTACTTTTGGAGGTAGATGTTGAGTGTTATTGTCAAAATTAAGGTAGAATGAATTGAGGTAATAGGAAGTGGCAATCACCATTTATGGTGAAGCAGTGTGTCCAGTGACATGAAGCGGAAGTACTATTAAAACTAATCCATTCTATAAGATTTTTTAAATATAGGGAGGCCAGTAGATTTTTACTGGATCGTCAAATTAGGTTAAATGGCCACATCCACATAGGCCTATAGGCGGATTATGTACAATTAAGTGGATGCACTGTGAGTAGACCCATTCAAATTAATAAAATTGATATTTTAGGCAAAAAGAAATTTACATTTACGTCTACTCAATTTTTGTGGCCAATTGGTTTCGGCTTTGAACATCATATCCATCGGTTTTTTTTAACATTGTATCAGAATCATGGTTACTCAATTGGGTATCTTGTCAATTCCGAAATGAACATCATCTCGATGAGGGGTATTAATTGCCCTACATCGCCTATATGTTGGACATGTCCCTTGCTTATATGTTTATCTGGACCCGAGTTATTTCACTCATTACGAATTGGTTTTGGGATGGAACATCATATCCATCATCTTTCTAACATTAGCTTCCCTCAAACTTTGTCTTGTCATCAATCATTATTCTCAATTCCAACCTAGGTTCAGTCAATTCCTGTGACACCATTGACCATATTTTCGTGATTTGCCACTGCACACCCAGACAATTTTCAGCTCTGTGTACTCCAAGTGCGTCGGCCACCGATCAAAACAAGGCCGAATTTGACTATTTAATGTGGCTTAATTGTACGATCCAATGTAGTATATCTACTGCTTATTTTTTAAAAAAATATATAGGTATATTTTAATATTTTTCTGGTACATCACAAAAACTCTAAAGTACATCATATCCTATGCTTAATGTTAAAAATCATACTTAAGCCGGATCATATTTTTAGTGGCCTGGATCATACGGTTGTCTTTACCTTTTTTTAAAAAAAGAAAAAAAAAATTGATCTTCTTTTTTATTTTCTTTTTATAAAATAATTAAAGTAAAAAAGATCAAATGGAAAAAAGAAATAATCACCAAATTTACTTACATTAATGTACTTCCTAGTTTTTTTTTTTAAATTACTAACCCACATGCGCACAATCCAATGCACACCTTAAATCATTAATAAGTCAAGTTCGGTACAAATAAAAATTCTAAAAGTTAATTCAATTATTAAAAACCACAAGATTAGACGAATCTAACAAGATCTCGCTTGCCTATATTTTAACTTATATAGCTATGATAAAATTTTAAATTAAAGTATGTATGTGAATACTGAATAGCGCCCAAAACCAAATATAGCAACATTAAAAAACAGATGAAGTAAATATGTTGTAATTTTATCATCTCAATTATTTACCCCGATAATATAAGGCAACTATATATGAGGCATTTTCATAAATAAAATTTTCGATAATATAAAGGGCATTAAATATTTAAATACATACATATGAAATGCTTAAACACATGCTTTTTGAAAAAAAAATATATAAGGAAACTTTAATAAATAAATTTTTCCTGATTTAAAAAAGTTAAAAGGACATTAATAAAAAAATATGGAGCACTAATTAAATATATACCTTTGGAAAAATATGAGGCATCTTTAATAAATAAAGTTTTCCTGATTTATGAAAAAAGGAAAATTAAACATACAAATATATGCGAGGTGCTAAATAGGAAAAAGAGTCTCTTCTTTACCATAGTATATGGTCTCCATAATTTGGTATCATATTTACAAACTTTTTTGTACCAGACGTGGAGGAAAACAGACGTTTCAAGTACTTCGCCATTGTCTTTCTTAACGGCATCAAGTGTTTTCGGTATTCAATATAGCGTAAATTATATTGTGTTAAAAAATATGGGCCACACATACATACCAAGAATTACAAATAAAATTTCCACCCAAAATTTATCTCCCATACACAATCAATCCGATTGCGCGTTCCCAACCCTAAATTCCCAAATCAGATACCAAATTTTAGAACGCTATGGTGCGGACAAGGGATGGTGCAGACGTGCGGACAATGTCGCTGAGAAGTACTACATCAAGTCGCTGAATTGTGTTGGCCTTGTCGCTGAATTACATATGTCATGCCGCTAAATTGGGTGACTCCGTTGCTGAAATGCATTCAAATACACATAACTATGTCGCTGAAATGTATAAAATTATGTCGCTAAAATGAATACAATAATCACTAAATTGCATATCCCATATCGCTGAATTCTGTTGGCCATGTCGCTGAATTGTGGGAAGGCTCGTCGCTGAGATGCATTTAAATCGCAGTGAACTTCAAATGTCTCTAACTTTTAACGTTGCTGAGATAAATATAATAATGTCACTGAATTGCATATCCTATGTCGCTGAATTGTATTGGCTCTGTCGCTGAGTTATGTATTTCATGTGTCGCTGAATTACGAAACTAACCCTACAAATGATCTCAACTGTTGGATGATGAAAATGCTCCATAACCATGCCCAAATTTTAGAGTTGGTAAATTTTGAGTAGCTGAATTTGGAAATTTAGTGCTAGGAAGTCCAATTGGATCAATTGGCGGGGGATGGGAATAAAAGACATTATTTTGTTTAAATTATGAAGGAAATATCTAAAATATTCATTTTCTGTCCAAACTTGGTAGGAGAAAAGTGAAAATTTTTGGGATGGTTGTGGTACTTCCAATGTGAATGAAGTATATATATCAAGACAAATCATCTTAACCATACAAAATATCCAGTGGCTATGAAATGAAAAGGGTAGAATTGTCAAACATATATAATCCCATTTTAGTAACAAAATCATTTACAAAATCAATTTTATATTTTAGTAGTTTGTATACTTAAATATGCATAATATAAAAAAATAAAAAATTATTTTGACACAAAATTAATGTCATGATAAGATGGAAATAATTTTTATTCATTTCTCTCACTCGTTCTTCTCTCATCCATCATAATATACTATTTTTCACTTTAGAATTTCTAAAATCTAATGGGAAATTTAGATTCATTGTATTGTGTAGATATACTTTCATATAAAGAGCGTTCAAATCCGAGTTCATTGAGAGTTAGAGTCATTTGAAGTTTATTGCGTAAGTTTTGTTATATAGATCATGTCGTTGAATTTTATAGGTCACGTCGCTGAATTGTATAGGTCGTGTCCCTGACTTGCATAGGCTCTCTCTTTGAGATGTAAAAGCTTTGTTGCTTAAAATCGCAATGAATTTCAAATGCCTCTAACTTTCGCAAATGAACTCGGATTTTGATATTTTTTATATAAAAATCTATCTACTCGACGCGAAAAATCTAAATATTCTATCAGATTTCAGAAATTAAAAATACAAAAATATAAAATTTCATATATGTCACTGAAATGCATAGAATAATGTCGTTGAAATGAATACAATTTGTCGCTGAAATGCAAAGGTTATGGCGATGATTGTATAGGCTATGTCTCTAAATTGTATAGGCTTCGATAAAGTATGTATGTGATGTCACTTAAATGTTCTATCTATGTCGCTGAAACCCTAATAATATCTAATGCTCGTTGTTATAAGAATATAAAATTTTTCTATTTGGAATTTTTGAAATCAATTAGAATATTTAGATTTTTACATCGAGTAGATAGATTTTCATTTAAAGAATGTCCAAATCCACATTCGAGAAACGTAGGGCCATTTGAAATTGATTGCGATTTTAAGCTACATAGCATTTACATCTCCACGATGGAGCCTTTACAATTCAGCGACTTGGCCTATACAATTTAGCAACATGACCTATATGATTCATCGACATGGCCTATACAACAAAGCTTACGCAATAAACTTCAAATGGCTATAATTTTCTCTAATTAACACGGGTTTGGATGCTCGTTATAAGAAAATCTACCTACTCGATGTAATTATTCAAAATATCCTATCAAATTTCTGAAATCGAAACAAAGTAGCAGGTGCTAATGGATGTGAGAATGACGAGAGTGTGGAGTGATAGAGATAATAAAATTCATTTTCATTTTATTGAAATTACAAGACTACCTTTTGCATTAATCTCAACCATTGATTTGGTCATTTCATCACTGACTCATTCAGTATGTCTAGATTTTCCACATTCTTTACTGTGACAAAAATGGAAATTTTTCGTAAACTTGGTACACAATTATGAAGATGTAATATACTATATCAAAAGGGGTTTTTCCTCTCTAAATACCAAAAGATGTAAAAATTGCAAGAAACATAAACTACAAAAACATTGATTCCTGCAACGAAATATTTTCTTCGAAAACTCTAATCTGCCACGAAATTCCATCACAATATAGCAAAAACAGTACATTTTGAAACAGAATTTTCCTTCACAATAATTTTTTTCTACAAGAAAATTTGACTATTGCAATGAAAGGATTTCTTAGGGAACTCGAATATGTCAAAAATTCTATCACAATATCAAAAACAATGTATTTTGTGAAGGAATTTTATTTATTAGATTCAGTCGCAAAAATCAAATTTTTTGTAGTGAACAAAAGAATTGCAAAATATAATACGTTATGGGCTCTATATTGATTTTATCTATTAGTATTATCTATGGGCTCTATATTGATTTTATAAAGCAATAAACACGAAGTATTGGAATAGTAAATTTCACATATTCAATAAACTTTCTATATGTAGTTGAAGAAATTTCCATCTTGTTTAAAAGTATTTTAGTGATAATGGGTGTCTGGATTTGCAATTTGAAAAGTGAAGCGGCATTTGAACACACATAGTCAAATAATTGTTATAACAAAGCAGCAGTTTGCAAACACATAATCAGATAATTAAATGTCTTAACAAAATGTGTTTTAGAAAACTATAAAGTTTTAAAAGTATTTGACCTTGTGTTTGAAGTTGAAAAAAGTTGAAAAATATCAAAACACAACAATCGCTTTCTCAAAGCTCGACTAATATGATCAATCTGATTATTCATTACAATAAATTAAACCATATTATCTTATTATTTGTGTTTGTAGAACACAATAATAAATATAAAAACACAAATAATCAGATTTTATGGGGCAAAACACATATCCAAGCACCATATTAAGATATAGAGCTATACATATCATTGCAATACATACACCTACGTCTATATATACCAATCATGGGCTTAGGGTACACCGGATGTAGGATCTGTTCTGCATGCAACTTTTGGAAATTTTGGCGAGCTTTAGATTTTATGTCAAAATAATAACGTGTTCTACATACTAGCTTTTAAGCTACTTCCTATTTTAATTAATTTTTCTCTTCAGTTACAATTTCAGACAACTACAACTACTTCTACTGAACACTATGTAAAAACTAATGGCTACAGCTACAGCCCGCATTATGGGTCTGTTCTGCACGCAGCTTTTGAGAGCCTTTGGGAACTTTTAGTAGCTTTAACTCTGTACATTAGTTTTTGGAAGCTTTTGGGAGCTTTTGGAAGCTTCTTTTTAGAAGCTACAAGAGGTAGCTTTTGGGAGCTTTCAGAAGCTACTTTCCAAATTTAATTAATTTTTCTCTTCAAATTATAATTTTTGTTATTGTCATAACGTTACTCTCTGTGCAGATGATGTTGTCTGAAAACGGTTGAAACTATTCAGTAACTGCAAGATTGGTAATTGACAGTTTTGGCAGTTGCAGCTGGAACTGCTATCAGATCTAAACGACCTCTGATCATCATTTACAGGCTTAGATGTATATATCAGTGTTTAGATCCTCCGTAATCAAGAGTTCCAATTATTGAGTTGTAATTTTCATTTTTGAGAGATTTATGAGTCGGTTTTCTCTTAGTTTTCATAGATAGAATTCTTGAGAGAGTTTAGAAAATTCCTTGATGAGTGTTCTGCAAATTTGAATATCATATCAATCATTGAGGTCTGCGCTTCACCGCTTCAATAAGTGTTCTTGATTGAAGAAACATTTCTTTGACAACGGAATTGGAGTTGCCTTTGCGAAGGGGCTCAAAGGAAATCTGAAGGAGCATTTCAGCGTGTCTGCTACACCAAGTTTCTGAGATCTGAAGGATTTTGCAATCAAGAAATCAGATTGGATGGGTTGTTGAAACTTTTGACAATTTCGTCACACGAGTATTTTCTAAAATATCCCAGGTTACATTTATTAAAAGAAAAGAGTTATGATTCATGAGAAAGGGGTTTAAGGATATATTTCACTTTTTATTACTCATGAGGGGAAATTTTGAGTTCAAACGGCGTTATGGACCTCCCCGGCATGAAATCTTTGACAATTTCGTGCCTTGAAGATCCTTGCCATGAAACTTTTGACAAGTTCCCACTGCATGAGTATTTTCTGAAAAATCATAATCCTGGTGTTCAATTTTATTTAATGAAACCAATTTATGAAGATGGAGTTGGGATTAGGGATATATTTATAGGTTGTCACGTTTTTATTACTCGTGTTAAGAAACTGTGGCCTGAAAGCGCACAGCGTCAAAAATTGCAGTAATTTATAGTAAGACCGGATCGTTCACTGGAGGATGTGCGATGGAAGCAGGGCCCACGTCGTTTTACTAGATTTTCCACTCGTATAGCTCCAATTGGTTTGAAAAGTGATTAACAACTACTGACTGAATTTAAACTAAACTACATAAGCATTTAAATTTATTCTACAAAGCACATAAATTCTATTCTAGAAAACGGGTAAAGTTATTCTAAGAATGCGATAAATACTATCTATAAAAGCAATGAAAATTTATACTATGCTAGCTATGAAGCTGATTCACAGAATGGACACAGAATGGACAGAAGGGACAGGAAGAAAAGCATAAAAATTTGGACGAGATTTAGATAAAGCATAATTAAACTTCCATTTTTTATACACAGATCTTTGCTTGGGATAATCCTGTCAGATAGCTAATTCTCATGCTCTCATTACTATGTTCCCTTTAACAGACAGGTACTTACAGTATGAGTTTACATGTTCTTAAGACCACAAATTCTAAGATACCACGGATTTGTAACTGCCCCGGCCAGGGTATGTTATTTCATCTGTGGTGGATAAGCAACACCTGACGGATCATTAGTTGAAATGCCAAGTACCACTATCATTCTCCCATGTCACACCCAAAGATTCTAATCAAGCCTGAACTATCCCTTAACTGTCAATCCTAGTAGCAGTTACGCAACTCTCAATACAACCGAGTGACCTCTAAAGAAAGCAGTTAAAAGAAGGTGGTAAAGAAAGCATTTAAAATCCTATCACTCGGAGGTTTTCGAAAGTCTGACCCTGGTAGTAAAAGACAGCTCCCCATCAGAATGAAGGAGTATGGATCAAGAATTCCCGGCTCTCGGTGAACTACTCGTGTGTTCACTTCCTTCCGGGTGGTTGTGAGATACAAACTAATGAAATGAACTAATAAATAGGCTTTGGCAAAAGAGGATAGCAGTTGAAAGAAAACTCAACCCTATCTTAGAAAATAACCAAGGCCTGAGTGTTGTCCCTCTAAGATTATTTACTGCACTGTATTTGAGTCCAAGTGGACCCCATCTCGGTGTGATAAGTAATCTCGGATTCCCAACAAACAGCAATTTTGGAAAATAAAGAATCTGAAAACCATTCCCTAAACAAGTACTAGACTCTCAATTAAAACATAGATCCTTTCAGTCTAGATGAGACCTAATCGCTGACTCTGCTTCTAATTTCCCAAAATCAACCCTTGACAGAATTTGAACTAGTCATAACTTAGGAATTTATCCCTCACTCAGATCCGGATTTTATAAAGGAATTTTTATTGGAAATTTAATATACAATATCTGTTTAAAATCTAGACTTCTACTGTCCAAGGGAAGGATCCCAAAATATTTTAGACCACAATAGTACATAATGTTATCATGCATAAAGATATATGGAAGTGTAAAATTAATTGACCCAAAATATAGAGGCGGGCCTAGACAGAGAGTGAAACACAAATATGAAGTGGTCAGAGGACCAAAGTAATGGCAGAATAATCGAGTGGACTGTAAACATATAATGTCCAATTTCCGAATTACTCGGATGAAGTGAATTTAGACAGGTGAAACCCTAAAATGGCAATGTCGCTACCAGTTGGGCCCCTACTGTCTGTGAATTCAGATAAAAACCTACATGTTTCCTTTCTGCAGTACTTATCAGTTAATGTTGACAGACATTAGCAGAGTTATACTATAGATTGGAATTTGGGTTTGGAAATTAAGATAAATAAAATAAAACTGTATCCGGGTAAGACTCAGCTGAGCAGCTATTATAATCCCGGATGGACGAACCGCCAAGGCTTCCACCGACTGCTATCCAGACCATGCAAAATAACATTTAGTAATTAATACCCAGAATACGAGCTAGTTTATCCGTGAGGGAATACCCGCCAACATTAGTCTGGTGTATTCTTTACTAATTGTTACACACAATACACACAAGACAAAAGAAAATAAAATAAAATAAAGAGAAGGACTTGCATGAGAGACATTGGTTTCTCATGCAAGGTTATGGAATTAATCCATAACTGATGGCTTAAATAATCCCTCCTACCATAATCAATTACAGTCCGGATTATCTGTTTAAGGCATCGCGATTTTGTTTATAGAAAAGTGTTTTAATGGATATTGAACAAGGTTCCTTTAATCCAGGTGATTATTGATCTCAATTATTGCTAATATTGACCTTTAATTACTGGCTTAAGGGTTCAATCAATTAATAGTGAGGATGGAGAATGGAAAATTTTGCATATAGATGCCAATTACGACGCTATCCTAGGATAGCGTCGTGAGGGTAGCGTCGTCATGGGTTGGTGTAAGAGATGAGAAATTTTGGAGTTAAAGGGGGTGTGTACGATGCTATACACTAAATTACGGCGCTATTCTAGGATAGCGTTGTAGGTGTAGCGTCGTAGGTGGTCTGAGAAATTGGGGAAGAAAGAAATTTTTGGAAAAAGAAGAGATGCTACGGCGCTAGACATTAAATGACGACGCTATCCTAGGATAGCGTCGTAAGGATAGCGTCGTGAGGGTAGATTTTAGAAGTATTTGTGAAACTGGGGAGTACGACGCTAAACATTAAATGTCGACGCTATCCTAGGATAGCGTCGTAAGAATAGCGCCGTAGGTGGGTATTGTGAGAAGGAAAATGTTTTGGGGACCTACGACTCTAAACAGAAATTACGACACTATCTGAGGATAGCGTCGTTGGTTTAGTGCCGTAGGGCAAATTTTGTTTGTCTGGATAACTACGGCGGTATACCTCACCTACGACGCTATCCGAGGATAGCGCCGTAGGGCGGTTAGCGTCGTAGCTAGCCCAGAAAATTGTTATTGTTCGGGTGATGCAATCTCTGCGATTTCAAACCCTATTTTCAAGTTCATGGCTCACAAATGCATGATAATGAAGAACAGGCTAAGAACAGTGAATGGAAAAATGCAAAAGAAATGCATAACAGTAAAAGAATGACATGCTATACTACACATTTATGAACCACAAACCCAAGTGAGGGTTTTCAACCAACATTTCATGCATGAATCCCAAAATAAAAGCAAAACAACACAAAAACCCACTCAAAACAGAAAAATAAAATGACCAAATGGTCATGAAACCATAAACAACACAACAAATCCATGGACCCATGTCCATTTCATGATTTTGGGATTCTTTTTGAGATTAACTTCCCATTTTATAAGAAATGGTTTGATAATACCCATCATTTGGGTATTTCAAACCTAAATGAAGGTTCAACAAAACTGGAAATATTATAACAGTGGCTACCTATGTCTAAAACATGAAAACTAACATTAATCTAAGCTAACATTAAACTAAAGAAACAAAAACAGTGCATAAATGTAAATAATACAAAAAATTTAAACTAACTACCTAACTAACCTACACACCCCAAGAACAGCAGTTGTCTCCAAGTTTGAGAATGTTATGAAGTGACTGATCATTGGAGTCAACTGGTCCTTATATAGGTGGGAAACCCTAGGCCCATGGGCCCCCAGGCCTTGAAATTTGAATTCTGAGGCTGAGTACGACGCTATAGCTGGGTACGGCGCTATCCTACTACGGCGCTATAGGTCTAGCGTCGTAGTCTTCCATCTCGAAGACACTCTTTGTTTCTGAATGGACAGCCTACGGCGCTATCCATGCTTACGGCGCTATACTCGACTACGGCGCTATCCATGCTTAGCGCCATCCACCCTTCTTCAAACTGTCAGCTTCAGTTTCCTCCTACGGCGCTAGACCAAGCTACGGCGCTATACATGCTTAGCGTCGTAGTTGTGTCTAGCGTCGTAGTATCCTGTAAAATTCAACTTTTTGTGGGTTTTCATTTCTTTTCCCATCTTTTTCATTCCTTTTTCTTCTCTTTTCTTTTTCTCATGTTTTTGGATTTTTCTAACATAAATATGTAATAAGATTACATATTTATGCATTTTTCATACCAGCTCAATATTTTTACAGTTATGCATAAATCAGTCCAATTCAACTGCTTTCTTATTTAATATAAGACCGAAATGCGATCAAATGCCCGTTTCAGACACGGAAATGGATTGAAAATAATGGTCATTTCTGGCCATTATCAACATCCTCACATTTAATACTGATAGTCCCCGAGCAGTCAGAGTCAATGTTCTAAAGAACACGGGCTCTGCATATTCAATTCATTTTCGTGGCTTCATAAATCATAATCTTTTTGGATTGGGATAAGACAATCAAAAACTACAAGTATTAAATTCCCTTGATTGCAGTGTTTAACGAAATGATACTTGCTCACTACATCGGGTCTACAAATCAAACATCATTATTAATCCTTCATGAATATTATGTTTGAAAAATGCAAGGGTTAAAAATTAGAATTAAAGCCTGACATGAATATTTGCAGTGAAACAGAGCCTCACGTATAAGAGAATCGGAAAGTTCACTCACTCTCAATTGGGGTTTAATCATGATCGCTCAAAATCAATTTTAATTAAATTATCCCATAAGCTTGCAATTGGACCAACTCGCCACCGGCTCATTTCCTCAAATCGAGATCATGAGGTCTTATTTAAGGGTTATAGTGGGGCATACGGTTGTAACATTAGGTAAGGAAAGGAATTATTGGGCTAAGAAGTGACAAGAATATATATTATCATAACTTGGCATATTTTTATTTAGAAATTTATGATCATCATTAATTCTTCTTTCTTTTGTTTTCTTTTTTTTCATTGCAATGATATTAGACTATGTCTAATTTGCTTTTGTCATTTGCAATTTATTTGTGTTGAATAAAGTTCAACTCTTTTTTTTTTAATCGGTTTATAGCTTACCGATTGATACATTTTTGATGATCATAAGTTTAATGCCTTTTGATAGAATTTATACTTGCACACTTGGGTTTGAATATATTGGTCTTTTTGTAGGTTAGGAAAAATATAGTGGGTTTCAAAGAAAAATTAGGCTTATAGGCTCAAAGTGGTTAATCCTAAAGGGAGAATATTTTTGGGTTTGGAATTCAAACGAAGGCCAAAATTTTGGATTTCTAGGTGCCTCGATCATGTGCTCGATTTCGGGAATATGGCATGGTCTTGAATCGGTCCCAATCGCAAGTTCTAGTTTCCTTTAATCAAAAAGATTCACACATCAAAGAGAATAAATGAGTGAAAGTGACTCATGGCTCAAATCTCACAAGGTTGGGTTGATTCATGTCATACAATATTCTAAAATTTAATCAAAGTCTAACTCTAACAATTTATTCAATCAAAACTACTAACGTGCAGATTTATTACCCAATAAGCTGATCGCATCATTAAATTTTTATAGCTCAAAACCTTAGGAATTCATGTCATGCTTGTTTTCAATTATATTATCCCAATTTAAAAGTTTGAAAAAATTCAATCACAAGCCTAAATTCAACATGTGAATTTAGAGCAGGTTTATGCATACTTTTGCTGGTTATTTAATTTAAAGCAGTAAAAGAGACACTGTTAACATACAAAGTATGTCAACAGCATATTTTTTGGTCTGACAGTCACTTATTCATCTCGGACTGTCAGACATCTTTTCAAAGGAAATAAATAAAAGTTGTTGTGGATCTTAAACTTGAGTTCCATTCGTGGAAAGCAATAAATTACATCAATTTCAAGAGATTCCTATGCAGTTAGTACGAACTTGAATACAAAAGAGGAAATCCCTTATATGATGCCTACACTAGAGCTTAAATATGATAAAACATTTCAGAATTCACCCTTCTTCTCTTAGAACATGTATCTGCTCCAGTGGACGAAGCTTGTCAGATCACAGCGCAGACACCAGCCATTATGGTCTCCCAGGGGTTCATGCATCCTTGTGCAGAAGACCCGTGGTGGTTGGTTCGCGAACATGTAGGGAGTGTTCGGATCGTCCGCCATCCATGAGAGAGTGTTGGTGGGCGTGTAGTCCAGGACCGATCGATCGGTCACCATTCTCTCTATCATTCTGATCCCCTGATTGACCTGGCCTTCATCCAGCTTGCTCATAAGCATCAGTCCACGGGTGAAGATTGACGCTTTGTGATTGTCCTCGATGCCTGGCCGCAGCAGTTCGCAGGCTTGCTCTTCATCCCCTTCTGTGAATGCTAGGAGTGCGGGAACGATTTGGAGATTAAAGTTTCCCGCCTCCACGCATGTGTGCAGAAGTCTCTCCTTCTGCCACCGAATTCTCCCTTGCCACTGCCTCACCTTAGTAGTGTCCAATTTGCATCGCTTGTACACGATGGCGAGGTTCCCTGCGTCTCTGAGCTTTTTACATGTCTCCTGTGCAGTGAATACTTCTCTGATTTCATCCTCTCCTATTCGGGAGAGGATTTCACCTAGGAGCTCTAGTGGCAGGTCCAGCAGCTGGGTTCCTTCGGGTGCAGGATCTGGGATAGGACGGTTGCCCCTGAAAAGATAAGAAGTGATGAATCCAATTTTTGTATTTTCCTTAGAAATTATTCAAGTTTAGAAACCAACATCCTCACATTTAGAGTTTTGCTCTAAATGTGAGATTATTAAGTTTCCTACTTGAATTTTAATTTAAAGCATGGGTAAATGAAGAGATGGGGGTCATTGGGCCCCTATATTTTTAATGGGCCATTGGGCCCAAAAGTTTGATTTTTCAATATTATTAAACAAGTTCGAGCAACTTGTTGAATATGGGGTGAGATGGATGGAAGGGGTGAAATGCTCGAATTTTGGAATGTGCAGTGGAGGCGTGGCACAATGGATCTGCTATTTTTGGACTGCCTGGACTGTCTTGGACAGCTAAAACATCCAAAAATTTGCAAACACTATTTTTAATTTAAAAAGGGTTGACTTGTTTTATTTAAGGAAAGTGGGGGGTGAGTGATCCCATTTTGGATTTTTGAAAAGGATAGCAGTTGGGTGACAAAAATACTGCTATTTACTCACACTGCAGTTCCATTGGGAACAAAAAGAACACAAGCCAATTAAACCTACCAACTATTTTTGTCTTTTTTCAAAAGGTCATTTTTTTTTAAAAAAAGTGGAAGTCTCCAATTGGGTGTTTGTACTATGTTTCCATAAACAAACAAACATTTATTCCCACATGATTGTAACATGTGGAAACAAATATGCCAAAAAGATCTTCCCACTTTAATGTTCAAAGACAAAACTGCAGAACCATCTGTTTCAAGATCAAAAACAAGGTTTGAATAAGAACTTAAGAGTAGAAAAACCAATAATATCATGGTGCTCAAAATCGCACCCTAACATTCATCAGTTCATTCTTTTCCAGTTTTAACTTCAAACTTAAAATTTTTAACCCTTAACAGTTTCAAAACAGGTTCTTGAGGGCTTTAAAAGGATTCAAAACAGTGCTCAAGATCGAGAGCATTCGGAAGCCCAAAAATAGAAAAACAAAAGTGCAAACAGACCACATTATGCCATTTTTAACCAAAAAGTAAGAAAAAGAAGCCAAAGATTCCGCCAGAGGCCATGAACAGGGAAGGGAAATGGGTTCTTTACCCTGCCCTCCGTGGTTCAGGTCTGGGCAAAGGTCCCAGGTTTGGAAGGATTCGCAGAAACCTGTCCATGGTGTCCCCTTGGATTTGTGGAAAAAGTTGTTACGAGAACTCTGCGTTCTTCGTAAGTGTATTTGGGAGTAGATTTTGGGAATGGGAGTGCGAAAGTGTGGGAATGAAGAAGGAGAGGGTCGGGGTATTTATAGGTGAGGAAAAAGGGTTTTACGACGCTATACTTAGCCTACGGCGCTATACTAGCGCCGTAGGTTTTATTCAGCGTCGTAGAACGGTGGAGAGATAAGGGAGTACTACGGCGCTGTACCTTTAGTACGGCGCTATCCAAGGATAGCGTCGTTCTAAGGGATTGCGTCGTAGGTAGATAAAAAGAGGGGGAAGTGCCCTACGGCGCTATCCCATTACTGCGGCGCTAGCCTAGGTTAGCGTCGTAGGTGAGGATAGCGTCGTAATCGAAGGCGGTTTCAACTGCACTTGCAATTTTGAAATTTTTCAAAATTTCAGGCGGACTGGGCCAAGTAGATGAGATTGGGCCTCAGTTGGTTTTATTTGTTTTGGACTCATGAGATTTTAGTCCAAGACATTTTTGTGTTATAAATGGGCTATCTTAATTAAATTAACCTTGCATAAAATAGGTTGGATTAATTCCGTTTGTTTGCAAAAATTATTTCGGATTTTAAATTGCTTTAATTTCCGAAATCATTTTCTTAAATTCATGGACTTAATCCAACCGGGAACCTGGTTTTCTTCTTTATTTTGTGCTCCTTCTTTTTGGTGGTTCGGGTATTTCTGCAAGACAGATAAATAGATCATTTTAGATTTTCTCCAAATATCAACATCCTCACATTTAGAGTCTTAATACTCTAAATGTTTAATTGATTTTTGGATATTCTTTGATAAAATAACACATATATAAATATGTATAATGAAATGAAATTTTTATGATTTTAATGCTGTTTCTTATTGAGTGTAAGCCGGGTCTGCCACTATTTGGCTCTCTTTTTCTGCATCGAACTGTCCGATGTACTCTTTCAGTCGCTGTCCATTCACCACTATATTGCCCTTGTCAGTTCGGATCCTGACGGCTCCATTTTCAAACACTTCTAACACTTCATGTGGTCCTTCCCATCTGGATTTAAGCTTTCCAGGGAACAGCTTCAACCTAGAATTGAACAATAATACATTTTGACCAACATAAAAATGGTTATGCTTAATCCGGCGATCGTGTAACTTCTGGGTCCGCTCCTTATAAATTCGAGAGCTCTCATAAGCTAGTGCTCGTATTTCCTCAATTTCATTGAGGTCCAACTTACGTTTGCTCTAAGCAACTTTCGGATCGAAGTTGAGTGTCTTAACGGCCCAGTAAGCTTTATGCTCTAACTCTACAGGCAAATGACAGGCTTTTCCGAAGACAAGCCTATATGGAGACATCCCAATGGGAGTCTTATATGCTGTGCGGTATGCCCCTAGAGCATCGTTGAGCTTACGTGCCCAATCCTTGCGGGTTATCCCGACAGTGGGTTCGAGTATGTGTTTGATTTCGCGATTGGATACTTCGACTTGACCACTAGTCTGGGGATGATAAGGCGTGCCTATCTTATGGAGGATTCCATTTTTATTCATTAAAGTTTCGAAAGCTTTATTAATAAAGTGTGTTCCTCCATCAGATATCACCACCCTAGGTATGCCAAATCGACTGAAAATGTTGTTCTTGAGGAACTTGATGACTTGGCTACCATCATTGGTTGGTAATGCGACAGCCTCGACCCATTTGGACACGTAATCGACAGCTACCAAGATATAGTAGTTTCCACCAGATGGTGGGAACGGTCCCATGAAGTCAATGCCCCATACATCGAAGATCTCAAGCGTGAGAATCCCCTTTTGAGGCATCTCATCCCTCTTGGAGATGTTTCCTAATCTTTGGCATTTGTCGCAACCTTTCACAAATGTCCTGCAATCCTCATAGATGTGAGGCCAATAAAATCCACATTCGAGGACCTTGTGGGCCGTTCGAGCGGGACCATGGTGACCTCCATATTCTGATTCATGGCATTTTCTGACAATTTGATAGGCTTCATGCTCGGTTACACATCGCCTGATTATTGAATCGGCGCAGTGTTTGAAGAGATAAGGTTCTTCCCAGAAGTAATTTAATACATCTCGGTTGAACTTATTCTTCTGATGATAGTTCGAAAACTGTGGGGTTATTCCGCACGCCAAGAAGTTAGCGATGTCGGAAAACCATGGACAAGCTTGATCGTGCAAGTGTAATGCGAACAACTGTTCGTTCGGGAACTCTTCGTTAATGGCTTTTTCCTTTTTATCATTTTCTAATCGAGATAAGTGGTCAGCAACACCATTATCTCGACCTCACCTATCTTTTATTATGATGTCGAATTCTTGCAACAGAAGTACCCACCTGATTAATCGAGGTTTGGCATCTTGTTTGCTAAACAAGTATCTCAATGCTGTCTGATCGGTGTACACTATGGTCTTCGTACCTATCAGATACTGTCTGAACTTGTCAAACGCGAAGACTACAGCATACATTTCTTTCTCCGTTGTGGTATAGTTAACTTGGGCCTCATTCAGGGCATGACTTGCGTAATGAATTACGCAGTGTCTCCCATCCTTATGTTGCCCGAGTACTGCACCTACGGCGAGATCACTAGCATCGCACATTACCTCGAAAGGTATTGACCAATCGGGTGGTTGCACTATCGGTGCAGAAACCAACATCTTCTTGAGCGTGTCAAAGGCTTGGGCACACGCTTCATTTATTAAGAAAGAATTTTCTTTACAAAGCAGATTAGTGAGCGGCTTGGCAATTTTAGAGAAATCCTTAATGAATCTCCGGTAAAAACCGGCATGCCCTAAGAAGCTCCTAACTGATTTTATAGAGTTGGGGAGAGGGAGATTGGAAATGACGGAAACTTTGGCTGGATCAACCTCGAAGCCTGCACGAGAAATGCGATGACCTAACACTATGCCCTCAGTGACCATAAAATGGCACTTTTCCCAATTTAAAACCAGGTTAGTGTCCTCGCATCTCTTTAAAATCTTAGCAAGATTAGTCAAACATTCATCAAACGTATCTCCATATACAGAGAAGTCATCCATGAAGACCTCAATGCATTTTTCGATAAATTCAGAGAATATAGACATTATGCATCTTTGAAAAGTAGCTGGTGCATTGCATAATCCAAAAGGCATGCGCCTATAGGCAAAAGTGCCATAGGGGCATGTAAAGGTAGTTTTTTCGTGATCTTCACTGGCGATCACTATCTGATTGTATCCAGAATAACCATCTAAAAAACAATAAAACTCTCTTCCCGCCAACCGTTCCAACATTTGATCGATAAAAGGTAAAGGGAAATGGTCCTTGCGAGTTGCCTCGTTCAACTTCCGGTAGTCTATGCAGACTCTCCATCCGGTGACTGGGCGCGTGGCAATTTCCTCCCCTTGTTCACTCTGTGTGATGCACATCCCACCCCGCTTTGGAACGACCTGCACAGGACTGACCCATTTGCTATCAGAAATCGGGTATATAATACCGGCGTCTAACAGCTTGATCACTTCTTGCATGGGTGGGTTTAATCTTCGTTGGGGCTGGCGAGAAGCCTTGAAATTCTCCTCCATTAAAATCCTGTGCATACAAGCAGAAGGGCTTATTCCTTTGATATCAGAAATGGTCCAACCGATTGCACGCACATAATTTTTAAGCACCCCCACCAGAGCGTTTTCTTGAGCTTGTGTCAACTTGGCTGACACAATTACCGGTAATTTTTTATGTTCTGCGAGAAACGCATACTTAAGATGTTCCGGTAAGATTTTTAGTTCAAGCTCTGGTGGGCATTCCACTGAAGGCAGTAATTTGCGAGAATTAGATGGGGGGAAATCAGTTTTACCTTCCGGATCCTGCATCAGTACAGGATCCGCCTCCTCTTGGTTGGCGTCGTCATGGAAGTCGGTGCCGTCAAACTCCTCCAAATCCCCTGTTTCGGGATCGGCAAAGTGAACGGCTTTGCATCCTTTGTGCTCCACGCTAGCAGGTCTCAGTACCTGCTTTGATAGTTCGTCCAGCATCATTTCATGATCAAATCCAGAGTCAAGCTCTCTCTCCTCACTCCTAACTATTACAGATTTTGATGAACAGAACCCGTCATCTGGGTATTTCTGTAATTGTGCCATGTCAAATGTAACTTCTTCCTCATCGACTCGCAGTGTTACTCGTCCAGCTTTTGCATCTATCAGTGCTCCGCCTGTTGCAAGGAATGGTCTCCCTAAGATCAACGGCATGTCCAAATCCTCCTCTATGTCTAGAATCACATAATCAACTGGGAATAAAATATTCCCAGTCTTCACTATGATGTCCTTGAGGATGCCGACAGGCTTCGTGATGGATCTGTCTGCTAATTGGAGTCTCATCTTGATTGGCTCGATATGTCCCAGCTTGAGGCGTTGCACCATTGCCAAAGGAATAACATTGATGCTAGAACCAAGATCACAAAGGCCTTTTCCTGCTTTGATTTTCCCGATTTGAATCGGCAGCGTGCAACAGCCTAGATCTTCTTGCTTCTCAGGAAGCTTGCGCTGGATGATAGCACTGCATGTATTGTTAAGAACTACCAGTTCTTCCTGCTCAATTCTCCTTTTTCCTGAAACTAATTCTTTCAGAAATTTAGCGTATGCTGGCATTTCAGCTATCATTTCGATGAGAGGAATAGTTATTTCTACTTTTTGCAGCCTTTTCAGAAATTTTTCAAATTTAAGGTCCTGTTCTTGATTTTTAAGTCGGGCCGGGTATGGCACCCTTGGCATGAACTTTTTATTATCAAATTGTTTTTGTGGTAAAGGGAAGGAAGTTGTACCTCCACCTGTACCCTTATCTGTTTCAGCCGTTTCAGGTGCAGCGTCAGTCTGCAGATTGGCTGTCTCTTTTTCGGCTTCCTTTTCACTCTCCTCAATGTCACTTTCCAGTTCATTTTCTTGTACCAGTTTCTCTTTGCCCTTGGGTCCCTCCAAAACTTTGCCAGACTTCAGTGTGATGGCCTTACACTGAGGGTTTTTCTCAGCAGTGCTGGGTAGAGTTCCTTGGTCTCTTTTCTGTATTTCCTTGGCCATTTGTGTAACCTGCATCTCCACATTCCGGATAGAAGACTGCAACTGAGTGTTGATTTCGTTTTGACTGGTGATGAAGTCAGTCATAAGGGTCTCTAATCTGGAAGGGGGTTTCTGCTGGTTTTGGTTCCAATTCTGGTTCTGACCTTGGTTTTGAACAAACTGATTCTGATTCTGCGGCTGATTCTGATTTGGGACGAACTGATTCTGTGGCTGCTGAAAGTTTTGGAAATTTTGGTTTTGAGGTGGCCTAGCTAGAATCTGAGGCTGAAAACATGGGTTAAAATGCTGGGGCCTTGGTTGGTTGAACTGTTGGGGCTGAGTCAACAGGTGGGAATTCAAAGCGTTGTTGTTGGAATATGAAAGGTTCGGGTGCCGGTTTTGGAATCCACCTGCATAGTTACAGCTTTCATTCGCCACTTGCTGACAGGACTCAGTGGGATGCGGGCCTTGGCAAGTCCCGCAAACAGCCTCAGCATTTTGAGTCTGTGTAGAGCCCCCAGCTTCTTGATTTAAGGCTAAGATGGCCACTTGGTCTTTCAGTTTGTCCAGTTCAGATTTCCCTACTGTACCTACAGCACATAAACCACGAGGGTGAGGGGGATCAACATCATCAGTTAGAACAGATCTATTTACACTCATTGCTTCAATTTGGTATGTATAGCAAATGTTGACCACCAGCAGCATCAAGCATGTATTTTCAGGATGGGGTCAAACCGCTGTAAAACTTCCTTAATTGCTCCCACTCATGGAAGCCATGTTGGGGGCACTTTCTGAGCAGGTTGAAGAACCGTTCCTTTGCGTCATACAGGGACTCATCTGGCTTCATCTTGAATTCCGCGATTTTGGAACGGCATTCATCCACCTTGGATTCCGGAAAGTATTTTGCCAGGAAGTTTCGGATCACTTCCTCCCAGGTGGACTTCTGATTAATTGGCAGCGATTTGTACCATGTTCGCGCTCCACTAGTCAAAGAGAAGGGAAATAATCTCAATCGAATAGTGTTAGCAGATACATTTTGATTCTTAATGGTGTCACATAGCTCCAAGAAAGTTTGCAAATGATCATGTGGGTCTTCATGACTTGCCCCAGCAAACTGATTGCTCTGAACAAGATTGATGAGTGCCGGTTTCAATTCGAAATTCCTGGCCAAGAACGGGGCTTGTCGAGGAATGTTCAAATACGGTTCCAGAATGGGCTGCATATAGTCAGCTGCGGCTGCCTGTTGATTGTTCCCTGGCCCTCCGTGGTATTGCTGTGGGTAAAAGTTCTGATTTGGATAGTAATTTCTGGGATCATTGAAATCGTTAGGGTTAGGATGATTCTGGTTTTGGTTAAACTGGGGGTTTGGAAATTGAGGATTCTGAAAATTTTGGTTATTTGGATTATTCTGGTTAAGTGGGTTGTTTTGGGGGTTTTGGTTGGGAGGAGGTGCCTCGAAGTGTTGCTGTTCAATGTTTGGGGGGTTCCCGCCTCCCTGTATGATCTGAGGAGGGGGATCATCCAAATCATCGTTATCAGCATCTTCGGGGTCTTCCTCAATGTTGTGGAGTGGTGGGTTGGGTGGTATGATCGGAGGAATGTCAGGGTTGGCCATATCGGATATGTCGCTACTGGTGCTTGGTGAAAGTAGTGCCTGTCTTTCCCGTTCCCGTCTTCGTTTAGTCTCCGCCCTAAGACGTCGAGCTGTCTTTTCTATCTCTGCGTTTTACGGGATTTCGGTTGGCGTCTGCTTCCTCCTTTGCATAGAACAACGGCTTCAATAATGACGGTACCTGCACATTCCCCAGGTTAGAATCGGTTTCGGAGGTGAATATTTATATTTATATGTATAAGCTAACTAAGAGCAATGAGGAATGTAATTCTTTAATAAAACGGCGCTGCATCCTCCCCGGCAACGGCGCCATGAAACTTTTGACAATTTCGTCATACGAGTATTTTCTAAAATATCCCAGGTTACATTTATTAAAAGAAAAGAGTTATGATTCATGAGAAAGGGGTTTAAGGATATATTTCACTTTTTATTACTCATGAGGGGAAATTTTGAGTTCAAACGGCGTTATGGACCTCCCCGGCATGAAATCTTTGACAATTTCGTGCCTTGAAGATCCTTGCCATGAAACTTTTGACAAGTTCCCACTGCATGAGTATTTTCTGAAAAATCATAATCCTGGTGTTCAATTTTATTTAATGAAACCAATTTATGAAGATGGAGTTGGGATTAGGGATATATTTATAGGTTGTCACGTTTTTATTACTCGTGTTAAGAAACTGTGGCCCGAAAGCGCACGGTGTCAAAAATTGCAGTAATTTATAGTAAGACCGGATCGTTCGCTGGAGGATGTGCGATGGAAGCAGGGCCCACGTCGTTTTACTAGATTTTCCACTCGTATTGCTCCAATTGGTTTGAAAAGTGATTAACAACTACTGACTGAATTTAAACTAAACTACATAAGCATTTAAATTTATTCTACAAAGCACATAAATTCTATTCTAGAAAACGGGTAAAGTTATTCTAAGAATGCGATAAATACTATCTATAAAAGCAATGAAAATTTATACTATGCTAGCTATGAAGCTGATTCACAGAATGGACAGAAGGGACAGGAAGAAAAGCATAAAAATTTGGACAAGATTTAGATAAAGCATAATTAAACTTCCATTTTTTATACACATATCTTTGCTTCGGATAATCCTGTCAGATAGTTAATTCTCATGCTCTCATCACTATGTTCCCTTTAACAGACAGGTACTTACAGTATGAGTTTACATGTTCTTAAGACCACAAATTCTAAGATACCACAGATTTGTAACTGCCCCGGCCAGGGTATGTTATTTCATCTGTGGTGGATAAGCAACACCTGACGGATCATTAGTTGAAATGCCAAGTACCACTATCATTCTCCCATGTCACACCCAAAGATTCTAATCAAGCCTGAACTATCCCTTAACTGTCAATCCTAGTAGCAGTTATGCAACTCTCAATACAACCGAGTGACCTCTAAAGAAAGCAGTTAAAAGAAGGCGGTAAAGAAAGCATTTAAAATCCTATCACTCGGAGGTTTTCGAAAGTCTGACCCTGGTAGTAAAAGACAGCTCCCCATCAGAATGAAGGAGTATGGATCAAGAATTCCCGGCTCTCGGTGAACTACTCGTGTGTTCACTTCCTTCCGGGTGGTTGTGAGATACAAACTAATGAAATGAACTAATAAATTAGTTAATTCCGGATGCACTCACTCAGGACTCAAAAATAGGCTTTGGCAAAAGAGGATAGCAGTTGAAAGAAAACTCAACCTTTTCTTAGAAAATAACCAAGGCCTGAGTGTTGTCCCTCTAAGATTATTTACTGCACTGTATTTGAGTCCAAGTGGACCCCATCTCGGTGTGATAAGTAATCTCGGATTCCCAACAAACAACAATTTTGGAAAATAAAGAATCTGAAAACCATTCCCTAAACAGGTACTAGACTCTCAATTAAAATACAGATCCTTTTGGTCTAGATGAGACCTAATCGCTGACTCTGCTTCTAATTTCCCAAAATCAACCCTTGACAGAATTTGAACTAGTCATAACTGAGGAATTTATCCCTTACTCAGATCCGGATTTTATAAAGGAATTTTTATTGGAAATTTAATATACAATATCTGTTTAAAATCTAGACTTCTACTGTCCAAGGGAAGGATCCCAAAATATTTTAGACCACAATAGTACATAATGTTATCATGCATAAAGATATATGGAAGTGTAAAATTAATTGACCCAAAATATAGAGGCGGGCCTAGACAGAGAGTGAAACACAAATATGAAGTGGTCAGAGGACCAAAGTAATGGCAGAATAATCGAGTGGACTGTAAACATCTAATGTCCAATTTCCCAATTACTCGGATGAAGTGAATTTAGACAGGTGAAACCCTAAAATGGCAATGTCGCTACCAGTTGGGCCCCTACTGTCTGTGAATTCAGATAAAAACCTACATGTTTCCTTTCTGCAGTACTTATCAGCTAATGTTGACAGACATTAGCAGAGTTATACTATAGATTGGAATTTGGGTTTGGAAATTAAGATAAATAAAATAAAACTGTATCCGGGTAGGACTCAGCTGAGCAGCTATTATAATCCCGGATGGACGAACCGCCAAGGCTTCCACCGACTGCTATCCAGACCATGCAAAATAACATTTAGTAATTAATACCCAGAATACGAGCTAGTTTATCCGTGAGGGAATACCCGCCAACATTAGTCTGGTGTATTCTTTACTAATTGTTACACACAATACGCACAAGACAAAAGAAAATAAAATAAAATAAAGAGAAGGACTTGCATGAGAGACATTGGTTTCTCATGCAAGGTTATGGAATTAATCCATAACTGATGGCTTAAATAATCCCTCCTACCATAATCAATTACAGTCCGGATTATCTGTTTAAGGCATCGCGATTTTGTTTATAGAAAAGTGTTTTAATGGATATTGAACAAGGTTTCTTTAATCCAGGTGATTATTGATCTCAATTATTGCTAATATTGACCTTTAATTACTGGCTTAAGGGTTCAATCAATTAATAGTGAGGATGGAGAATGGAAAATTTTGCATATAGATGCCAATTACGACGCTATCCTAGGATAGCGTCGTGAGGGTAGCGTCGTCATGGGTTGGTGTAAGAGATGAGAAATTTTGGAGTTAAAGGGGGTGTGTACGACGCTATACACTAAATTACGGCGCTATTCTAGGATAGCATCGTAGGTGTAGCTGATAATGGCCAGAAATGACCATTATTTTCAATCCATTTCCGTGTCTGAAACGGGCATTTGATCGCATTCCGGTCTTATAATAAATAAGAAAGCATTTGAATTGGACTGATTTATGCATAATTGTAAAAATATTGAGCTGGTATGAAAAATGCATAAATATGTAATTTTATTACATATTTATGTTAGAAAAATCCAAAAACATGAGAAAAATAAAAGAAAAGAAAAAGGAAACAAAAACATGGGCAAAAGAATAAACAAGCCCACGAAATACAAAAAGATGGGAAAAGATAGAAAAGCCCACAAAAAGAATAACTTCGGCCCATCTGGCCCATTCAGCTCAGTCTGGGAACATCCGGTCGAGGAACCCTGGTCGAGGACCATGGTTCCGCGACACAGAAGGGATTACCGACCAGCATGCAACATAAAGAGGAGACCAGTCTGGGAGCATCTAGTCGAGGAACCCTGGTCGAGGACCATGGTTCCGCGACACGACCAAGGTTCCGCGCCATCAAAACCTTGGAGGCCAAGCCACGCCCCAGTCGAGGAACCCCGGTCGCGGTCCATGCATTAGCGACACGGACATGGATAGAGACACAAGACCCAGTCGAGAAGCCTTGCCACATGCAGCCCTGTCCCGCGACACAAGATGATTCTGCGACAAAGTTGTGATGTGTGTGATGTCTTGAGACACAGTGGGCCTCAGATCAAGCCCATGGGCCTAGGGTTCCACTTCTATAAATATGAGGTGATCCCCATGAGCTAGTAGGTTGGACAGAATCAAGAAAAATTGTTCTTGGAGACAAGTGTGGAGTTTAGTTTGTAGGTAGTTCTTTAGGTTAGTTTAGTTTAGCTTTAATTTTTGTATTATTTAAATTTTGCATAGATTCAGCTTAGGTAGCCAGTTTTCATCTTGTTTTCGGTTTCAAACTTTGTTTTAGGGTTTTGTGATATCCAGGATGATGGGTATTAACAAACTCCTTAATAAAATGGGAAAATATTCTTGAAATGTGTCCCAAAAATCATGAAATGGGTTTCACACCCCATGGATCTTTTATTATTTCCTTCTCTGTTGGTCACTTGATCTTTATTTTTATTTTATATCACTGTTGGTGATGTTTTTCCTTGGATAATGTTGCATGTTATGAGTGATCAAGCCCAGATTAGGGTTAAACCTATTTTAAATATTGTCTCATTTTTCCTTCATGTTTAAAGCATGTTCTAGCTAGATTTAACTTTGTTTGGTACTTTTAGTTTAATGTAGTTTTTAAAACCTGAAATGGGTGAGATCATGCATAATGCATGCTCCTGTTCCACTTTACTTTTCTGACATGTGTCCAGAACACACCCAGGTCGCTAACCACTTCTTGTCGCGGAACCTCGTTCAGCGACAAGAGGGCAGTTTAGCGACATGCGTATCCAAGAACATGTGTTGTATAAATCTTTTAAAATCTTTGGTCACAAACCAAACCTGTCGCGGACCCACGGTCCGTGACACAACCACTTGATTAGCGACCAAGGACCCAAATACTTGTATTTTATTCTAGGAGGGCTCTGGTCGCGGAACCCCTGTCGCGGACCCACGGTTCGCGACATACTTCTTGTTCCGTGACCAGGAATTATGCCCTTTGTTGGATTTTCTCACCTTGTGTCGCGGAATCCCTGTCGCGGACCCATGGTCCGCGACACACTCCTTATTCTGCGACACGACAACCCTAAATTCCAAAATTTCAATTTCTCTTATTTCCCACCTCTCTGTCGAGATCCTCCTGTCGCGGACCCACGGTCCGCGACACAACTTCTGTTTCTCGACAGGCTTGTTTCTCGACAGGCTTGGCACCTTTTTGCCAAATTTTTATTCTCCATCTCGCCCCATTAATTAATTGAACCTTTATATTAATATTTTGAGGTTGAAATCCACTGATCTCAAGCCATGATTATTTTGATATAAAGAACTTTGTTCAATTTCCATTAAAAGACCTTTCTACAAAATTAAACTCTAATGATCTAAGTATATAATCCGGACTGTAATTAATTAATTAATTATGGAATGAGAGATTATTTAGACCATGAAGAGTAATTATGGATTAATTTCCATACCCTTGCATGAGAAACCAATGTCTCTCAGACAAGATGACCCAAAAATACTTTCTTTGATTTATTTTGTCTTTTCCGTGTTGTGTGGAACAGCTAGTAAGAGATATAACAGACTAATGTTGGCGGGTATTCCCACATGGATAAACTAACTCGTGGTCTGTATATTAATTACTAGATGTTATTTTGCATGGTCCGGATAGTGGTCGGTGGAAGCCTTGGCGGTTCGTCCATCCGGGATTATAATAGCTGCTCAGCTGATCCCTATCCGGATACAGTTTTATTTTCTTTATCTTAATTTCAAACCTGAATTCAAGTTGTAGTATTATTAAATGATGTCGACCAACATTATTTGAGAATTATTACAGCAAGAAAATATGTGGGTTTTTCTTCCATTTACAGACAAAAGGGAGCTGAATGACGGTGGTCACCGTCACTTGGAATTCCTTTCTGTCTAAAAATCTTTCCATCTGGAATAATTGGGAACTGGATAGCAGATGTTTGCAGTTCAGATCACCCCAGTTATTCCTGGCACTCTCTTTAGCCAAAATTCCTCTCATCTCCGGCTATTTCATCCCCGTGTACCAACTTCTGTCTAAACCCGCCTTATATTTTGGGTTGTTTTATTTTACACTTCTCTATAAATTTATGCATGATATTATTATGTAGATATTGTGGTCAATATTATTTTGGGATCTTTCCCTTGGACACAGGAGTCTTGATTTTAATCAGATGTCTCATGATAAATTTCCAACAAAAATTCATTTATAAAATCCGGATCTAAGTAAGGGATAAATTCCACAGTTATGACTAATTCACATTCTACCGGGGGTTGATTTTGGGAAATTAGAAGCAGAGTCAGCGATTAGGTCTCATCTAGACTGAAAGGGTCTGTGTTCTTATTGAGAGTCTAGTACCTGTTTAGGGAATAATTTTCACATCGATTATTTTCCAAAATTGCTGTGTGTTGGGAATCTGATATTAAATGTTGCACTGAGATGGGGTCCACTTGGACTCAAATACGGTGTGATAGTTAATACTAGAAGAACAACATTCGGCCTTGGTTATTTTCTGAGATAAGGTTGAGTTCCTTTCAACTGTTGTCCTCTTCTGCCAATGCCTATTTTTGAGTTCTGAGTGAGTGCATCCGGAACGAACTAATCTATTAGTTTGTTTCACTAGTTTGTATCTCATAACCACCCGGAAGGAAGTGAACACTGCGAGCGGTTCACTGAGAGCCGGGAATTCTTGATCCACATCCGGTCATTCTGACTGGGGGCTTTCTTTTTCTACCAGGGTCAAACTTTCAAAAACCTCCGAGTGATAGGATTTTAAATGCTTTCTTTACCGCTTTCTTTTAAATGCTTTCGTTAGAGGTCACTCGGTTGTATTGAGAGTTGTGTAACTGCTACTAGGACTGAGAGTCAAGGGATAGTTCAGGGCTTGATTAGAATCTTTGGGTGTGACATGGGGGAATGATAGCAGTACTTGATACTTCAATAAATGATTTGTCGGGTGTTGCTTATCCACCACAGATAAATGACATACCTCTGCGCAGGGGCAATTATCTATTTGTGGTATCTTAGATTTTGTTGTCTTAAGGCATGTAAATCCTTACTGTAAGTACCTGTCTGTTAAAGGGAACATAGTACAGGAAGCATGAGAGTTAGCTAACTGATGGATTATCCAAAGCTGAGATCTGTGTGACAAAATGGAAGTTTAATTGTGTTTCATCTGAATCTTGTCCAATCTTTAATTATTTTCTTCCTGTCCCTTCTGTCTCATTTTAAATTTGCTTTCTTAGAATAATTTAACCGCTTTCTTAGAATAATTTTATCGCTTCCTTAGAATAAATTTAATTCGCTTTGTAGAATAATTTTATCTGCCTTATTTTAATTGCTTTCATTGCTTAGTTTAAATTTTGTCAAGTAGTTGGTAGATCAAACACAAACTTGAATTGAGTAACCAAGTGGAAAATCTTAGTAAACGACGTGGGCCCTGCTTCTATCGCACATCCTCCAGTGAACGATCCGGTCTTACTATAAATTACTGCAATTTTTGACACCGTGCGCTTTCGGGCCACAGTTTCTTAACACGAGTAATAAAAAACGTGACAGCTTATAAATATATCCCTAATCCCAACTCCGCCTTCATAAATTGGTTTCATTAAATTAAATTTAAAACCAGGATTACGATTTTTCAGAAAATACTCATGAAGAGAGAACTTGTCAAAAGTTTCATGGCAAGGATCTTCAAGGCATGAAATTGTCAGAGATTTCATGCCGGGGAGGTTCGTAATGCCACTTGAACTCAAAGTTTACTCTCATGAGTAATAAAAAGTGAAATATATTCTTAAACCCCTTCCCACGAATCATAACTCTTTTCTTTCAATAAATTTAACCTGGGATATTTTAGAAATACTCGTGTGGGAAATTGTCAAAAGTTTCTTGGCGCTGTTGCCGGGGAGGATGCAGCGTCGTTTATTAAGAGAATTACAGTCTTGATTACTCATAGCTAGTTAGTGTAGTTTATTTATTTACTGCAGAACAGAGAAGTACCCTCAAATTAACTAAACATTTAGAGTACTTAGAGTACTAAGACTCAAAATGTGAGTATGTTGATTTGAGGAGAAAACCTAACCAATCGGGTATTTATCTACTTTGCAGGAATTCCGGAACCACCAAAAAGAATGAGCAGAAAAATAGCATGGAAAACCAGGTTCTTGGTTGGGTAAATTCCACAAATCTAAGAAAATATTTTCGGAATTTAAAGCAATTTAAAATTCGGAATAAATTTCGCAGATAAATGGAGCTGACCCGACCTAATTTTGTGCAAGAAGATTGATTTAAATTCCAGCCCAATATTTTGAACTTACTTGGACTGAATTAATTCAGACCCAAGGCAAATAAAATGGACTCAGGCTGTAATACCCGGGAATTTTCCAACATAAAATAAATACAATAAATAAAATAAATATAATAAATAAAGAAATAAATGTAGAGGAAATGAGAAATGGAAACTAAATTAAAAAGGAAACAAAATTCCGAGAACCCGGGAAGCCGAAGACAATTTAATCGAATAAATGGTTACACGGGGACCCGACACCGATAGACTCCATAACTCGAGTCCAAATATAAATTTAGATCCAAATAAAATTAAGATAGGAAATCGGAACCCGAAGATACCCCGAAGATCATAAAACGGGAGCATAGAAGGATAGAAGTCCGAAAGAGAGGAGGAAAAGCACGACGGATCGCACGACCCGCCCGGACCGAAGCCCAGGCGAGTTCGGCACGGTGGCCGCGCGGTCAGAAGGGGAAGGGCGCGCCACGGCCGCGCCAAGCGACAGATTCGCCCGTTACGTGAATCTCTCGCCCGAACGCGGATTTTTCGACTTTCGGTTGAACATCTCTCGACCCAAGACCCTTGGGGTCAGATTTTGGACGCCCTAGGTCTTAGATATCTATAAATAAGACCTTCTAGGAGCTCCGAATGCTTTTACAAAACCCTACAACTTTCTACACATTCGAAACCCTAAATCCGGAGTCGTCGGAGGCACAAAACCAAGACGAACGCTGTTGGACAAAAATTCTAAGATCTCCATAGTCGTGGTAAGTCTCGATCCAATCCTTGTTCAATAAACGATTCGAAAACGAATCCTAATCTTCTTCTTTTCTCTTCTACACCTCGTATTGGATCTAGATCGTAGAACCCGACGAACGGAGAGGAGAAACGGTGGACTGGAAGCCACGCCTTCGAATAGACGATCCCGGACGTTCATAAACTCTGTAAGTTAACTCTTACATGGTTTTGGGATGAATTAAAACATTCAAAACTAAAAGATTAACAAGAAATCGAAAATCCGTCAATTTATATTTTCTACCGACGCAACAGATTTGATGAATTTTTCCGAACCTTAAAACGAATTCAAACGGAGAAACTTAAAACACAAAAAACGTTTCTAAGACGTAGATCTATCTACTGTAAAAATTTCATAATTTTTCATCATGTTTTGTTATCCGAAAACGACCACGAACAGACCTGCCTGTGGTTTAGATCTTGAAACAATGATAGATTCTTTATTCGAATTTGTTGGCGATTTCTACCTTAGATCTAGACCGATCTAGGCTTGGCGTTGAACATAAGAGTTGTAGATCTATACGTTATGAATACCTCCGTAAAATTTTAGAATCTTTCGTGATGATTTGATATATGAAATCCACTCCAAACCGAACTGCTTGAATCTAGATCTTGAAATTCTTGACAGAACTTAGGAATGATCTTGATCACGTTTTTGACATAGGATCTAGACTGTTTTGGATCTTTGGCCGAACGTGAAAGTCATAGATAATTGTCTTAAGATGATCTCTGTAAAATTTCATCAAATTTGGAGTTGAATTTCTATGGTAGAATTCGAAATCTTTAAACTGTGATACATTAAATTCGGACAGAACTGGTCTTCTGCGAAAATTGGTGTTTTTGACCTATTTAGGTATCTCGGATTGAAAAAGTTAAAACACAAAAGTTGTAGATCTTGATGTTTCTGAGTCAGACATGAAATTTTATAATTTTTGGAGTTAAATCTGATTTTAGACGAATTTTAGAGTAAACTGTGGTTTACCGGAAACAAAATCTTGAAATCTTGTTGAAACATGAAATTAGCCTTTAAGGTTTAAATGATTGGGAATTCCTTGAAATAAAATACACATGAGATATCATGCTTTCCGAAAGGCAATTGAAATATTCTGCTTGCCGAAAGGCAATTGAAATATCCTGCTTGCCGAAAGGCAATTGAAATATCTTGCTTGCCGAAAGGCAATTGAAATATCCTGCTTGCCGAAAGGCAATTGAAATAGCTTGCTTGCCGAAAGGCAATTGAAATATCTTGCTTGCCGAAAGGCAATTGAAATATACTGCTTGCCGGGAGGCAATTGAAATATAAAGCTTGCCGAATGGCAATTGAAACATAAACTTGAAACATGAGACATGAGATATGAAACTAGGAGACTCGAAAATTGTTCCTTTTGGATTATGCTTTTAAATTATGTCCTATAATTATATTGCTTTGCAAATTATATTTATGGTCTTATGAAATCCCTGTCTTCTAAATTATGCAAATAAATTGTTATTAGATAAATGAATTAAATTATGAGTGTTGTGTACATGTTTTCTCAAATCTAAATAACGGCTTTGAAACCCCATAGTTATGTATGCGTTAACTTACTCAGCACGTAGGGCTGACCCAACCATTTTTATTTCTTTTTCTTCCAGAGTTGAGAATTATGCATCGTCATATGCATACACGGGAAGCTTGGGGTGATATATTATTTTGACTGGTTGTATTAGACTAGATTTTGTATGAACGGGCCTGTTTAACCCGCGAGTAGGCCATGTTGGCCCTATATTTAAATTCCGCTGCGAGTCATATATGTAAATATTATTTTCCGCTGCAACTTTGATGTATTATTTTTAAATTATATATAAATGGGTTGTTTGAATGTTTTAAATACTGAAAAACCATAGCCTTGCATCTCTTTAGCAAGCTCGGAGAAACCGTGCCTTGCTAGGGAAGTGTGGCGGTGACATCCCGACCTGGGTGACCAAAAACCGGGGTGCTACAGAGTGGTATCAGAGCCCAGAATATTTTAAAGCTATCTATTTTAAAGAAAATATCTGATACCAAGTTGGTATCAGAGCCCGGCTATTTTCAAACTTTTATTTTTAAACCATTATTATTTTTAAACTATTATTAATATTTTGACTATTATTTTAAATTTTAAAGTATGATTTCCATGGAGAAATTTTTATTTTAAAACACATGGGAAAAATATATATATATATATTGCATTAAATTATTTTTGGGGGGAAATCATCATTCGCATTTGCATATTGCATCTCTTTTATGTAGAGACCTTAGAATCTTGGCGAGTTTTAACTTAGAATCTTGGCGGAAGTTTAACCTAGAATCTGGGCGAATATTAACTTAGATCTCTTGCTACACCTAGATAACTTAGAGGCTTGACATCGAATTAGAAACGCTCACTAGAGACTGATCTTGCCTTAGTTCTAGATCTCATTCATCTAAGCGCACACCTACGAACTCTCGGCCTTAGCCATTCCTACTCTTGAACGAATTAGAAAATTTCCTCATGTGGAACAATAAAAATTAAGTCTTTATTAAAACATTCTCTATTCCAAAAATCTTGTTTGGATTTCCAAACAACAAATCCGAGAATTTGAAATTTGAAATTTACGAAACGTCTCGTTCGAGCGATCTATCTAAACTCTACACGTTATAACAGAAAATGGCGCCTAGGAGGAAACCAAGGAAGGTGAGTCCAAACGGCACTGACGCTATCCTATCCAACACGCCCAACAACAGAGAAAGTCCTCAGAACCTTGGAGAGCAAGTGCCTCAAGCGCCCAATAATATGGAAGCACGTTTAAAAACGATAGAGGGATTCCTAGTAGCATTAGGAAATGCGGTGGTGCAGAGGACACCTGCAGCAGTAACTCCGCCCGTAGCTCAAACCAACTATCTAGCGTTGGTGAATCCCTATCAACCACCACGTTATGATGGCCAGGAGGATCCCGCCAAACTAGAGGGGTGGATCCGTACATTTGATAAGCTCTTGGATGCTATCAAATGTCCTGATGAGGCAAAGACACGAGTAGCAACCTACTACTTAGGAGGCGAAGCCGATGAGTGGTGGCAAGACCTCCAGAGGAATTTAGAGGAAGCTGAAGAAGCTTATTCGTGGACTAAACTTAAGGAAGATCTAAGGGATCGATTCTACCCCATGAGCACCAAGGCGGCAATGTACGAAGAGTTTTTATCACTGAAGCAAGAGGGACGGATGTTGCAGGAGTATTACACCCGGTTTAAGGAGTTGGTACGATTTGCTACGAGGATAGTACCAACCGACTCTGACAAGGCTCAGAAATTTGAGATGGGTCTGAACCTTAGTATCCGGGAGATACTTGCAGTAGGACAGTTCACGAACCTGCAGATGGTTTATGATCGTGCGGTAGCGGTTGCACGAGTCCAAGGACTGAAACAGAAACCGGTGGATGAGGCTAACCAAGGACCACAAGCAGAATACAAGGTGGATAGGGACCATTTCGATGGAAACTCAAAAGGACAACATCAAAATGACAATGGGGAGAAAAAGGGGATAGTCTTCAACCATTGTGACTATGCGTCACCATGTCCAAAGTGTGGTAAACCGCATTATGCGAGAGGATGCCCTCAGCCTGGAGCATGCCTTCGATGTGGTCGACATGGTCATCAGCTGCGTGATTGCCGGACCCGGAAAGAGAATATCGACAAGAGAGAGGATGTGACTACTCGACTTAAGCAACCACGAAACCCAGACGGTCAAGGTGGCAACAACCAATGGCACCAGTACCATCAGAATAAAGACCAAAACCCGAAACCTCTCGAGAGTACTGAATAGGCAGTTATGGGGACATAACTGGAGTCCTAAGGGGGAGAGGATGTGATACCCCGTAATAAAGTAGTTGCATTATTTTAGTTGCCTCGACAATATGTATCCCAAATAAAATTTTGAACTACGTTATGGCTTGATCCCTTCACCGGGTACGTAGGCAGCTTAGAAGTTTTAATTCTAAGTTCAGTCGCAAAATAATAAAACAACAAAAAGACTTTGGCACGAGAAGAGCCGAAACACAACTTCGAGGACGAAGTTGATTCCTAAGGAGGGTAGATTGTAATACCCGGGAATTTTCCAACATAAAATAAATACAATAAATAAAATAAATATAATAAATAAAGAAATAAATGTAGAGGAAATGAGAAATGGAAACTAAATTAAAAAGGAAACAAAATTCCGAGAACCCGGGAAGCCGAAGACAATTTAATCGAATAAATGGTACACGGGGACCCGACACCGATAGACTCCATAACTCGAGTCCAAATATAAATTTAGATCCAAATAAAATTAAGATAGGAAATCGGAACCCGAAGATACCCCGAAGATCATAAAACGGGAGCATAGAAGGATAGAAGTCCGAAAGAGAGGAGGAAAAGCACGACGGATCGCACGACCCGCCCGGACCGAAGCCCAGGCGAGTTCGGCGCGGTGGCCGCGCGGTCACAAGGGGAAGGGCGCGCCACGGCCGCGCCAAGCAACAGATTCGCCCGTTGGGTGAATCTCTCGCCCGAACGCGGATTTTTCGACTTTCGGTTGAACATCTCTCGACCCAAGACCCTTGGGGTCAGATTTTGGACGCCCTAGGTCTTAGATATCTATAAATAAGACCTTCTAGGAGCTCCGAATGCTTTTACAAAACCCTACAACTTTCTACACATTCGAAACCCTAAATCCGGAGTTGTCGGAGGCACAAAACCAAGACGAACGCTGTTGGACGAAAATTCTAAGATCTCCAAAGTCGTGGTAAGTCTCGATCCAATCCTTGTTCAACAAACGATTCGAAAACAAATCCTAATCTTCTTCTTTTCTCTTCTACACCTCGTATTGGATCTAGATCGTAGAACCCGACGAACGGAGAGGAGAAACGGTGGACTGGAAGCCACGCCTTCCAATAGACGATCCCGGACGTTCATAAACTCTGTAAGTTAACTCTTACATGGTTTTGGGATGAATTAAAACATTCAAAACTACAAGATTAACAAGAAATCGAAAATCCGTCAATTTATACTTTCTACCGATGCAACAGATTTGATGAATTTTTCCGAACCTTAAAACGAATTCAAACGGAGAAACTTAAAACACGAAAAATGTTCCTAAGACGTAGATCTATCTACTGTAAACATTTCATAATTTTTCATCATGTTTTGATATCCGAAAACGACCACGAACAGACCTGCCTGTGGTTTAGATCTTGAAACAATGATAGATTCTTTATTCGAACTTGTTGGTGATTTCTACCTTAGATCTAGACCGATCTAGGCTTGGCGTTGAACATAAGAGTTGTAGATCTATACGTTATGAATACCTCCGTAAAATTTCAGAATCTTTCGTGATGATTTGATATATGAAATCCACTCCAAACCGAACTGCTTGAATCTAGATCTTGAAATTCTTGACAGAACTTAGGAATGATCTTGATCACGTTTTTGACATAGGATCTAGACTGTTTTGGATCTTTGGCCGAACGTGAAAGTCGTAGATAATTGTCTTAAGATGATCTCTGTAAAATTTCATCAAATTTGGAGTTGAATTGCTATGGTAGAATTCGAAATCTTTAAACTGTGATACATTAAATTCGGACAGAACTGGTCTTCTGCGAAAATTGGTGTTTTTGACCTATTTAGATATCTCGGATTGAAAAAGTTAAAACACAAAAGTTGTAGATCTTGATGTTTCTGAGTCAGACATGAAATTTTATAATTTTTGGAGTTAAATCTGATTTTAGACGAATTTTAGAGTAAACTGTGGTTTACCGGAAACAAAATCTTGAAATCTTGTTGAAACATGAAATTAGCCTTTAAGGTTTAAATGATTGGGAATTCCTTGAAATAAAATACACATGAGATATCATGCTTGCCAAAAGGCAATTGAAATATCCTACTTGCCGAAAGGCAATTGAAATATCCTGCTTGCCGAAAGGCAATTGAAATATCTTGCTTGCCGAAAGGCAATTGAAATATCCTGCTTGCCGAAAGGCAATTGAAATATCTTGCTTGCCGAAAGGCAATTGAAATATCTTGCTTGCCGAAAGGCAATTGAAATATACTGCTTGCCGGGGGGCAATTGAAATATAAAGCTTGCCGAATGGCAATTCAAACATAAACTTGAAACATGAGACATGAGATATGAAACTAGGAGACTCGAAAATTGTTCCTTTTGGATTATGCTTTTAAATTATGTCCTATAATTATATTGCTTTGCAAATTATATTTATGGTCTTATGAAATCCCTGTCTTCTAAATTATGCAAATAAATTGTTATTAGATAAATGAATTAAATTATGAGTGTTGTGTACATGTTTTCTCAAATCTAAATAACGGCTTTGAAACCCCATAGTTATGTATGTGTTAACTTACTCAGCACGTAGTGCTGACCCAACCATTTTTATTTCTTTTTCTTCCAGAGTTGAGAATTATGCATCGTCATATGCATACACGGGAAGCTTGGGGTGATATATTATTTTGACTGGTTGTATTAGACTAGATCTTGTATGAACGGGCCTGTTTAACCCGTGAGTAGGCCATGTTGGCCCTATATTTAAATTCTGCTGCGAGTCATATATGTAAATATTATTTTCGGCTGCAACTTTGATGCATTATTTTTAAATTATATATAAATGGGCTGTTTGAATGTTTTAAATTCTGAAAAACCATAGCCTTGCATCTCTTTAGCAAGCTCGGAGAAACCGTGTCTTGCTAGGGAGGTGTGGCGGTGACATCCCGACCTGGGTGACCAAAAACCGGGGTGTTACACAGGCCCAAATATCACAATCGGGCCCAGTCCGTTGAAAATTTGAAAATTCAAAATAATATGTCGCGGAATCCCTTCTGTGTCGCGGGACACTGCCCCGCGCCCAAAAGGAGAATCGCGACACAGTTTCCCCCTTATAGTGAAGTCCGTGTCGCGGAATGGCCACTTTGTCGCGGGACACTGCCTCGCGACCCGGCTCACTTCCGCGACCAAATTTCACTTGTCCCTGAGTAATGCTTGTCGCGGTCGCGATACACTGTGTCGCGGACCACTGTTCCGCGACCGGGTACCAGTTCCGCGACACGATTTGCACTTAACCCCCTTTATCTCTCCAACTTGGTCACGATACCCCCAGTCGAGGAGCGTTGCTCCGCGACCAAATGCCATACTCCGCGACACCTCTAATGTCGCCAAGCCCAGTCGAGGAACCCTGTTCCGCGACAATGGGCTAGGGTTCCACGACTGGCCCATCAGTATTTAAACCCCCCCCCCCCCTCCTTGTTCCTCCCTACACTTCCAACACTTAGAGTTTTTTTTCGAAATCCTCTCGTCTGAAACTGCCTCTCCCGAAGCACACCACCGTGTTCTTCGCAACCCATTTCCGACCAAACTCAGGCGAAACTCTATCCGATTGTCGCCATGGAACCATCATCTTCATCATCTCCAAAGCATACCGAGCCCTGGTAAGCATTTCTCCGTCGATTCGCGCATACCCATAGCCCCCTGTTCGCGATTTTTTGGTTGTTCTGTTTCAATAACTTGTAAATAGGAGTAGTGGTGTTCATTTTTGCTTAATAAAGTTCGGTTGTAGGCTTTTTATGTTATGGGTAGACTGTATTTGAGACACGCCATTGATGTGGGTGTTGGCCGAGCGTGATTTGGTGGAAAAGGGGAGTGTTGTTGTGTTTTATGAATGCGCAATGGAGTTCGGTTACTGATTGGGCTTTGAAATTTTTGAACCCAAGGTTGTTAGAAAGCATGAAGGCAGTGAGGTTAAAAATCACCATTGATGAGTTTTTAAGCTTTTAGGGTTCTAAGGAGTGACTATTTGGTTCTTATGAATGTTTCATTCTCAAATTCTGAGTTGTGACATTTTTAGAATTCTATTTAGCTGATGAACATTGGGACATGTTTGATTGATGTATAACTGTGTTATTGGTTATCCTTGGGATTTCTGCGATTGCGGAGCATGAACTGTGTCTGTTTCTGAGTTTAAGCTGAGTCAGGTAGCATGCTAGCAGGTTGATCTTGTGTTCTGATAAATAGGAGGCATGGTTTGGTAGTAAAGTGGTTGTTGCATCTGTGTTCATATGGTTTGCATGCCATATTCCATTTAATGCTCCCCCCCCCCCTGTTTTAGTACCCTGTGTGTTTGTGCGCAGCAAATCTGTGTAAAGTGGCTGTGTGTTTGTTTGTGGCAATCCCAGTGCACCCACTTCCCTTTTTCCTGATTTCACTTTTTCACAAAAAGACAAAAATAGTTGTTAGGAATTTTGGTTGACAAGTGTGTTTTGGTTCCCAATGGAACTAAATGTGTAAGTTGAAGTAGCAGTATTTTTGCCACTTAAAACTGCTATCATTTTCAAAATCCAAAAATTGGGACCCCACACATCCCACTTTTTCATTAAATAAAACAAGTCAACCATTTTAAAATCAAAAATAGTGTTTGCACCCCCTATTGAATGTCTTAACTATCGAAAGACAGCTCAAGCAATTCAGAGTTTGTAAATCCATTACGCCACGTCTCCACTGCACATTCCAGTTTCGAGCATCCAATCCCGTCGTTCTCATCTCATTCCATCTTTCAGCAAGTGCCTCGAGCTTGTTTAATAAAATAGAAAATCAAACTTTTTGGGCCCAATAGCCCACTAAAATTCTCCTAGTCCAACGACTTGGATTTTCAAGTGATTAATATCATATGTCTTGCAATAAAGTTTTAAGTACTAATCAAATAAATCACATTTCGAGCAAAGCTCAAAATGTGAGGATGTTGATTTCTAACTTGAAACTCAAATTTTCAAAAAAAACTTGAGTGGAGTTAATACTTCCTATATTTTTCAGGAACGAGAAAGTGATCAAGTCAGCACTTGGACTGCCTGATTGCACTCTACATCAGGCAGCAATAGAAGCCTCTGCGAACAGAACCCAGATCAAAAAGCTCAGGGAAGCACTGATAAGCGTGTACAATGTACCGTTGGACCAGGGCACCGAAGCTGAGTTATCATTAAGGCCCGGATGGGACGTAAACATCCCTCCTGCAGATAGATCAACCACTCTGACGAACATAGAAAGGGATTTTTCTTATCACATGTTGAAGTTTTGGGAACTAATGACAGATCATGCCCCGAATGATTCCATAATGACACCCGAAGTGCATTTGGAAAGGATCACACTGAAGTTCCAGATACACAAAGCCGTCTGGCAACGCCATTTAGAGGATGGGACAGTGGGAATCGATATCTCGAATTATGACATACTCATTCCCGACCAGCCCATAGACCCACAAGTGCGATTGCAGTTTGTGGAAAGACCTTTACCGGTGAGCCTAATATTAGGAAAGGGAGCCATCTCAATGCATGAAGCCTTCCCCTGCATTTGGAACCCGCGGTTATTTGACAACATGGGCAGAGAAAAGCAGAGATGGGTAACCAAGCAGGCTAAGCAAAGGCATAGGGAAATGAGTTACAACCTGCTCCACAAGCTGAGGAGAATTGAGGAGTTCAACACAGAAAGGAACTCTACCATGCTGAACAAGTTCAGAGAAGAAATCAATGCAGCTCGGAAGGAATGGCACGAGATGGCACATCTGTGGGGGAAAGGAAAAGGGTTCATAACACAAGAAAGATTGGATAAAGGATTGATCCTGCCAGATGAGGATAACTTTGAGACGATTTTCATAAACAAGCGGTTCGGCCAGACGAGACCAATTGAGAAGGGAAATGAGGTAGATCCTGAATTTCCCGAGCACATCAGAGAATTAAGGGAGAAAGCTCTTTATGAGGTGCAGCACCACAATTGGTCGGTGATGACAGATAAAAAGACGCAACTCAGATTGATGACTAAGGCCGAGGCAGGGGAATATCTGAAGTACGATGTGGCGCAAAGAATGACTTATGTGACAGAAGAGCTGGAAAGGGATATGATCAACACCATGATGGAGCAATACAGAACTTCATATCTTGAACTCCTCATGGAAATGGATAACGAAGCCCTGAAATATGGGAAGGAGGGAAACAGAATGAAAGTCATGCATTATAACCATAAAATCAGAAGCTTGTTTTGCACACGGATCAAGAATGCATGGGAGCTCAAACTGGTTCGGATCACAAGTCAGACATTTGTGCACGATTATCTGAGATTTGCACACAGGTTGTTTGGGACTCAAGAAGCTCAGGAAGAAACGCAACAGGAAAATCAGGAAGATCCAGACGCTGAGATCGATGCCTACTTTTCCACTCCCCCTGAGGCCAACCCACAGCCTACCCAGCCAACAGTACAAGCTTCAGCTTTACCGCCAAGAGGGCAAACCGAAGTGCAGAAAGCTGCTACCACCGAGCCGGTGGTACAACAAGAAACAGTTCAGACTCCAGTACAGTCAACTCAGTCTGAAATGCCAACATCTGCTGCAGCACCTGCCGCCACTGAGCCACCCATCCCACCCAAGCAAACATCTTCTACTGCTGCTGCACCCGGAGATCAGCCCGTGCCTCAACCTGGAATGAGAAGAAGATTGATAAAATCTGCTGAAAAAGATAAAACAGCAAGAGCTCCAGAAAAGAAAGTGGTGATCAAAGAACCTGAACCAACTGTTAGGAAAGTGGCAGCACCTACGGATCCCAAGGACAGAGGCAAGAGACCAATGCCACCTCCACCGCCTAAAAGAAAAGAACTGATTGCTCAAGATGCTGAACTGGCCCGGAAAATGCAAAATGATGAACTTGCATTAGCTGGTCTGCTTGATCAAGGAACAGGTGGTTCAGGAGTGGATAAGATAAGTGAGCAGGAACGAGCTGAAAGAGTAAGGAAAGCTGCGAAGGAGGAGCAGATGAGAAAGAATATTCAGCAGACCAGGGCTGAAGAGGAAAAGAAAAAGAAAGAGGCACATGATCGGGAAGTTGCCGAAAAACTTCAAGCTGATTTAGAAGCCAGAAAGTCTGAAGGAACTGGGGAAGCTGGACGGGAAGGCGATGATGATTTAATGATTACAGGCGGAAAAGAGGGAATCGGACTGAAAATCAAAGAAGAACAACCTCCTGCATGGACTGGCCCCACTGCTCACGATAGGGAAACCATTGTGGGAGATATAAGGAACAGGCTGAATAAGCAGATCGAAGCAAGGATCGACCAAGGAGAGGCGCCTGAACAGATTCGTTATCAGACAGAGGCATCCCGAATTGTTGATCCACTTGTGGGCACTGCCAGAATCGAAGCTGTGATCAGAACTGCTGAAACTCCCACGAACCCAGTCACATTGGCGGATTTGTTAAAGGAAAAAGCCGTTGAGCAACAAAAAGCTATAGAGCCACAAACCAAAGCGAATGAACCACAAGGTATGACTGAGAATCTGAAAGAGGCTGACGATAGAGAGGAGGCCATGCAGGAAGAAAATGAGTTTATGGAGCAGTTGGCGCCCATCTTCCAACGTCCTGTCGGATGAGCTGCACGAATTAGGGAAGATGAGGAGGAGCTTGGAGAAGAGACAGCTTATGGAGAGTCAAGTCAGAGGGCACATGAAGCTGTACCGATGAATGAGCAACCGCAGGAAGGTGAGGACCAAACAGACTGGCACTCGAGCGAAGACGAATCAGTCGGATCTATTCGGCCAGTAGAGTTTTGGTCTGAGAACTCTGTGAGGCAAAGGATGGGATCGAAACAGTATGAGAAAGAGAAGCAGCTAAGTGAAGAAGAAGTCCAAATTAAGTTCAATGGGAGCAAGGAAAGAGCAGAATTGTATGCAAAGTTGCAGAAAATGATAGTGCCTGATAAAGGGTTCAGACAGGATGCCTTGCTTCATCCCACTGTCGAGACCTTTTACAGAAATCAAGAGTGGGGAAATTTTATGCTGCATCATGACGAAGATGGCTTTGTTGAGTTGACAAGAGAATTCTTTTGCAATATCAATGCCGCCGACAGAACAACTTGGGTCCGGGGCCATGTAATAGACATCTCACCAGAATGGTTGAATCAATTTTTTGGAACCCCGGACATCATGAGTGAGTTTCCCCCTGAAGAAATCATGATAAAGAGGGCCAAGACGAAGGAGTATGCAAAGTATGCAACTGTGGCAAATAGCATGACAAGAATCACCGCCCCAGGGCACACTTTTGATACCAACTTCTTACGAATGCATTTCATGCCAACCTACGAATTCTACATGTCAAAGATTCGGCCCAACTCGCACCCACACAACACGTCTGGGAGTGTTCTGATGGGATTTGCAAGAATGTGGAGCGGAGCGAAGTTGAACGTAGGAAGGCATGTGTTTGATGTCATGATAGCGCGGTTAGAGGACAGGCAGGCCTTGTGCTACCCGAACTTAATAAGAAGAATCTGTGTTGCCCAGAACGTCGACTTGAGCGCATTTGTAGGGGACGACATCGTGAAGTAAACCCTCCCATCAGCGTGCCAAGGTTGCCTCTGACAGAACGAATTAGATACTCTTTCCCCCAGCTGTATGGTGGAGGCGATTCAGATGCTCAATCCTCATTCGTATCCGGAAGGCAAGCACCAAAAAAGAGGAGTAGACCGCCAAGGGCAAAGAAGGGAGCAAAGCAAGCCCGTACTGATGCGGGACCTTCCACTACAGCACAAGAGAGATCTCAGCAAGAGCAAACAGAGATGCCTTTTCCTACTCCGGCATCCCCGTTTCCTACTCAACCGCAGACACCTCAAAGCCAGAATGTATCTCAGTTTCCGGCTGATTCCCAGGCATTTGAGATGATGAGCAGGATGAGTCAATCTATGCTCGAAGGAATGAAGTCTATGACAGATGCCATTATGACAAGTCATGAGGAACAGAGAAAGAGGGCTGAAGAAGAACGCCAAGAGCGTAAGAGAGAAAAGGAAGAGAAACGGAAGGAGAAGTTGGAGAAGGAAAAGAGAGACGAAATTCAGAATGATGATGCTAGAAAAAGAAGAGAGAAATCGAAAGATGGTGGAATCGCTGATCCTTAGTCAAAATCAGATCCTGCAAACCTTGCTCAAGAAGATCCCTGATGAAGCTGGCTCCTCCAAGACATCAGATGAGAAGAAAGATGGCGATCCCTGACTCCATCATTTTTGAGCTTAATTGTAAATATCATATAAGAGAATTTCAATTCATCCATGCAAGATAGATTTGTTTGCAAATGAAATCTCTTCTAATTGATATAATTACTACTTTCAGATTGGGATTTTGCAGCCCCAACAAAAATCTCTATTTTTATTGGTTCTTTTATTTCTGAAAAGATGTCGGACAGTCCAAGATGAATAAGTGACTGTCAGGCCAAAAATATGTTGTTGACATGCTCCGTATGTCAACAGTGCCTCTTTACTGCTTTAAATTAAATAACCAGCAAAAATATGCATAAACCTGCTCTGAATTCACATGTTGAATTTAGGCTTATGATTAAATTTTCAAACTTTTAAATTGGGATAATATAATTGAGAACATGCATGAAATGAATTCCTAAGATTTTGAGCTATAAAAATTTAATGATGCGATCAGCTTATTGGGTAATAAATCTGCATGTTAGAGATTTTGATTGAATAGAGTGTTGGGATTAAGCTTTGATTAAATTTGAGAATACTGGATGACATGAATCAACCCAACCTTGTGAAATTTGAGCCATGAGTCACTTTTACTCATTTATTTTCTTTGATGTGTGAATCATTTTGATTAAAGGAAACTAGAACTTGCAATTGGGACCGATTCAAGACCATGCCATACTCCCAAAATCGAGTGTATGACCGAGGCACTTAGAAAAACCCAAATTTTTGGTTTTCTTTTGAAATCCAAACCCAAAAATATTTTCCCTTTAGGATTAACCAAGTTGAACCTTAAGCCTATTTTTTCTTTGAAGCCCTCTATATTATTCCTATCCTTACAAAAAGACCCAAAAATTCAAACTCAAGTGTGCAAGAATAAATTCTATCAAAAGGCATTAAATTTGCGATCATCAAAAATCTCAATCGGTATTCAAGAATCCGATCAAAAAAAAAAGTTGAATTCCATTCAACATCAATAAATTGCAAATGACAAAGCAAATTAGACATAGTCTAATGTCATGCAATAGAAAAGAAAAGCAAAAGAAAGAAATAATGATGATCATAAATTTTAAATAAAAATATGCCAAGTTAGGATGGAATGGATTATTGCCACTTATTAACCCAATATTTCCCTTTCCTACCAAATGTTACAACCGTATGCCCCGTTATAACCTTAAATAAGATCTCATGATCTCGATTTGAAGAAATGAGCCGGTGGCGAGTTGGTCTGATTCCAAGCTTATGGGATAGTTTAATTAAATTTGATTTTGAGTGTTCACTGATTAAACCCCAATTGAGAGTGAATGAATTTTCCGATTCTCTTATATGCGAGGCTCTGTTTCATTAAAAATGTTCATGTCATCCCTTAATTCTGATTTTTGTCTCTGCATCTTTCAAACATGATATTCATGAAGGGTTGATAATAATGTTTGATTTGTAGGCCCGATGTAGTGAGCAACTATCATTTTATTAAATACTGCAATCAAGGGAACTTAATACTTGTAGTTTTTGATTGTCTTATCCCAATCCAAAAAGAATGAAATTTTTGAAGCCACGAAAATGAATTGAATAGGTAGAGTCCGTGTTCTTAGGAACATTGACTCTGACTGCTCGGGGACGATCAGTGTTAAATGTGAGGATGTTGATAATGGCCAGAAATGACCATTATTTTCAATCCATTTCCGTGTCTGAAACGGGCATTTGATCGCATTCCGGTCTTATAATAAATAAGAAAGCAGTTGAATTGGACTGATTTATGCATAATTGTAAAAATATTGAGCTGGTATGAAAAATGCATAAATATGTAATTTTATTACATATTTATGTTAGAAAAATCTAAAAACATGAGAAAAAGAAAAGAAAAGAAAAAGGAAAAAAGATGGGCAAAAGAATAAACAAGCCCACGAAATACAAAAAGATGGGAAAAGATAGAAAAGCCCACAAAAAGAATAACTTCGGCCCATCTGGCCCATTCAGCTCAGTCTGGGAACATCCGGTCGAGGAACCCTGGTCGAGGACCATGGTTCCGCGACACAGAAGGGATTAGCGACCAGCATGCAACATAAAGAGGAGACCAGTCTGGGAGCATCCAGTCGAGGAACCCTGGTCGAGGACCATGGTTCCGCGACACGACCAAGGTTCCGCGCCATCAAAACCTTGGAGGCCAAGCCACGCCCCAGTCGAGGAACCCCGGTCGCGGTCCATGCATTAGCGACACGGACATGGATAGAGACACAAGACCCAGTCGAGAAGCCTTGCCACATGCAGCCCTGTCCCGCGACACAAGATGATTCCGCGACAAAGTTGTGATGTGTGTGATGTCTTGAGACACAGCGGGCCTCAGATCAAGCCCATGGGCCTAGGGTTCCACTTCTATAAATATGAGGTGATCCCCATGAGCTAGTAGGTTGGACAGAATCAAGAAAAATTGTTCTTGGAGACAAGTGTGGAGTTTAGTTTGTAGGTAGTTCTTTAGGTAAGTTTAGTTTAGCTTTAATTTTTGTATTATTTAAATTTTGCATAGATTCAGCTTAGGTAGTCAGTTTTCATCTTGTTTTCGGTTTCAAACTTTGTTTTAGGGTTTTGTGATATCCAGGATGATGGGTATTAACAAACTCCTTAATAAAATGGGAAAATATTCTTGAAATGTGTCCCAAAAATCATGAAATGGGTTTCACACCCCATGGATCTTTTATTATTTCCTTCTCTATTGGTCACTTGATCTTTATTTTTATTTTATATCACTGTTGGTGATGTTTTTCCTTGGATAATGTTGCATGTTATGAGTGATCAAGCCCAGATTAGGGTTAAACCTATTTTAAATATTGTCTCATTTTTCCTTCATGTTTAAGGCATGTTCTAGCTAGATTTAACTTTGTTTGGTACTTTTAGTTTAATGTAGTTTTTAAAACCTGAAATGGGTGAGATCACGCATAATGCATGCTCCTGTTCCACTTTACTTTTCTGACATGTGTCCAGAACACACCCAGGTCGCTAACCACTGCTTGTCGCGGAACCTCGTTCAGCGACAAGAGGGCAGTTTAGCGACATGCGTGTCCAAGAACATGTGTTGTATAAATCTTTTAAAATCTTTGGTCGCAAACCAAACCTGTCGCGGACCCACGGTCCGTGACACAACCACTTGATTAGCGACCAAGGACCCAAATACTTGAATTTTATTCTAGGAGGGCTCTGGTCGCGGAACCCCTGTCGCGGACCCACGGTTCGCGACACACTTCTTGTTTCGTGACCATGAATTATGCCCTTTGTTGGATTTTCTCACCTTGTGTCGCGGAATCCCTGTCGCGGACCATGGGTCCGCGACACACTCCTTATTCCGCGACACGACAACCCTAAATTCCAAAATTTCAATTTCTCTTATTTCCCACCTCTCTGTCGAGATCCTCCTGTCGCGGACCGCGACACAACTTCTGTTTCTCGACAGGCTTGTTTCTCGACAGGCTTGGCACCTTTTTGCCAAATTTTTATTCTCCATCTCGCCCCATTAATTAATTGAACCTTTATATTAATATTTTGATGTTGAAATCCAATGATCTCAACCCATGATTATTTTGATATAAAGAACTTTGTTCAATTTCCATTAAAAGACCTTTCTACAAAATTAAACTCTAATGATCTAAGTATATAATCCGGACTGTAATTAATTAATTAATTATGAAATGAGAGATTATTTAGACCATGAAGAGTAATTATGGATTAATTTTCATACCCTTGCATGAGAAACCAATGTCTCTCAGACAAGATGACCCAAAAATACTTTCTTTGATTTATTTTGTCTTTTCCGTGTTGTGTGGAACAGCTAGTAAGAGATATAACAGACTAATGTTGGCGGGTATTCCCACACGGATAAACTAACTCGTGGTCTGTATATTAATTACTAGATGTTATTTTGCATGGTCCGGATAGTGGTCGGTGGAAGCCTTGGCGGTTCGTCCATCCGGGATTATAATAGCTGCTCAGCTGATCCCTATCCGGATACAGTTTTATTTTCTTTATCTTAATTTCAAACCTGAATTCAAGTTGTAGTATTATTAAATGATGTCGACCAACATTATTTGAGAATTATTACAGCAAGAAAATATGTGGGTTTTTCTTCCATTCACAGACAAAAGGGAGCTGAATGACGGTGGTCACCGTCACTTGGAATTCCTTTCTGTCTAAAAATCTTTCCATCTGGAATTATTGGGAACTGGATAGCAGATGTTTGCAGTCCAGATCACCCCAGTTATTCCTGGCACTCTCTTTAGCCAAAATTCCTTTCATCTCCGGCTATTTCATCCCCGTGTACCAACTTCTGTCTAAACCCGCCTTATATTTTGGGTTGTTTTATTTTACACTTCTCTATAAATTTATGCATGATATTATTATGTAGATATTGTGGTCAATATTATTTTGGGATCTTTCCCTTGGACACAGGAGTCTTGATTTTAATCAGATGTCTCATGATAAATTTCCAACAAAAATTCATTTATAAAATCCGGATCTAAGTAAGGGATAAATTCCACAGTTATGACTAATTCACATTCTACCGGGGGTTGATTTTGGGAAATTAGAAGCAGAGTCAGCGATTAGGTCTCATCTAGACTGAAATGGTCTGTGTTCTTATTGAGAGTCTAGTACCTGTTTAGGGAATAATTTTCACATCGATTATTTTCCAAAATTGCTGTGTGTTGGGAATCTGATATTAAATGTTGCACTGAGATGGGGTCCACTTGGACTCAAATACGGTGTGATAGTTAATACTAGAAGAACAACATTCGGGCCTTGGTTATTTTCTGAGATAAGGTTGAGTTCCTTTCAACTGTTGTCCTCTTCTGCCAATGCCTATTTTTGAGTCCTGAGTGAGTGCATCCGGAACGAACTAATCTATTAGTTTGTTTCACTAGTTTGTATCTCATAACCACCCGGAAGGAAGTGAACACTGCGAGCGGTTCACTGAGAGCCGGGAATTCTTGATCCACATCCGGTCATTCTGACTGGGGGCTTTCTTTTACTACCAGGGTCAGACTTTCAAAAACCTCCGAGTGATAGGATTTCAAATGCTTTCTTTACCGCTTTCTTTTAAATGCTTTTGTTAGAGGTCACTCGGTTGTATTGAGAGTTGTGTAACTGCTACTAGGACTGAGAGTCAAGGGATAGTTCAGGGCTTGATTAGAATCTTTGGGTGTGACATGGGGGAATGATAGCAGTACTTGACACTTCAATAAATGATTTGTCGGGTGTTGCTTATCCACCACAGATAAATGACATACCTCTGCGCAGGGGCAGTTATCTATTTGTGGTATCTTAGATTTTGTTGTCTTAAGGCATGTAAATCCTTACTGTAAGTACCTGTCTGTAAAGGGAACATAGTACAGGAAGCATGAGAGTTAGCTAACTGATGGATTATCCAAAGCTGAGATCTGTGTGACAAAATGGAAGTTTAATTGTGTTTCATCTGAATCTTGTCCAATCTTTAATTATTTTCTTCCTGTCCCTTCTGTCTCATTTTAAATTTGCTTTCTTAGAATAATTTAACCGCTTTCTTAGAATAATTCTATCGCTTCCTTAGAATAAATTTAATTCGCTTTGTAGAATAATTTTATCTGCCTTATTTTAATTGCTTTCATAGCTTAGTTTAAATTCTGTCAAGTAGTTGGTAGATCAAACACAAACTTGAATTGAGTAACCGAGTGGAAAATCTTAGTAAACGACGTGGGCCCTGCTTCTATCGCACATCCTCCAGTGAACGATCCGGTCTTACTATAAATTACTGCAATTTTTGACACCGTGCGCTTTCGGGCCACAGTTTCTTAACACGAGTAATAAAAAACGTGACAGCTTATAAATATATCCCTAATCCCAACTCCGCCTTCATAAATTGGTTTCATTAAATTAAACCCCTTCCCACGATTCATAACTCTTTTCTTCCAATAAATTTAACCTGGGATATTTTATAAATACTCGTGTGGGAAATTGTCAAAAGTTTCAGTAGCGTCGTAGGTGGTCTGAGAAATTGGGGAAGAAAGAAATTTTTGGAAAAAAAAGAGATGCTACGGCGCTAGACATTAAATGACGATGCTATCCTAGGATAGCATCGTAAGGATAGCGTTGTGAGGGTAGATTTTAGAAGTATTTGTGAAACTGGGGAGTACGATGCTAAACATTAAATGTCGACGCTATCCTAGGATAGCGTCGTAAGAATAGCGTCGTAGGTGGGTATTGTGAGAAGGAAAATGTTTTGGGGACCTACGATTCTAAACAGAAATTACGACACTATCTGAGGATAGCGTCGTTGATTTAGTGCCGTAGGGCAAATTTTGTTTGTCTGGATAACTACGGCGCTAAACCTCACCTACGACGCTATCCGAGGATAGCGCCGTAGGGCGGTTAGCGTCGTAGCTAGCCCAGAAAATTGTTATTGTTCGGGTGATGCAATCTCTGCGATTGCAAACCCTATTTTCAAGTTCATGGCTCACAAATGCATGATAATGAAGAACAGGCTAAGAACAGTGAATGGAAAAATGCAAAAGAAATGCATAACAGTAAAAGAATGACATGCTATACTACACATTTATGAACCACAAACCCAAGTGAGGGTTTTCAACCAACATTTCATGCATGAATCCCAAAATAAAAGCAAAACAACAGAAAAACCCACTCAAAACAGAAAAATAAAATGACCAAATGGTCATGAAACCAAGAACAACACAACAAATCCATGAACCCATGTCCATTTCATGATTTTGGGATTCTTTTTGAGATTAACTTCCCATTTTATAAGAAATGGCTTGATAATACCCATCATTTGGGTATTTCAAACCTAAATGAAGGTTCAACAAAACTGGAAATAATATAACAGTGGCTACCTATGTCTAAAACAGGAAAACTAACATTAATCTAAGCTAACATTAAACTAAAGAAACAAAAACAGTGCATAAATGTAAATAATACAAAAAATTTAAACTAACTACCTAACTAACCTACACACCCCAAGAACATCAGTTGTCTCCAAGTTTGAGAATGTTATGAAGTGACTGATCATTGGAGTCAACTGGTCCTTATATAGGTGGGAAACCCTAGGCCCATGGGCCCCCAGGCCTTGAAATTTGAATTCTGAGGCTGAGTACGACGCTATAGCTGGGTACGGCGCTATCCTACTACGGCGCTATAGGTCTAGCGTCGTAGTCTTCCATCTCGAAGACAATCTTTGTTTCTGAATGGACAGCCTAGGCGCTATCCATGCTTACGGCGATATACTCGACTACGGCGCTATCCATGCTTAGCGCCGTCCACCCTTCTTCAAACTGTCAGCTTCAGTTTCCTCCTACGGCGCTAGACCAAACTACGGCGCTATACATGCTTAGCATCGTAGTTGTGTCTAGCGTCGTAGTATCCTGTAAAATTCAACTTTTTGTGGGTTTTCATTTCTTTTCCCATCTTTTTCATTCCTTTTTCTTCTCTTTTCTTTTTCTCATGTTTTTGGATTTTTCTAACATAAATATGTAATAAGATTACATATTTATGCATTTTTCATACCAGCTCAATATTCTTACAGTTATGCATAAATCAGTCCAATTCAACTGCTTTCTTATTTAATATAAGACCGGAATGCGATCAAATGCCCGTTTCACACACGGAAATGGATTGAAAATAATGGTCATTTCTGGCCATTATCAGTTGTCCAGCGATCGGAGTTGTGGGGGAGTCCAGACTGCGATTGTTCTACCAGCACTGTCGTCTTGGTAACAGATTTTGTTTTTTTGATTGTTTTAAGTCTTGTTAGGTTTAGAATCTTTTGAGTGTTAGTGATAGAACCTGGATTGGCATCCCCCAGACGTAGATCCGTTGGATCGAACTGGGTTATCAAATCACGTGTTCTTTACTTTCCGCTGCTTACACTGATTTGCACACACTATCGTTCACACGTCGTTTTAACCACCGCTCGACTACGCGCTCAATACAAGATTTCAGTATTATCTGGGACCAACACTTGGTATCAGAGCGGCAGACTCTGAACGTATTAGAGGCGATCTGAATAAATCTTGGTAAGATGAGCAGAGAAGGTGCATCAGTTTCTAGACCACCTTTTTTCGATGGCACCAATTATCAATACTGGAGAACACGGATGAAAATCCATTTGATGGCCCTTGGAGATGAAGTATGGGATGCAGTCGAAACAGCCTGGCAACCACCAACCCGACCACGTGCCACAACTCAAGGTTCGACAGATCCACCTAGTAGTCGGCCAGCAACTAAAGCTGAGTATACTCAAGCAGAGAATGATGCAAAGAAGGGGGAACTATACTGCCCTTAATGCTATTTTCAGCGCTATGGATGAGACACAGTTCCAATTGGTCACTAAGCACACGTTAGCCTATGATGCTTGGAAAACACTAGAAGTGATGTATGAAGGATCGGAAGACGTTCGAGCTACCAAATTACAACGCGTTGAGACTATGCTCGAGAATATGAAGATGAAGAAGGATGAATCGATCTCAGTTTACTATGGAAGATTCAAGGATATTGTAAATCAAGCCTATTCCTTGGGTTTGATTTATGATAATCAAAAACTCGTTCGAAAGATGTTAAGGACTCTCACGAAGAAGTATGCCCGCAAGGTTGCTACATTGGAAGAATTGGATAAGTTGAACACTATTACCTTGGATGGTTTAGTTGGAATTCTTCAAACCTATGAGATGAACCACCTCGAAGAAGAGTCAACAAGGAGTATTGCTCTCAATGTGGAAGAAGATTCTGGAGACGGTTCTGAAGATGAGGTAGTCCACCTAATGAAGAAATTGACCAGAGTGCTTCAAGAAAGAAGGAACAAAAGAAAGACTCAAGACCGCAATTCTGATGAGGTTCACACGACTGACAGACCACCCCGCAGAGATTCTAAAAGAAAAGACAGCAGGAAAAGTGATCGATCAATTCGAAAGAGCAAAAACCATGAGAAGCCTGATAAATTCACTTCTGTTATATGCCATGAATGTGGAGGAACGGGACACTTTAAATCTGAATGTGCCACGGCCAAAAGAAAAGAAATGAAGGCAAAGAAAGCATTGCAAGCAACCTTCAGTGATCAAGACAACGATGAAACTCCTGATCAGATCAGTGACATAGAAGAAGTTGTTGCATTTACGTTGAGAGATGCAAGCCCCACTTCATTGGAAGGTATAATCAAATCAATATGTTTTTCACCTAACAAAGATGCTTCTGATTCAGGGGACAGTGATGATGAGTACGATCAACTACTTGCTGACTATAATGAGCTTAAAGAAGAATTTGAAGCCGATGTCCGGGAAAATAAGAAGTTGTTGGGACAACTTGCAGACGTCGGAATTTCTTATGATGAAGAAGTCGAAAAGAATGAAGAAATTTTAAAGGAGGTTGATTCCCTGAAGAAGCTTAATGGTGATTTGAAGGCTCAAAATTCTGATTTGCAAAAGGAGTTAGATGATTTAAAACTCAAGAACGACGATCTACAAAAGGTAAATAAAGGTAAAAGTGCTCTTGATGAAATTTTAACTTCTGGAAAACGTGTTGGAGATCAAATGGGTATAGGTTATATGAAGAAATCTACTCCAAGCAATATCATGTTCGTAAGTGGAGGATACTTAGCTTCGACCAGTTCAGAAGTTGTTGAACTAGGTTCGAGTTCGCCCAGACGACAGAAGAACTGCAGTTATTGTCAACTACCTAGACATTCTGCAAACACATGTATCAGAATAGTACGAGACTTAATGAATGGTCGAGCTGTTGTTTGGCCATCACAGGAACTTCGAAACAGGATCAAAGTACAAAGAATGTGGATTCCAAAGAAGAAAAATCTGCCAGTGAAAGATGTTGAGACCACAGGAGAACAACAATCCACATCAACTAAAGAGAATTTCGGACTCATGATTTCAGAGTCAGAAAGGGAAGGTATTGGGCCAACTCAGCACAAAGATTGAACCACCTGAGCTTGAGATAAAGATATGTAGTTGTGATGAAGCTGTTACTGAAGTGTTACCATTACTCACAGACTACGGTATCAATGGGTAAACAAATTTTCTTTTTCATTGATATATTTTTTAGCTAATGAATTTTTGATTGCTTGTCTTTGAGAAGATATTAGATTATTTCAATGAACGACACCTATGAGTTTGATGATTCTTCCATCATGGGGGAGTAGTGGTGTTGATGTTGATGCACTTTTGGCTGGTTGGTATATTTTCTAGCAGTGCTGACTGCTTGGTAACTATTTCTGAACTACTTAGTTTTATCTGCTCTGATATTTCTATCTGCACTGTGATTATGATCTGAATGCTTGATGGATACTGTTTCTGATTTGTTTTGATTACTCTGTAACATCCTATTTGTGAATCATATTGTTTTGCTATGATATGATCTCTTGTACTCTTTGGACTTAGATAGCTTCAACACCATTTGGTGATGGACTTATCATCTCCACAAGAGTGGGGGAGATTGTTATTGTCATAACGTTACTCTTTGTGCAGATGATGTTGTCTGAAAACGGTTGAAACTATTCAGTAACTGCAAGATTGGTAACTGACAGTTTTGGTTGTTGCAGCTGGGACTGCTATCAGATCTAAACGACCTCTGATCATCATTTACAGGCTTAGATGTATGTATATCAGTGTTTAGTTCCTCCGTAATCAAGAGTTCCAATTATTGAGTTGTAATTTTCATTTTTGAGAGATTTCTGAGTCGGTTTTCTCTTAGTTTTCATAGATAGAATTCTTTAGAGAGTTTAGAAAATTCTTTGATGAGTGTTCTGCAAATTTGAATATCATATCAATCATTGAGGTCTGCGCTTCACCGCTTCAATAAGTGTTCTTGATTGAAGAAACATTTCTTTGACAACGGAATTGGAGTTGCCTTTGCGAAGGGGCTCAAAGGAAATCTGAAGGAGCATTTCAGCGTGTCTGCTACACCAAGTTTCTGAGATCTGAAGGATTTTGCAATCAAAAAATCAGATTGGACGGGTTGTCCAGCGGTCAGAGTTGTGGGGGAGTCCAGACTGCGATTGTTCTACCAGCACTGTCGTCTTGGTAACAGAGTTTGTTTTTTTGATTGTTTTAAGTCTTGTTAGGTTTAGAATCTTTTGAGTGTTAGTGATAGAACCTGGATTGACATCCCCAAGACGTAGATCCGTTGGATCGAACTAGGTTACCAAATCAAGTGTTCTTACTTTCCGCTGCTTACACTAATTTGCACACACTATCGTTCACGCGTCGTTTTAACCACCGCTTGACTACGCGCTCAATACAAGATTTCAGTATTATCTGGGACCAACAATTTTTGACAGCTACAGCTACTTGTACCGAACACTTATTCAAAAATTGATAGCTACAGCTCCCAACAGCCACAACTCCGTACAGCTGCAGCTCGCAGCTACGGCCCGCAGCTACAGCTCGACGAGCAAAACGGACCCTATAGAAAAACAGACCCATATTCAAATTGACAAACACATTATTTCTCTTCTAAAAATTTACATTACAATCAATATATAGTCTGGTCATCAGGCAAGAAATATGTCTACATCGCATGAGAAATTAGGCAATGATACGCCTTTTGTCACCTTGTGAGGCAACAAACCAGGTGACAACGTGTTTTTAGTAGCCAATGCCTTCAAAAAATAAAAAATAAAAAATAAAAAATAAAAAATTGTGATTTCTTTTAATTAAATATGTGCTGTAAAAGTTGTTTGCGCAATAAAACTGTGTAACTTCTTATTTGTTAGCAATAAATTCCCACCGGCACTCACAAGATAAATGTATCATGCCAGAATCAGCATCAGAAATTCCAACGGATAAAAATTCAGTTTATTATTTTGAAGTGGGAGATCAATATTAAAATATGTCACTAGGACCTATTTTCCAATACAATGCCCTTCTTGTGTAACTGGTTTCTTAGATGCTCAAAATCAAAAATAGGGCTAGTGGCCTATTTTAATACTCCCTCCGTCCCAATTGTAATGTCTCATTTTGACTTTAATTGATCAACTTTGACCTAATGTTATCACAATTATATGAACAAAAAATATAGTCAAGTTTGGTCTTGATTGATTCGTCTAATCGTGTAGTTTTAAAATATATTTTTTTGTTATAATTTTTACTTTTCTATATTTTAATATACTAATTCTTAAACAAATGCATTGGACTGCGTGTCCAAAAGTTTGAGGACATTTCAAATGGGACAGGGGAAATACTAATCTCTCTTACATTGAGGGACGAGTTATAGATGACTCGGTCATAATTATTGCTTAAACATTATAAGTAGAGACAGGAGGGTGTGGACCTATACATCTCATCAGCAGTCCAACCCCCAAAAATCTAAATGGAAGCTGAACCTAATTCAAAATAAATGGCCAAAGAGAAGAGTACCATGTGTTCACAGTACCAGTGTTTTCTCTGCTAAGCAATTCAATTTTTTTGTTTGTATCAATCAGGTTTCATGATAAATTCATTATTGCACCCTTTTCCTGTTTTCTTTCCTTACTCTGTTTCTTGTCTTTCAGAAAAATTAGGAAAAGAAAAGGAAGATATTGTTGAGATGTGAAGCAAAGTCCACGCTCCAATACTTGAACGGATGTGATTGATACAATAAAATGATTTATAACTTGTCATCATGTCATGATGGTGATGAGATTGTGGCAATATCATAAACTATAATGATGGTGAGATTCTAGCAATATCATGTCATGATGGTGAGATTATTGTGTTATTATGCTGTGATTATGTCATTATGATGAGATTATTATGTCATTATGGCGAGATCGCAACCTACGCCTCTTGGAATGTATAAATAGGAGAGGTTGATAGAAAGTTTAACATCTTGTATTCATACTTCAATTGTGATAGTAAAAGCCGCTGGCTTAGTGATGTAGCCTAATAAATTGTTGGGTGAACCGCGTAAACAATTGTTTATGTCATTTCTATAATTCTCTAATTATATTGTTGGCTTTGGTTTGGGTTTCTCTATTGGTCTTGGGGGTAATTGTTCCTAAATGATATCAAGTGCTTCTGAAAATAAGGATACCGATGAGAAGCTTGACAACGCTAAAAAGAACAACAATTTTATTTGTTTATTCCTTTTTCGACATTCTCGAGGTTGTATATGTAATTATTAATTAATTTGTGTTGTTCTGTTTTGGGGTTTTCTTTAATAGATCTGTTCCGTTTCCTTTCATTCTTGTATTTGTTTTTCCTGAGGTGGTTTGTATTGTTGCTACTTTGATGGAATGTGGTTTTGTTTATTTAACCTTCTTAATTTATTTGTTTGTAGCTACAGATAAAATTGTTGGGGAAATCCCTTCTCCAACAAGGAAAACTAGGTTAGCAGCACCCTCAACTGTATTTCATAGAGAGCATTGCAAAAGGAAACAATGTGGCCGTGCCAGGAGAACTCGGAAAAATGAAAATGCAATTAAAAAGGATCAAGGATGGTTGGACTCAACTACGTACATACTGTTGTTACTTGGAGTATGTGGTTTTTAACTTCATAATTGGAAGCTAATGAGCGACATTAATTGTTGTATCGGTTGATAACAATGTGTTGAATTGATGCAGGCATCTATGGAATTCTTTTCCTCGGGGGAAAAAGCTGCCAATGGCATATTTTGAACCTGTTAGTATACTAAGCTTTTTTGTGCAGATGAACGGTGTCGTCAGAACAATGTTGGAACGATGCATTGACGACAAGAACTGAATAGAATTATCAGTTTCTGATGTAAGTTATTTTGGAATGGTTTTAACTGGTTTGGAGGAGCTACTTTCAACAGATTGCGAATTTACTCTCCTCTATGTAAGTGTGTTAGTCCCAGATGAGATTAAGAGATTTTTGTTAGATTGATCTATTGAGTTGTAATTCACTTTCATATTTTTAGAAGTTGGTTTTTCTCTCTTGTTTTTCATAGAATTCATTCTTGAGAGTTTAGATAGTCTTTAATGAGCATTCTACATCTGAGAGTTGATTGTATTCTTCAAGATTGAGTTGTAAAATTCTTTAGGAAGAATCAAGATTTGAGAAGGAGTTTACATTGAAGACATCCTACATGTTTTGATCGCAAAAGGATTCTGATTGATCAATTCGGGAGCAAGATGAAGGTCATGGTGATTGACAGATTGTGATCGTGCCTTGGAGAATTCAAATAGGGTGGTATCCTACAGCCGTAGTTGAGGGGGAGTCCTAACTACACTGCTCTACTAGATCTGTTCATCTAGGGTAAGAGAGTTTGTTTTCTGAGTTTAGGCATTAGATTGAGTCTGTGATTTTGATCTTTATTCTAGTTCAAGTCCCTGGATTGGTATCCCCCAGATGTAGGTTACAAAAACCGAACTGGGTCAACAAACTCTTTGGTGTTCTTATACTGCTTTCCAAACGACATTACAACACACTGATAACAACGCGTCAAGAATCTTCAATTAAAGGACCTACAGAACCATTGATGTCTATTCATATGTCATTGGATACGGAATGTCATTGCAAGCATCAAGAGAGAAGGCGTGTTTCTTTGTAGAAATATGTAGTAGTTCCAATTTGTGTTATGGTATGTGCTGCTAAACTCGCTCTTCGCCGACAAGTTTGGGGAAGGAATTAAAATAACAATAATTCAAATGCCAAGGGAAATAGACAGTTGGACTCTGTAGAAGAAATTACCAAAGGATGTAGATGCCCTGTTGTGTGAGCACTTCCAACACCGTAAAATCCACTAAAAAATCAGATCGGACGTACACAAAAAGGCCAAAGGATGAGTGCACTGATGATGGAGTCGATGTGCCTGAGCATATTGGCATCCATGTGCAAATGAAGAGAGGATGAGAAAATACTAATACAACTTTGAAAGGCTAAGAACCATTCTGGGCCTTAGCTATTTCTCTTCTTAATTGTTTTTACTAATGTTTTTGGGCTTTGTTTCTTCTTTGTTATCATTTTTCAGGCCCAAAATTTATTTGAAGAAAATCAATTGGATAATGACAAAAGGATGATACGACGTCTGCCAAAAGTTATGATTACTTGCAGACTACTGAAATCGTCTCCTCCACCATCATTATGCACGTCGTCCGAAACCGTCGTTCCCCATTACCCATTTCAGTTTCTTTTAATTGTGTGTTTGCATCCGTTTTTCATTTCATTATTTCTTCTCTCCTTTGCTTCTCTCGTCGTGCTGCTTTTTCCCTCTTGCATTTCAGTTATGGCATCCTCTTCCTCTACTCAAAATCCATCAATTGAAGTTCCAACTACTGAGAAACCTACTACAGACCCTGCTCCATCCATTGAAGCCTCTGTTGAACCATCTTCTGAAATCAACCCTTCTGAAATCCCTTCCAAAACAATGGAAACCACTGATCCTATCTAGAAGACACTAGCAAGGATGCTGAACACAATGCGGATGATGATGTTCAAGAGGTGTTGCCTCTGGATACTCTACCACCTGCCGGAGCACTCCCAGCACTGATTCCACCTGCTTTACCTCCTACCACGAAAGAGACGTTCACTTTTGACTGGGATGAGGGCACAGAAACTACTCAGAAAATGGAGGAAGACGATTTCAATCCTAATCAGTATGATGATGCCCCTGGTGACCAGAACCAAGAGGAAGCACAACCTCGTGCTGATGTTGAAGCTACATCTCAACAACGTCCTCCTCCTCGTACTCCTACTACCAGATCTCGCAAATGAAAAGACAAGGGTGTTGCTGTTGAAACTTCTCAGAAACGACCAAAATCTGTTCCCCCTTTGTCTGTTCAGGCCGCTCTCAACTTCAAATATTATGATAAGGATTCCCAGAAGTTTTCTAAGGAGTTGAATGTTCGTGAGTTCATTCCAGAAGAGCAGTTCACTCATTCCATCTATCGAGAACTTGGGTTTGTAAAATACCTTGAGGATGCAAGTCTTCTCTTTTGGGCTACCAAGTTGGAATACTATTCTCCAGCTTTGGTGAGGGAGTTCTACGCTAACCTTTATCCTGAAGTACTTGATGCTACCTCACCCTTTGGAGGAAAAGTCTATGTTCGTGGGAAGATTCTGGATATTAATCCTCAGGTCATCACCTTGTTGTTAAAGCTTCAACCCAATGACAGGCTAGATCATGTTATTGAGTATATGCCCGACTCCAATGCTGAAGTGGCCTATGTTATTTCCAACACTACAAGCGTGGGATTTGGTCGAGGACAATTGAGCACTTCCCAACTTACTTTGAAATTTGGATGTCTCTTCCGTCTCTGCAGTTCTAACATCATGCCGACTACCAATGCAAGCCAGATTTATGCTCATATGGATAAAACTATGTTTTGCATAGATAAATATTTGAATTTAATGAATCTTGGTTTGTCTGTTCTTAAGAAAATGGTAGGTTACACACGTGGTTCTATTGGGAAGCTAGATTTACTTCCATACCCTGCTCTTATCACCCGATTTATTGCAAAGAATGGGATTAAGGTGCCTGATAATGGCCAAATTGTCCATTATTTCCAATCCATTTTCGTGTCTGAGACGGACATTTTGATCGAAATCCCATCTTATTTCAATAAGAAAGTAGTTGAATTCGACAGATTGATGCAAGTTTGTAAAAATATTAAGCTGGTCATGAAAAACACAAAACATGCAATTTTAATTGCATTTGTGTTAGAAAAATCCAAAAACATGAAAAAAGGGAAAAAGAAAGGAAAAAGGAATGAAAAGATGGGCAAAAGAATAAGATAGCCCACAAAAATCAAAAAGATGGGAAAAAGAATGAAAATCCCACAATCTGAAAATTTGGCTAAGTGTTGAAGATCAATTCGGTCTATAGGAATTCGACCTAAATCGAATTGCTCAATAGACCGAATTGCTGAAAGAAAGAAGAAAAAGAGGTGTTGAGGAAGAGAGGAGCAACCAATTCGGTCTAAACAGAATTGACCCCTAGACCGAATTGCACCATGGAAAGAAAGAAGACTTGGAGCAAAACAGGAAGAAGAAGTTCGATCTGTGCAATTCGGTCTACACCGAATTGACTGCATAGATCGAATTGCCTTAAAGCAAAGAAGCCAAGCAGGAGCCATCTTCAATTCGACAAGGCCAATTCGGTCTACCACATAGACCAAATTGATGGATGAATGCCACATTCCAGCTCAAGAACAAGAAAGAAGACCTCATGCAATTCGAATTGCATCAATTCGATCTAAACCGAATTGCATGAGGAGACCGAATCACATTCAAAAGTACAGCTGAGCACGTGAGAAATGCATGATGGGCCTAGGGTTTCAAAAACAAGTATAAAAGCTGACCTTCCTCAACACAAGAAATATCCTTGGACACACAGAAACTCTTGGACAGTTGCTGGGAGACAAAAAGAAGGAGAAGGTTCTTCACCCCTTAAGGGTTAGGTAGGTAGTGTAGTTTAGATAGTTTATTTTTCATGCTTGTATTGTAGTTTTATTGCTTTGGAGCTTAGTTTTTATCTCATAGAAGCTGGTTACCACCCTTAGTGTAGCCATTTCCATAAACCTTTAATGCTTTGTAGTTAGAATGAACCCTACCTTCAAGCTAATGAATGGTTCTAGGGTTGTTTACTGCTTTCCGATGTCAATACAAGAAAGAATCCAGAAATGTGTTTTTATTTCAAGTGTTTGGCATCTATTTAATGCTTTCCTTAGCAATAATGATAGAATGTTTGTTTGTTTCAACTAGGTTATATTTATTATGCCCTAGTTGACTTGCATTCTAAATAAATGTGTGCTAAGTGGTTTGTGGCTTGACCTTACACCTTAGAGACTCAAATAAGTGTTCTTAGATTTTAGATAATTATAGGCTTGCTAGAGTTAATTTTTCTTGCTTTTTAGCTGCTGTTTTACTCGCTTTCTTTAGCTTAATGTTGCCTTAGATTATGTATGTGTTCTTGTTTTTTAGCATGTGTTCTTAGTTTATTCAGTTTATGCTTGAATCTTTAATCTTTGATTGCTTGTTTGTAGTTTTGAGGTTTGGATCAAGCCAATGCCTGTTAGCCACATAACCTAGGTCTATTCTCCTTAAAATACTCATTAGTGTGGCTGTGATGTGACATTGATGTGAAATGAAGGATTAGGTAAAACTTATCCATCATAAACCACACAATGTATACCAAACTCACACTTATGAGAGAAGACATGCAATTCGATCTGAGGTAGTTCGGTTTAGGCCGAACTACTCATAAAGATGGAATTGCATGGCAAAAATAGTTGTTAATTGCTTCTCTTGAAAAATTTATATGCAATTCGATCTAGGCAATTCGGTCTATACCGAATTGCCCATGAGATCGAACTGCATAGCAAAAAGAGTTGTTTTCATGTGATCTCCATGCAATTCGCTCCATGCAATTCGGCCTATGCAATTTTGCCTATAGACCGAATTGCCCATATAGACCGAATTGACTTAGGAGATCACATTGTATGCATGCCATCCATTCATGCCTTAGTTTATTTTCTCTGTTTTCCCAATTCGAATTGTTCAAGTTCGGTCTACACCGAATCCAATTGGCAAGTCGAATTACCCTCATTTTTGGGGTAAATGCCTTAGCCAAATTTGAGTGAAGGAATGACTTCATCAATTCGAATTGTCCAATTCGGTTTAGACCGAATTGCTTGACAATTCGAATTAGAGGATGCTTTATGACTTTACAAGGATTAATTGGGTATGGTGTTACTTCATACCTCATGCATCCTCAATTCGGTCTCTTTTGCATTTTGCCCAATAGACCGAATTGCTTTCTTCCTTCTATTTTAAAACTCCAAAAAAATATTTTATTTCTTGAGTTGTGTAAGTTGCATGGGTGTATTGGGCCTAGGCCCACAACATCTAATTTTATCCATTACACATCTCAACCCATTAGTGTCTTAATTATTGTGTGATTAACACTCACACAATACCAAAAATATTTTCTTAATTTTGTTTATTTTCCCTTTCATTGTGTGTATGAACAACTAGTAAGAAATACATCAGACTAATGTTGGCGGATATTCCCACACGGATAATTAGCTCGTATTCTGAGTATTAATTACTAGTTGTTATTTTGCATGGTTCGGGTAGTGGTCGGTGGAAGCCTTGGCGGTTCGTCCATCCGGGACCATAATAGCTGCTCAGCTGACTCCTATCCGGATACAGTTTTCTTCTCTTTATCTTAATTTCAAACCCGAATCTAGAACTGTAGTGATAGTAGATGATATATGCCAATGTCATCTAATAATTATTACATTAATAGAACATGTGGGTTTTCATCCAAATTCATAGAGAGTAAAAGTCTAAGGTGACGGTGGCAACTGTCACTTAAGGCATTTCACTGTCTACAAACCTTTCCATCTGAAATACTTGGGACCCGGACAGCAGATGTTTGCAGTCCGGATAACCCCAACTATTTCTGGCAATCTTTTTAGCCCAATTCTTCTTATCTCAGGCTAAATCATCTTTGTGTATCGAATTCTGTCTAACCCCACCATATATTTTGGGGTATTTATTTTTTACTTCTCATATACATGTATGCATGATATTATTATGTAGATATTGTGGTCATTATTATTTTGGGGATCCTTCCCCTTGGACATAGAAGTCGTGATTTAAATCAGATGCTGCACAATAAATTTCCACAAAAATCACTTTATAAACTCCGGATCTGAGTAAGGGTTACATTCACAGTTATGACTAATTCATCTTCTACTGGGGGTTGATTTTGAGAACTTAGAAGCAGAGTCAGCGATTAGGTCTCATCTAGACTGAAAGGATCTGTGTTTTAATTGAGAGTTTAGTACCTGTTTAGGGAATGATTTTCAAACATCTATTTGTTTCTCAAAATTACTGTGTGTTGGAAATCTTGTATTAAGTGTTGCATCGAATCCGTTTCCACTTGGATTCGGATAAAATGTGATAAGTAATACTAGAGGAACAACATATAGGCCTTGGTTAATTTCTATGGTAGGGTTGAGTATTCTTTCAACTACTATCTTCACCCACCAAATCCTAAAATTGAGTCTTGAGTGAGTACATTCGGAATAAACCTTCATAGGTCTGTTCCACTCATGATTGTATCTCATAACTAACCGGATGTTATAAGCCCTGTGGCTTACTGATATTTGGGAAGTTCTAAATCTGCATCTGGTCACCAAGACCAGGGGCTCTTTTATACTAACGGATTGTGACGATCTTTTAAGACTTCCGAGCGATAGATTTTAAATGCTTTCTTTACTGCTTTCTTTACTGCTTTCATAGAGGTCACTCGGAAGCAGAGATGCATCTGCCGGTTGTAAGGTTTAAGAGTTATGGATTAGTTCGGGGTTAGATTTGGACTTTGGGTGTGACAAGGGGGGCGATAGGAGTACTTGGCATATCAACTAATGATATGTTAGGTGTTGCTTGTCCACCACAAATGACTAACATTCTCTTGCAAGGCATTGCAAGGGGGGTTATTAATCTGTGGTATCTTAGAAGTTGAGGTCTTAAGAGCATGTAAACTCTTACCATAAGTACCTGTCTGCTAAAGGGAACATGGTATAGAGAGCATGAGAGTTAGCTAACTGATGGATTATCCCAAACAAAGATCTGTGTATTAAAATGGAAGTTTAATTGTGTTTCATCTGAATCTTGTCCAATTTTCATTATTTTCTCCCTGTCCCTTCTGTCACATTTTAATTCGCTTTCGTAGACTAATTTTATTCGCTTTCCTAGCATAAATTTTATCGCTTTCTTAGAATAGATTTAATTGCTTTTTTGACTAAATTTATCATGCTTTGTAGAATAATTTTATTGCTTTCATAATCTGTTTTAAATCACTGGCAAGTAGATGTTAGAAACCATTGCAAAACTTGAATCGAGTAACCGAGTGGAAAATCTTAGTAAACGACGTGGGCCCTGCTTCTATCGCACATCCTCCAGTGAATGATCCAGTCTTACTATAAATTACTGCAACTTTAGACACCGTGCGCTTTCGGGAGCACAGTTCGTAACATGAGCAATAAAAACGTGATAACCTATAATATATCCTTAATCCCAACTCCATCTTCATAAATTGGTTTCACTAAATAAAATTGAAAACCAGTATTATGATTTTTCAGAAAATACTCATACAGTGGGAGTGTGTTTCATGGCAAGGATCTTTATGACATGAAACTATGATAAGTTTCATGATGCCAAATGCTGGGGATCTTCAGTGTGACAGACTGAAGGTCAAGATTGAATTATCTATCCCTGCTGCACCGTGAAAGTTGTCAAAAGTTTCGTTCCAGAGAGAACCGCAGCACCGTTTGAAATCAGAATACCCCACATGAGTAATAAAAAGTGAAATATATCCTTGAACCCTTTCCCCACGAATCATAACTCTTTTCATCCAATAAATTCAACTTGATATATTTTACAAAAAGCTCGTGTTAAAGAACTAAAAGTTCTAAAGTTTCATGGCGCCGTTGCCGGGGAGGATGCAGCGCCGTTTATTAAGAGAACTACATTCCTGATTTACTCATAGATAGTTTTTGTATATATTTTTGAATCATTATTAACCTGGGGGTTGTGCAGGTGCTACCAAATCTTGATACAAGCTGCTTATGCAAAGGAGAAAGGCCACATTGCATGAGCTACCGTTCGATCTAGAAATAGAAAGGACCGCTCGCCAACTGAGGGCGCAAGCCAGACGAAGGAAAGAGCAGGAAGCCCGGACTCGTACCTCACCCGAAACCACAAGCAGTGACATATCCGATATGGCAGAGAACCAGGACATTCCCCTGATCTTGCCATTAGACCAACCACCCAATAATCCTGGTAATGGAGCTGATGGGGGTATGGTAGAACACCCGAATCGTGCAAACGAGGAGGAAGATCTACCTAATCCAAATCAGCAACAGTATCAGCAGTTCCACCAACAACCACCACCCCCTAACCAATATAACCAACAAAACCAAAATATACCAAACCAACAATACCAGAATCAAGCCTTCAATCAGGATCAATTCCAAAACAATCCCCATGATCCCGAAAATATTTTTCAGCAGAATCCCAACTATCACCAGCAGTACCAAAATCAACCAGACCAAGGAAATCAACAGCAGCAAGCAGCAGCTGATTTTATGCAGCCCATCGTGGAGCCCTATTTGGATAGGCCTGGGAGAGCACAATTTCCTGCACGCAATTTTGAGCTCAAACCGGCACTCATCAACTTGGTGCAGAACAACCAATTTTGCGGTGCAAGTCATGAGGATCCCCATGATCATCTCCAAACCTTCCTGGAGCTCTGTGACACCATCAAAAATCAGGGAGTATCACCTGATGCTATAAGACTAATGTTGTTTCCTTTCTCTTTATTTAGTGGTGCCAGGGATTGATATAAATCATTGCCCATAAATCAGAGGAGTACCTGGGCAGATTTAGTGAGGAGCTTTCTGTTAAAATATTTCCCTGAATCTAAGATAGATGAAGGACGGGAGAAAATTGGAGAGTTCAAGATGAAGCCGGACGAGTCATTGTATGACGCAAAGGAAAGATTCCCAGCCTTTTGAGGCGATGCCCCCAACACGGATACCAACCGTGGGAGCAACTGAGGAAATTCTATGGAGGACTTACCCATCCATGGAGAATGATGTTGGACGCCGCAGGCGGAAGACATTTACTCCATTTGCCCATGGATCAAGCCTGGGAAAAGATTGAGACAATGTCTGTCAACAGATCTGTGTTGAACAGCAATGACAAAAAGGCAAATCCTCCTAGAAAAGTTTTTGCTGTAAGTGAAGGAAAAACAGATTTTGAAAAACTGCAGGAACAGGTAGCTGCGATACAGCTGGGACAAGAGAAAGGAAAGGGAGCGGGTACTTCTCAGGCTGGAGCCTCATCTGGTCAAGCACAAACACAGCAATCGGAAGCAATTTGTGGGCTATGTCAGGGACCACATCCATCTGACACATGCCAACAACTAGCAACCGAAAGCTGCAATTATGCAGGGAACTACCAGAATCGCCACCCCAACCTCTCCTATTCCAACAACAATGCACTCAATGCGCATTTGTTGACACAGCCAAACCAGCCAAACCAGTTTGCAAACCAAAACCTTCAGCAGAACTTCAGACCTCAGAATCAAGGATTCGTCCAGCAGATAGTCCAGAACTTCCATAACCAGAACCAGAACTTCCAACCCCATATCCAACAGAGGCCCAACCAAAACCAAGGCCAAAATTTCCAGAACTTCCAATCCCAACCTGATCAGAATCGGCAATACAACCAAAAGCCACCATCTCGCTTGGAGAATTCTATGACTGAGTTTATTTCCAATCAAAGGGAGATAAACCAGCAGCTGCAGTCATCAATCAAGAATGTGGAGACGCAGGTCACCCAATTGGCTAAGGAATTGCAAAACAGGGGGAAAGGAACACTGCCAAGCAGCACTGAAGCCAACCCGCAATGCAAGGCAATCACATTGCGGGGAGGCAAGACTCTGAAGGGAAATGTTGGATCTGCAAAGAAGAAAGCCATGAAAGTAAAGGTTTCACTGGAGGTGGAAAAGGAAAAGGAAAAGATTGAAGGAGATGAAAGTATTGAGCTGGTACAGGATAAATCAGATACAGCTAACTCGCAGGCTGAAGCTGCAATTGAAGCTGAATAGGGTATGGGTGAAGGTACAACTTCCTTCTCTTTACCACCAAAAATAGATAATAATAAGTACATGCCAAGGGTGTCGTACCCTGCACGTCTTAAAAATAAGGAACAAGATGAAAAATTTAAAAAGTTTCTAGAAAGACTGAAAGCTGTCGAGATCACTATTCCATTGGTCGAAATGATTTCAGAAATGCCCGTCTATGCTAAATTTCTTAAAGAAATGATTTCAGGGAGGAGAAAAGTTGAGCAGGATGGAGTGGTGATTTTGAACAGCAGCTGCAGCGCCATCATCCAGAGAGTGCTACCGGAGAAGAGAGAGGATCCAGGCTGTATTACACTGCCAGTCCACATCGGGAAAACCAATGTTGGAAAAGGGTTGTGCGACTTGGGCTCAAGCATCAATGTTATGCCACTCGCCATGGCAAAATGTCTTCACTTGGGTGTAATTGAGCCGGTTACAATGAAACTACAGCTGGCAGACCGGTCGATTGCCCATCCAGTCGGAATCCTGAAGGATGTAATTGTCAAAACGGGAGGGACCCTCTTTCCTGTCGACTTCATTATTCTGGATATAGAGGAGGACTACGAGATGCCACTGATCTTAGGCCGCCCCTTTCTCTCAACCGGCGGTGCACTTATAGACGCGCGATCAAATCAAATCAAGCTCTGAGTCGGAGAAGAAGAATTGAATTTCAACATGGGAAAGCTGCAGAAGTTTCCATCTGAGGAAACTTGTTCCAAATTTGATGTAATAGATGGTAGGTGTGAGGATGAGAGCATGGACTTTATGACTGATGTGACGGACAAAATTTCAAAACAGGTACTGACGCCTGGAGGTGCCGATCAAGAAAGAAGCTGCAACGCTGTCCACTTCGAAGACCCTATCACTGGGGATCTTGAAGAATTTGACGGTGTTGAATTCACTCAGGAGGAGGAAGAGAGCACCACGGAAGAGGAAGTGGACCCTGTACTGACACAGGGTCCTGAAGGTAAATCTGATCTCTCACCCCCAACCAATTCTCGCAAACTACTACCTTCCGTTGAATGTCCGCCAGAGCTCGAACTTAAAATACTTCCGGATCATCTTAAGTACGTCTTTCTCGCTGAACCTAAAAGATTACCGGTAATTGTGTTAGCTTAGCTGACACAAGAACAAGAAAAAGCTCTGGTAGACATTCTTAAGAAATATGTACATGCAATTGGATGGACCATTTCTGATATAAAAGGAATAAGCCCCTCTGTTTGCATGCACAGAATTTTAATGGAAGAGGAGTACAAGCCCTCAAGGCAACCACAAAGGCGTCTGAACCCTCATATGCAAGAAGTGGTAAGGAAAGAAGTTATCAAGCTCTTAGATGCTGGTATCATCTATCCTATATCTGACAGCAAATGGGTTAGCCCAGTGCAGGTAGTACCTAAGCGTGGAGGAATGTGCATAACGACTAATGAGCAAAGAGAAGAAGTGGCGACACGTCCAGTGACCGGTTGGAGAGTTTGCATCGACTACCGGAAGCTTAACACCGCTACGCGGAAGGATCACTTTCCCTTGCCATTCATTGATCAGATGCTGGAGAGGTTGGCCGGAAGGGAGTACTGTTGCTTTTTGGATGGGTACTCTGGTTACAATCAGATTGTAATAGCTAGTGAAGATCTTGATAAGACCACTTTCACGTGCCCATATGGAACTTTTGCGTACAGGCGCATGCCTTTTGGACTTTGCAATGCGCCTGCCACTTTTCAACGATGCATGATGTCTATTTTCTCAGAATTTATCGAAAAATGCATTGAAGTTTTCATGGACGACTTCTCTGTGTATGGAGATACTTTTGATGAATGTTTGACAAATCTTGCAAAAATTTTGAAAAGATGCGAGGACACTAACCTAGTTTTAAACTGGGAAAAGTGCCATTTTATGGTCACCGAAGGAATAGTGTTGGGTCACCGCATCTCGCGCGCAGGCATCGAAGTCGATAGGGCCAAGGTCTCAGTCATATCCAACCTTCCATTACCCAACTCAATAAAAGCAGTTAGGAGTTTCTTAGGGCATGCCGGTTTTTACCGGAGATTCATTAAAGATTTTTCTAAAATTGCCAAGCCGCTCACTAATTTGCTTTGCAAAGAAAATGCTTTTGTAATAAGTGAAGCGTGTGTTCAAGCTTTTGACACGCTCAAACATATGTTGATTTATGCTCCAATAGTGCAACCACCCGATTGGTCAATGCCTTTCGAGGTCATGTGCGATGCAAGTGATCTCGCTGTGGGTGCAGTTCTTGGGCAACATAAGGAAGGAAGGCATTGCGTAATTCATTACGCCAGCCATGCCCTGACTGAAGCCCAAGTCAATTACACCACCACGGAGAAAGAAATGTATGCTGTGGTTTTCGCGTTTGATAAATTCAGGCAATACCTCATTGGTACGAAAACCATAGTATACACCGATCACTCTGCACTGAGATACTTGTTTAGCAAACAAGACGCCAAACCTCGATTAATCAGGTGGGTACTTTTGTTGCAAGAATTCGATATCATAATAAAAGATAGAAAAGGCAAAGACAATGGTGCTGCTGACCATTTGTCTCGGATAGACAATAATAAAAATGAGATAGCCGTTAATGAAAATTTTCCGGATGAACAACTGTTTGCCTTGCATCTTCATGATCAAGCTTGTCCATGGTTTTCCGACATTGCTAACTTTTTAGCATGTGGAATAACTCCACAATTCCAGAGCACGAGGCAGAAAGCAAGGTTCAACCAAGATGTAGTCAACTACTTCTGGGAAGATCCTTATCTCTTTAAGCATTGTGCAGATTCGATTATTAGACGTTGTGTAACTGAACAAGGCTTATCAAATCGCTAAAAAATGTCATGAATCGGAATATGGAGGTCACCATGGCCCCACTCGAACAGCTCACAAGGTGCTCGAGTGTGGTTTCTATTGGCCTACCATTTACGAGGATTGTAAGGCGTTTGTTAAGGCTTGCGACAAATGTCAAAGATTAGGGAATATCTCCAAGAGGGATAAAATGCCTCAAAAAGGAATTCTTATCCTTGAGATTTTCGATGTATGGGGTGTCGACTTCATGGGACCATTCCCGACGTCTGATGGGAATCACTACATCTTGGTAGCTGTCGATTACGTGTCCAAGTGGGTCGAGGCAGTTGCGTTGCCAACCAACGATGGTCACCAGGTCATCAAATTTTTGAAAAACAACATTTTCAACAGATTTGGTGTACCTAGGGTAATCATATCTGATGGAGGAACCCACTTTGTCAACAAAGCTTTTGCAAATCTCATGAGCAAAAGTGGGATTCTCCACAAGATCGGCACGCCTTATCATCCCCAAACCAGTGGCCAAGTCGAGGTATCTAACCGCGAAATCAAACATATACTCGAAGCCACTGTGGGGATAACCCGCAAAGACTGGTCACGTAGACTCAATGATGCTCTATGGGCATACCGCACTGCATTCAAGACTCCCATTGGGATGTCCCCATACAGGCTTATCTTTGGAAAAGCCTGTCATTTGCCCGTAGAACTAGAGCATAAAGCTTACTGGGCCGTAAAAACGCTTAATTTTGACCCACGAGTGGCTCAAAGTAAACGCAAGTTGGACCTCAATGAAATTGAGGAAATACGTGCGCAAGCTTATGAAAGCTCGAGGATTTACAAAGAGCGAACCCAGAAGTTACACGATCGTCGCATAAAGTCTAAAAACTTCTATATTGGCCAAAATGTCTTGTTGTTTAATTCTAGGTTGAAGCTATTCCCCGGAAAGCTTAAATCCAGATGGGAAGGGCCATACGAAGTGGTGCACGTGTTTGAAAGTGGAATTGTCAGGATTCGAACTGACAAAGGAGAGCTGGTGGTGAATGGACACAGGTTGAAGGAGTATCTAGGGCAGTTCGACCCCGGAAAGGAAGTTCAAATGACATCAGAGCCGGCCTATGCTCAATAAATATTTATATTTATATTTCTATATAATTATCTATTATGGATTTATTCGTCCCGAACGATAAGTACCCAAAGATCAACTAAACATTTAGAGTACTAAGAGTCTAAATGTGAGGATATTGATATTTGAAGAAAATCTAATAATTTCTCCTATGTTTGCTTTGCAGGAATTAATGGAACCAGCAAAAAGAAGGATAAAGCTACGAAAACCAGGTTCCCGGTTGCATTAATACCAAATTTAATGGAAAGTAATTCCGGAATTTAGAGAAATTTAAAATCCGGAATAACTCCATAAAATAAGGGTGTTAATCCAACCTAATTTATGCAAGCAATTTACCATAGAGGAATGTTTAATTCTGTTTGATATGTGCTTTCAGTGTGTTAATTTTTGAGAAAATCCATAATGTCAGAAAATTTGAAAATTGAAAAATTTTTCAAAATTTTTCTAAGTATTGAATGCGATCTATTTTGTATCTCAAATCAATTCGGTTTAATCGAATTGTTTGAAACAGATCGCATTGGAAGTGTGCCTTGGAAATTTTAACCAATTCGATCTCCAAGTCAATTCGGTCTACACCGAATTGGCCCTAGAGACCGAATTGGCTTCCCCAAGACACATCCTCCATCCTTGTGTAAATTTGGCCAAGTAGCAATTCGATCTATGGCAATTCGGTCTAGACCGAATTGATTTTGAATAGATCGAATTGATCTACAAAAGGCATTTGTGATCCCTTAAGTTTTATTTATGCAAGTGAGCAATTCGATCTATAAGGCAATTCGGTCTAGACCGAATTGCCCATACAGACCGAATTACCTCACAAAAGCATCCCCCAAAATTTTTCTAAGTAATCAGGTTCGGTCATCTGGCTGTAATTCGGTCTCTGAATCAATTCGGTCTAAGACCGAATTGACTTCAAAAGACTTCATTGCAGAAAGAGTGTGGTTGCTCCCCATTCCAATTCGGTCTCTATGCCAATTCGGTCTAGACCGAATTGGCCTAAGAGACCGAATCTCTCGCAAAAACCTAAGGCCACATCAATTCGGTCTAGACCGAATTGATGGTTCGGTCTCTAATAGACCGAATCACCATATCCCCTACCCCTTTATATTCCTCATTCCCCCTATTTTCCCTCACTTTCACTTTTCACACTTCGATATTTTCCCCCGTGTTCCCTCTCGCGAACTTCGTCTCCCTCGCGAAACCAGAACTCGAGTCGAGTCTTTTCCTTGATCAACTCCGTGCAAGGTGTTTAAAAATGGCCTCTTCGTCATCTAATCCTACTGGGAGTGTCGGGTAAGTTTCTTATTTTCGATTTCGCACCCTGTTTCGCGATTCAAAATGTTGTCTCTTCCATGTTTTTGCGAAATCGGTAATGGGGAAGGAAATGAAGTATGTTTTCGAGTGGGACATGGTCGGAATGTAGCCGGAATGGTTTGGGTGTGATCGGGAAAAGGGTAGAACACAATAGGCAGAACTTAGGGTTTTAGGGCTTTTTGATCGTAACTGCCATTGTTGTGTTCCTTGAGTTTCTGTGGTGTTAGGGATGTTTTATTTTGAAAATGATAGTTGCAAAACCCTCAAAAATCATGTTTTCTTTCATTTTATGTTTGTGTGTTCTGTTTTTGTTGTTAGTATTTCTATTTTTGTTAACTGTGTATGTTGTTTAAAATCTGTGAAGATGGAAAACACAGTGGTTCACTTTCCCTTGCAATCACTGTGTTATTTTACTGGTTGTGTGAAAATGTTGATGGGATATGCATGTTGATGGTATTACCGTGGCTATGTTTTTGAAGCATGAGTTGTGGCCAAATTTCTGCATGATCATGGTGTGAATGGATTATTTGTGTCTTATTTTCATTTATGCATGTGTTGTGCACTGTGCATTTTGGCAATAAATGCTTTCTGTCGAATACTTGTTAACCACCAAGTGCAAACTCAACTCGAAAGATGATACTCGAAAGATGATATCTCAATTCGAAAGTTGATGTTTGCACATACGGGAACATGGTATTATAGACGAAACCATGCCAAAATTTTTCCAACACTTTTGGCATGGTATTTATGTCTAAAAAGACAAAAAGTGGTGTTATAATATGCTCTTTCTTTTAAATGTTTGACTTATACTCACTTTTGGGACAAGTGGGGGTATATTCAATTGGAACACCTTGTTTCATTCTTGAACACCCATTTCCCAAAACAAAACCAAATGGGGGACCTCTCACACCCCCAATTTCATTAAATAAATAAGTCAACACTTCTCATAAAAAATCCAAAAATGCTCTTTTTGTGTTTGTGCATGGTTGTTATTATTTTTATTTTTACTTTCCATAATCCATTATTACATTCTAGTGATTGCATAATCTGTCATGTGCATTCGTTCCTCATCATTCATCATCTTACCACCTTTTTCACATGATTTAAATCACTTTTTAAGTGATAAAAATCCAAATCTCTTTCGTAGGTTTAATAGCCTACGAAATTTTATTTTTTGGTCTTTTGACCACTCCAAAAACTATTTTAGACTATCTATAGTCTAAGAAAAATTGTTGTAGGGACCTCAAATCCTTACTTTCTCTACTCTCTCTATTTCTGTTATATTAAGGGTTGAATTTAAAAATTCAGCTCTATGTCTTCTGTTTTCTAATAAATTCAAGTAAGAAAACCAACTAACTCACATTTAGAGTTTAGCTCAAAATGTGAGGATGTTGATTTTTCCAACTTGAAAATGTTTATCAAAAACTTGTTAAAAAATAGTTCCAATTTCTCTTCTCAGGGACAAATATGTGATAACTTCCATAATGAGTCTTCCAACAACCACTCCAGACCTTGCCTTTTTGGAAATTGAAAGGTTGAAAAGGGAGATCGAAGCAAACAGAAGAGCCATAAGGGATGAATTTCATCTGAACATGGACCACCATATTGAATGGAGATTTGAGATGAAGGATGACTGGTGGAGAGATATTCCAGAAGAGGAGAGAAACCTTAAAGCTACAGGCCTCGAAAAAGACCTCTGCCAACACATGTGGAACTTCTGGAATAACGAATTCGACCAGGCGAGATATGACATGTGATTCAACGATCCGAAAGTTCACTACGAGAGAATGGTTTGGAGAATGATTCAGCATAAGGCCTGGTGGAATCGAATGCTTGAGCAGCATCTTGGGGACAAGAAAATAGCAGCCTTCGAACCAATTCCCATTCAACCAGCCATCACAAAAGAAGTCAGAAGTCTGTTTGCCAAACAAACTCCCCCAGTACACAAAGTGGCGATGTCCGGAATGGTCTACATGCCAGACGCGTTCCCATTCACATATAAGAAAGAACTATTTGACAATGGGACCGTCTGCGGACCGGAAGAGCAACTGTGGCTCACGAATCATGCCAAGTTACGTCATATTGAGATGGCATACAACTTTTGGGAGTCCCTTCAACCCGTGCTGAGTTATGGAGCAGCCCACCACACTCCGATGTTGGACACAATAATAGAAAAGACAAAAACAATACGGCAGCTGTGGGGGGAATACATGAAGGCATGGGGAAGCTGGGAGAATGACATCAGACGATCTGTACTAAATCCAGGGGTGGTGATACCCCCGGGAAATGAGGAAATCCTTCCAAGATTTCTACCGACAAGAGTCCCGGTGGTGGAACCCAAAGAAGCCACACTGGTTGGAATGCCCAATTTTGCATTAATGAGGGCCGAGTGCACAACCATGTACCGGACCAGAAATTGGGACAGAATGGGTAGGAAGAAGAAGCAGATACCACTGATGAGCGAAGCCAAATGCCTGGGGTATTTGAACATTCCACCAGTTCGGGACCTGTCAGGGCTGAGTGAGAAGGAGGCAGACATCATGGACACTCTCTACGCGGACATGAAAACCAGATTCTTCAAATTAATGAGAGAGATGGACTGGGAAGCCCTGAGGTATTGCCAAGAAAACCAAGTGCGATTACGGTATAACACTGGGTTCCAAGGCGTCTTGGGTAGATATTTCGCAACCAAATGGACTGCTCAGCTTACAGCAATGACTGAGCCCAGTTTCATCGAGAAATATCTGAAAACCAAAGGGCCTGAGTTAGGGCTGTGGACTGAAGCTGATGATAAGATGATCGACGAGTATGAGGACCCGACATCAGAACTCCACCAGTCAACCGAATCAGAACTCCACCAGTCAACCAAATCAGAACCCCGCCAGTCAACTGAATCAAAGCCTCTCCAAACCGAATCTACGCAAGAGCCACCAAAGAAAAAGAGGAAACTGATAAAACTGGCTGAGAAGGAAAAGGCCGGAAAACCTGCAGAATCTCAAGTCAAAATTCAGGAACCTCCCATTCAGCCAAGGATTCTCCCACGAGTACCCAAGTTCGATGGTACACCTTCCAAACCAAAGAACAGGGGTAAGGAGCAGGCCGTTAGTCGATCCAAGGGAAAGCAGCAACGTTTGGCCCAAGAACAATATGATGCTAAAATGGCAAGAAGGGCCCAAGAAGAAGCTGACGCAGAAAAGGCAATGAAAGATCAAAGGCTTGCGAAAGCTGAACGGGCTGAGGAACAAAGGGCTGCTGCTCGCAAGGAGCGTCAAATTGAAAGAGAAAGGCTGGAGAAGGAGAGGGTCGATGCTGAAATGGTCAAAGAAAAAGAAGAGTGGAAACAAAAGCGAGTGGCGGAAAAGGCCGAGCAAGATAAACTGTGGAAAGAAGAAATGGCCAAGAAAGCTGAGGAAGAAGCTAAGAAGGCTGAAATTGAAGAGAACAGTAGAAAAGCCCGGGAAGAGGAAGAGAATAGAAAAGTTGCTGAGAAAATTCAAGCCGAGCTAGAAAAGAGACAGGACAAAGAAGTCACAACAGAGGCTGATGTTGGGGACGATGACTGTCAAATAATCAGCGAAACCAACATCGTGCCTATTAAAGTGAAAGAAGAGCTGGCTGAATGGGTTAAAGATCGAAAGAAGCAGCAAAAGGAGATAGCCACTCGAAGGAGTGGGAGTGAAAAGAAAGTGGATGAGATCGGTGAAGGACTCAAGCCCACAGAAGAGATAAAGGAAATGGTGCAGGAGGGCAATGAGCGATTCGAACAGTTGAAGGAGAAAACTGCAGAACTGTTAGAAAGTCTGGATCAAGTTGCTGCAAATGCAATAGCTGCAGCTGCTGCCCAATCCCAAACCACTGCACCTGATGAGAAGACAACAGAATTAGAAGGCTGGCATGCTGAGGCAGATCCACAAGTCGAGGCAAATCAAGGAGAAGCAGTGGCAAATGAGGGCAGTGGTGGCAGCTCTCAAGCAAATGTGGATACCATTGAGGACCTGTTCAAGAACAAAAATATCAACAAATCCTCCAAGGGGATCTTGATATCACTGGAGATCAAGGAGATCACATGGTAGAACAGTTGGGGAAATTAAAAACAGATAGGGATGAGGAGGTACCTCAAAAAGAACATCAACATGTTGTTGACCCCGTCTTTTCTGATGATTTTCTCAAAGCTGTGCTTCATGAATTTCCTTGTAATTCGTATGAACAGGGAATATCTCAAGGAGGCAAGCAAGCAGGACACGAACAACAGCCTGAAGGACAGCCGCAGGCAGATACGCAGGCTGAAATTGAACATCAAGTAGAGGGTGAGCATCATGAGCAGCAAGAGCAGATAGAGGAGAAATCGAATTCCGACTGGGAGCAGGCGTATCCTCAGGACTCCCAAGAATCAACGGGGTCAGTCCGATCTGCTGGATATTGGGAGAAATCCACCGCAAAGGGACGCTTGGGGGTATCCACAAAGAAATGCAAAAAGTTCCCTATCAAGGACGATGCAGATATAATGAGAAGGTTCAACGGGAACGAGCAGAATGCGGGGCGTTATATGGCGCTAGGAGAATTATTTGTACCTGATAAAGGATTTAGTCCGGAAATGGTGAATCATCCTACGCTGGTCTTCCTGCAACAAAACCATGGATGGACTGAATTCCTTACGCACCACGCTGAACCTGGGATAGCAGAGCTGGTTCGGGAGTTTTATTGCAACATCAATGTCGCTCAAAAGAAGAGTTGGGTGCGAGGAGTTGATGTAGACATATCTGGAGAATATCTGAACAGATTCCTCAATACCCCCAACTGGGCATCAGAATTCCTGACAGCGGAGCACTTTGAAAAGGGAGCATGTAAGGCAGTTGATAGGCCATACTATGACAACATCACAAGATCCCTCACTGCCGAGAGCTACACTGGCGAGTTCTCCTTCAAAGCCAAGCACCTGAAGCTGGGGTTCCAACCTTCATATGACTTCTACATGTCAAAAATCAGGCCCAACCCTCATGCACATGAGACATCTGGTCGAATGCTGAAGGGTTTTGCTAAGTTATGGCATGGACTGAAGATCAATGTAGGGGAGCACATTTTCCATGTCATGACTTCAAGGACCTCCGGCAGGGCGGCTGCTCTCTGCTATCCAAACCTCATTAGAAGAATCTGCGAAGCCCAAGGAGTAGATCTATCTGTTTTCTCAGCGAGCGACACTATTGATATGAGTCGCCCAATTCCAGTCCCAAAAACGCGGGTATCTGATCCAGTGGTATGAGCGATGCCAGAGGAATCAGAGGCCCAATCCAGATACACTCCTGGGCAACCGGCTAAGCGCAAGTCACGAAAGAAAGAAGCCCGTACTGAAGCGGTGCCTTCAACAAAAGAAGCTGGAATCCCCTCAATTGGACCTCTGCAGAGGAACATCCTCGAGAAGATGCTCCCACTCAGACTCATCCTGGAACTGATGTTTCCACTCCAAGCCTATCACGAAGACATCCAGTCTGACCCTCTCGAAGAAGCCCAACGGTGTCTCAGTATCCAGCTGATTCTCAAACTCTAGAAGCAGTGAGCAGAATGGGAGAGTCAATGATGCAGAGTGTCAGATCTTTGGCAGATGTCATTGTTTCGACTCACGAGAAACAAATGCAGAAAGAGGAAGAGTTTAGGTTGAAAATGCTTGAGAGAGAAGAGGAGTTCAGAAGGGAAGCGGCAAGGCAGCATCAGGAAAGAACTGAGAATGAGGAAAAGAATAGATAAATGTTTGAAGCAGTGTTCGCCAGTCAAGCCAGAATGTTCGACAATCAAGCCAAAATGATGAAGAACCCGCTCAGGAAGCTACCCTCACCTCCAAGAGATGATACCGGACCCTCCAAGCACCATCCGGAGAAGAAAGATTGAGTTCACACGGTCACATTCATGCGAGCTTCATTGTAAACGTCATGCATTAGATTTTCCATTCACCCAGTACATTCTCATCCATACTGTGAAAATCTATTGTAACTGATGTATTTAATGCTTTTCACAAAGAGAATTTTGTCTTGAATTCTCATAAATATTTTGAAAAAGATGTGTGACAGTCCAAGATGAATAAGTGACTGTCACGCCAAAAACAAAGCTGCGACATGCTTGCATGTTCACAGTGTCTTTTTACCGCTTTCAATTAAATCACCGGCATAAAACAAGCATAAATCTGTCACCTAAATTCACATGCTGAATTTAGGCTAAGGATGAAATTATCAAACTATTAAATTGGGATAAAGCAATTAAAAATATGCATGATATAAATTCTTGAGGTTTTGAGCTATAAAAATCCAATGATATGATCACTTGGAAGAAAAACAAAATCTTCATGTTGAGAATTTGATTGAATAATTTGCAAGAAATTTTCAAAGGCTAAATTTGAGAACAATGGTGTGACATGATCAAACCGTCCATGTGAGATCTGAGCCGAGTCATTTTTACTCAATATTCCTTTGCTGTGTGAAAATCAATTTGATTAAAGGACACTAGAACTTGCAATTGGGACCGATTCAAGATGATAATGGCCAGAAATGACCATTATTTTCAATCCATTTCCGTGTCTTAAACGGGCATTTGATCGCATTCCGGTCTTACATTAAGTAAGAAAGCAGTTGAATTGGATGATTTATGCATAATTGTAAAAATAATAAGCTGGTGTGAAAAAGGCATAAATATGTAATTTTATTACATATTTATGTTAGAAAAATCCAAAAACATGAGAAAAAGAAATGAAAAGAAAAAGGAATGAAAAAGATGGGAAAAAGATAGAAAAGCCCACAAAAAGAATATTTTCGGCCCATCTGGCCCAATCCAGCAGGCCCAGGAGCACCCTTGTCGCGGAAGCTCCTTTGTCGCGATGCATGGTTCCGCGACCAAGGAATGTTCCGCGACCAAGCAGACTCAGATGAAGAGGAGACCAGCCAGGATACCTTTGTCGCGATGCCCTGTTCCGCGACAAAGGTCTATTCCGCGACAAAAATGCACTTTTAGAGACACAAGACCCAGTCGAGAAGCTTTGCCACATGCAGTGTGTTCCGCGACCAGAGTTGATGCTCCGAGACAAAGCTGTGATGTGTGTGATGTCTTGAGACACAATGGGCTCAAATCAAGGCCCATGAGCTTAGGGTTTCCCCTCTATAAATATGAGGTGATCCCCACAAGCTAAGGGTTAGAAAAATTTTTCTCTTGGAGACAAGGCAGCAAGGAGTTCCTCTTTTAGGTAGTGTAGATTAGTTTTATTTTTTTGTATTATTCAATTTTTGTCCATAGTTTAGTTTAGTTTAGTGTTTATTTTAGTATTTTACTGTTCACAGTAATTTAGATAGCCACTTTAATACATGTTTTGGTTTCTAAACTCTTGTGTTTAGGGTTTGTAATACCCAAAATCATGGGTATTAACAACACCCCTTCAATAATATAGGAAAACATTCATCATTTGTGTCCCAAAACATGAAATGGGTCTCACACCCCATGGATTTATGCTTTCTTTTTCATTTTGGGGTCATTTGACTCCCATTATGCTATTTTTGTGCTTACTGCTTGCATTATTGGAAAATGTTGTGTGTATGTGTGGTCAAACCCTAGATTAGGATGTATGCTTTATTTTTAAATTCTGTCTGGTTTTGTTTAAGCATGTTCTTCCATTTTGTAATGTTGCTCGCTTGTTTTTAACTTAGAACAGCTTTTTGATCTGAAATAGGGTGAGATCACGCTGTTTGCATGCCACTGTTCATTTCTGCTTTTTCTGACTTTTGTCCGGAACCACCTCTGTCGCCAACCGCCTTTTGTCGCGGAACCACGTTCCGCGACAAAATGGTTGTTCCGCGACAAAGGTGTCTAAAGACACTTGTCTTCATATTTTAAAACCCTTTGTCGCGAAACACTTTGTCGCGGAACCACGTTCCACGACACAACCCTGTTTGGCGACAAAGGAGCCAAACTCTTGCATTTTGTCTGCATGGCTTTCTATCGCGGAACATTCTTGTCGCGGAACCACGTTTCGCGACAAAATCTCATTCTGAGACAGAAAAATTATGCCATGCCCTTATTTCTTTGAAAACCCTTGTCGCGGAACACCTTGTCGCGGAACCACGTTCCGCGACAAAATTTTCCATGCATAGCGACAAGGACCAAATGCTTTAAAAATTTTCTGAAAATCCTTTGTCGCGGAACACTCTTGTCGCGGAACCACGTTCCGCGACAAAATCCTGCTTAGCGACAAAGAAGCGTTATGCTGCCAAAAATTCTAAAAACTTGTCGGGATACCCATGTCGCGGACCTCGGTCCGCGACAAAATTTATGATACCGCGACAAAGACTCCTTTCTCTCTATTTAATCTCAAACATCCTTCATTCTCTTCCTATATTATATTGCATCACTCACATCATAACCCCATGGGTTAGGGTGTAACATTCTGGAATTGCAATATAGGGTGTTATGCTGCCCAAATTTTGATTCTCCATTTTCATCGCTTAACTAATTGAACCCTTGAGTCATTAATGATTAAAGAGTGAGATTAGCAATAATTAAACATCAATAATCATCATGATTAAAGGACATTTGTTCAATTACCCATTAAAATACTCCTCTATAAATAAAATCTTGATGACTTAAGCAGATAATCCGGACTGTAATTAATTATGGCAGGAGGGATTATTTAAGATCATCAATTGTGGACCCAATCCACAACCTTGCATGAGAAACCAATGTCTCTCATACAAGGAATCTTCTTTTATTTCTTGTTGATTTTGTCTTTGCATGTTGTGTGTAACAATTAGTAAAGACTACATCAGACTAATATTGGCGGGTATTCCCTCATGGATAACTAGCTCGTATTCTGGGTATTAATTACTAAGTGTTATTTTGCATGGTCTGGATGACTGTCAGTGGAAGCCTTGGCGGTTCGCCCATCCGGGGTTATAATAGCTGCTCGGCTGACTCCCATCCAGATACAGTTTATTTTATTATCTTAATTTCCAACCCAAATTCCAATCTGCAATAAAACTCTGCTAATGTCTGTCAACATTAGCTGATAAGTACTGCAGAGAGGAAGCATGTAGGTTTTCATCCGAATTCACAGACAGTAGGGGCTCAACTGGTAGCGACACTGCCATTTTAGGGTTCCACCTGTCTAAATTCATTCCATCCGAGTTATCAAGATACTGAATCGCAGATGTTTGCAATTCACCTAATAGCTCTGCCATTACTTTGGTCCTCCGGCCATTTCATGATTGTGTTTCACCTTCTGTCTAGACCCGCTGTTATATTTTGGGTCGTTTCATTTTACAATCTCATATATCCATATGCATGCTATTATTATGTAGATATTGTGGTCTATAATATTTTGGGATCCTCCCCTTGGACATCAGAAGTCTGCATTCAAACAGATATTGTGTATTAAATTTCCAACAAAAACTCCTTTATAAAGTCCGGATCTGAGTAAGGGATAAATTCCTCAGTTATGACTAATTCATATTCTGTCAAGGGTTGATTTTGGGAAATTAGAAGCAGAATCAGCGATTAGGTCTCATCTAGACTGAAAGGGTCTGTGTTTTAATTGAGAGTCTAGTACCTGTAGGGGAATGACTTTCATATTTATTATTTTCCAAAACTGCTGTGCGTTGGAAATCTAAGATTAAATATTACACCGAGATGGGGTCCACTTGGACTCAAATACAGTGTAATAAATAAATTTTAGGGGAACAACACTCAAGCCTTGGTTATTTTCTAAGATAGGGTTGAGTATTCTTTCAACTGCTATTTTCTTCTGCCAAAGCCTATTATTGAGTCCTGAGTGAGTACATCCGGAACGAACTGACTCATTAGTTCGTTTCATCAGTTTGTATCTCATAACCACCCGGAAGGAAGTGAACACTGCGAGCATTTCACCGAGAGCCGGGAATTCTTGATCCATACCCCTTCATCCTGATGGGGAGCTGTCTTTTACTACCAGGGTCAGACCTTCAAAACCTCCGAGTGATAGGTTTTAAATGCTTTCTTTTACCGCTTTCTTTTAACTGCTTTCTCTAGAGGTCACTCGGTTGTATTGAGAGTTGCGTAACTGCTACTAGGATTGATAGTTAAGGGACAGTTAAGGGCTTAATTAGAATCTTTGGGTGTGACATGGGGGAATGATAGTAGTACTTGGCACTTCAATAAATGGTTTGTCAGGTGTTGCTTTTCCACCACAGATGAAGTAACACACCCAGGCCAGGGCAGTTACGAATCTGTGGTATCTTAGAATTTGCGGTCTTAAGAACATGTAAACTCATATTGTAAGTACCTGTCTGTTAAAGGGAAAGCATTATTTGAGAGCATGAGAATTAGCTATCTGATAGAATTATCCCAAGCCAAGATCTGTGTATAAAAATGGAAGTTTAATACTGCCTTATCTAAATCTTGTCCAATTTTTATTCTATTCTTCCTGTCCCTTCTGTCTGCATTATGAATCAGCTTCATAGCTAGCGTAATGTAAATTTTCCTTGCTTTCATAGATAGTATTTGTCGTTTTTTTACCTGCTTTCTAGAATAGAACTTTTTGGCTTTGTAGAATAGATTCAAGTGCTTTCATAATCTAGTTTAAATTCAGTCAGTAGATGATTAATCACTTTTCAAAACCATTGGAGCAATACGAATGGAAAATCTAGTAAAACGACGTGGGCCCTGCTTCTATCGCACATCCTCCAGTGAACGATCCGGTCTTACTATAAATTACTGCAATTTTTGACACCGTGCGCTTTCGGGCCACAGTTTCTTAGCACGAGTAATAAAAACGTGACAACCTTTAAGTATATCCCTAATCCCAACTCCGCAATCATAAAATGATTTTCATTAAATAAAATCAAGACCGGGGTTATATTATTTCGAAAAATACTCGTGTGGGAAATTGTCAAAAGTTTCACAAGACCATGCCATATTCCCGAAATCGAGCATATGATCGAGGCACTTAGAAAAACCCAAAATTTTGGCCTTCTTTTGAATTCCAAACCCAAAAATATTTTCCCATTAGGATTAACCAAGTTGAGCCTTTAAGCCTAATTTTTCTTTGAAACCACTATATTATTCCCAACCTTATAAAAAGGCCAAGAAAATCAAACCCAAGTGTACACGAATCAATTCCATCAAGGCATCATAGTCTATGATCATCAAAAACATTAATCGGCATTCAAAAACCGATTCAAAAAAAAATGTTGAGATTCATTCAACACAAATAAATTGCAATTGACAAAGCAAATTAGACAAAGTCTAAAGTCATGCAATAGAAAAGAAAAACAAAAGAAAGAAAGAAATTTTGATGATCATAGATTTCAAGTAAAAATATGCCAAGTATGATGGAATGGATTCATGTCACTTTTTGCCTAATAAGTTCCTTCCATACCTAATGTTACAATCGTATGCCCCGTTACAACCTTGAATAAGACCTCGGGATCTCGATTTGAGGAAATGAGTAGGTGGCGAGTTGGTCTAATTGCAAGCTTATGGGAGAATTTATTTGAATTTGATTATGAGCGTACTGTCTAAAAGCCAACTTTGAGAGTGAGTGAAATTTCCGACTCTACTATATGTGAGGCTCTGCTTTGATTGATTAATGTTCATGTCATGCTTGAATTCAAGAATTAAACCAATGAAAATTTTCTATACATATATTCAAGAAGAATTAACAATAATGATCGATTTGTATACCTATCCAAGTGAGAAGTATCATTTCATTAAACACTGCAATCAAGAGAGTTTAATACTTGTAATTTTGATTGTATTATCCCAAATGGATTGAATATGCAGAGCCCTTGCTCTTAGGAGCACTGACTCTGACTGCTCGGGGACGATCAGTATTAAATGTGAGGATGTTGATAATCGCCAAAATTGTCCATTATTTCCAATCCATTTCCGTGTCTGAGACGGACATTTTGATCGAAATCCCATCTTATTTCAATAAGAAAGCAGTTGAATTCGACAGATTGATGCAAGTTTGTAAAAGTATTAAGCTGGTCATGAAAAACACAAAACATGCAATTTTAATTGCATTTGTGTTAGAAAAATCCAAAAACATGAAAAAAGGGAAAAAGAAAATAAAAAGGAATGAAAAGATGGGCAAAAGAATAAGATAGCCCACAAAAATCAAAAAGATGGGAAAAAGAATGAAAATCCCACAATCTGAAAATTTGGCTAAGTGTTGAAGATCAATTCGGTCTATAGGAATTCGACCTAAATCCAATTGCTCAATAGACCGAATTGCTGAAAGAAAGAAGAAAAAGAGGTGTTGAGGAAGAGAGGAGCAACCAATTCGGTCTGTGACAATTCGGTCTAAACAGAATTGACCCCTAGACCGAATTGCACCATGGAAAGAAAGAAGACTTGGAGCAAAACAGGAAGAAGAAGTTCGATCTGTGCAATTCGGTCTACACCGAATTGACTGCATAGATCGAATTGCCTTAAAGCAAAGAAGCCAAGCAGGAGCCATCTTCAATTCGACAAGGCCAATTCGGTCTACCACATAGACCGAATTGATGGATGAATGCCACATTCCAGCTCAAGAACAAGAAGGAAGACCTCATGCAATTCGAATTGCATCAATTCGATCTAAACCGAATTGCATGAGGAGACCGAATCACATTCAAAAGTACAGCTGAGCACGTGAGAAATGCATGATGGGCCTAGGGTTTCAAAAACAAGTATAAAAGCTGACCTTCCTCAACACAAGAAATATCCTTGGACACACAGAAACTCTTGGACAGTTGCTGGGAGACAAAAAGAAGGAGAAGGTTCTTCACCCCTTAAGGGTTAGGTAGGTAGTGTAGTTTAGATAGTTTATTTTTCATGCTTGTATTGTAGTTTTATTGCTTTGGAGCTTAGTTTTTATCTCATAGAAGCTGGTTACCACCCTTAGTGTAGCCATTTCCATAAACCTTTAATGCTTTGTAGTTAGAATGAACCCTACCATCAAGCTAATGAATGGTTCTAGGGTTGTTTACTGCTTTCCGATGTCAATACAAGAAAGAATCCAGAAATGGGTTTTTATTTCAAGTGTGTGGCATCTATTTAATGCTTTCCTTAGCAATAATGATAGAATGTTTGTTTGTTTCAACTAGGTTATATTTATTATGCCCTAGTTGACTTGCATTCTAAATAAATGTGTGCTAAGTGGTTTGTGGCTTGACCTTACACCTTAGAGACTCAAATAAGTGTTCTTAGATTTTAGATAATTATAGGCTTGCTAGAGTTAACTTTTCTTGCTTTTTAGCTGCTGTTTTACTCGCTTTCTTTAGCTTAATGTTGCCTTAGATTATGTATGTGTTCTTGTTTTTGAGCATGTGTTCTTAGTTTATTCAGTTTATGCTTGAATCTTTAATCTTTGATTGCTTGTTTGTAGTTTTGAGGTTTGGATCAAGCCAATGCCTGTTAGCCACATAACCTAGGTCTATTCTCCTTAAAATACTCATTAGTGTGGTTGTGAAGTGACATTGATGTGAAATGAAGGATTAGGTAAAACTTATCCATCATAAACCACACAATGTATACCAAACCCACACTTATGAGAGAAGACATGGAATTCGATCTGCGGTAGTTCGGTTTAGGCCAAACTACTCATAAAGATGGAATTGCATGGCAAAAATAGTTGTTAATTGCTTCTCTTGAAAAATTTATCATGAGATCGAACTGCATAGCAAAAAGAGTTGTTTTCATGTGATCTCCATGCAATTCGGCCTATGCAATTCGGCCTATAGACCGAATTGCCCATATAGACCGAATTGACTTAGGAGATCACATTGTATGCATGCCATCCCTTCATGCCTTAGTTTATTTTCTCTGTTTTCCCAATTCGAATTGTTCAAGTTCGGTCTACACCGAATCCAATTGGCAAGTCGAATTACCCTCATTTTTGGGGTAAATGCATTAGCCAAATTTGAGTGAAGGAATGACTTCATCAATTCGAATTGTCCAATTCGGTTTAGACCGAATTGCTTGACAATTCGAATTAGAGGATGCTTCATGACTTTACAAGGATTAATTGGGTATGGTGTTACTTCATACCTCATGCATCCTCAATTCGGTCTCTTTTGCATTTTGCCCAATAGACCGAATTGCTTTCTTCCTTCTATTTTAAAACTCCAAAAAAATATTTTATTTCTTGAGTTGTGTAAGTTGCATGGGTGTATTGGGCCTAGGCCCACGACATCTAATTTTATCCATTACACATCTCAACCCATTAGTGTCTTAATTATTGTGTGATTAACACTCACACAATACCAAAAACATTTTCTTAATTTTGTTTATTTTCCCTTTCATTGTGTGTATGAACAACTAGTAAGAAATACATCAGACTAATGTTGGCGAATATTCCCACACGGATAATTAGCTCGTATTCTGCGTATTAATTACTAGTTGTTATTTTGCATGGTTCGGGTAGTGGTCGGTGGAAGCCTTGGCGGTTCGTCCATCCGGGACCATAATAGCTGCTCAGCTGACGGATACAGTTTTCTTCTCTTTATCTTAATTTCAAACCCGAATCTAGAACTGTAGTGATAGTAGATGATATATGCCAATGTCATCTAATAATTATTACATTAATAGAACATATGGGTTTTCATCCAAATTCATAGAGAGTAAAAGTCTAAGGTGACGGCGGCAACTGTCACTTAAGGCATTTCACTGTCTACAAACCTTTCCATCTGAAATACTTGGGACCCGGACAGCAGATGTTTGCAATCCGGATAACCCCAACTATTTCTGGCAATCTTTTTAGCCCAATTCTTCTTATCTCAGGCTAAATCATCTTTGTGTATCGAATTCTGTCTAACCCCACCATATATTTTGGGGTATTTATTTTACTTCTCATATACATGTATGCATGATATTATTATGTAGATATTGTGGTCATTATTATTTTGGGGATCCTACCCCTTGGACATAGAAGTCGTGATTTAAATCAGATGCTGCACAATAAATTTCCACAAAAATCACTTTATAAACTCCGGATCTGAGTAAGGGTTACATTCACAGTTATGACTAATTCATCTTCTACTGGGGGTTGATTTTGAGAACTTAGAAGCAGAGTCAGCGATTAGGTCTCATCTAGACTGAAAGGATCTGTGTTTTAATTGAGAGTTTAGTACCTGTTTAGGGAATGATTTTCAAACATCTATTTGTTTCTCAAAATTACTGTGTGTTGGAAATCTTGTATTAAGTGTTGCATCGAATCCGTTTCCACTTGGATTCGGATAAAATATGATAAGTAATACTAGAGGAACAACATATAGGCCTTGGTTAATTTCTATGGTAGGGTTGAGTATTCTTTCAACTACTATCTTCTCCCACCAAAGCCTAAAATTGAGTCTTGAGTGAGTACATTCGGAATAAACCTTCATAGGTCTGTTCCACTCATGATTGTATCTCATAACTAACCGGATGTTATAAGCCCTGTGGCTTACTGATATTTGGGAAGTTCTAAATCTGCATCTGGTCACCAAGACAAGGGGCTCTTTTATACTAACGGATTGTGACGATCTTTTAAGACTTCCGAGCGATAGATTTTAAATGCTTTCTTTACTGCTTTCTTTACCGCTTTCATAGAGGTCACTTGGAAGCAGAGATGCATCTGCCGGTTGTAAGGTTTAAGAGTTATGGATTAGTTCGGGGTTAGATTTGGACTTTGGGTGTGACAAGGGGGACGATAGGAGTACTTGGCACATCAACTAATGATATGTTAGGTGTTGCTTGTCCACCACAAATGACTAACATTCTCTTGCAAGGCATTGCAAGGGGGGTTATTAATCTGTGGTATCTTAGAAGTTGAGGTCTTAAGAGCATGTAAACTCTTACCATAAGTACCTGTCTGCTAAAGGGAACATGGTATAGAGAGCATGAGAGTTAGCTAACTGATGGATTATCCCAAACAAAGATCTGTGTATTAAAATGGAAGTTTAATTGTGTTTCATCTGAATCTTGTCCAATTTTCATTATTTTCTCCCTGTCCCTTCTGTCACATTTTAATTCGCTTTCGTAGACTAATTTTATTCGCTTTCCTAGCATAAATTTTATCGCTTTCTTAGAATAGATTTAATTGCTTTTTAGACTAAATTTATCATGCTTTGTAGAATAATTTTATTGCTTTCATAATCTGTTTTAAATCACTGGCAAGTAGATGTTAGAAACCATTGCAAAACTTGAATCGAGTAACCGAGTGGAAAATCTTAGTAAACGACGTGGGCCCTGCTTCTATCGCACATCCTCCAGTGAACGATCCGGTCTTACTATAAATTACTGCAACTTTAGACACCGTGCGCTTTCGGGAGCACAGTTCGTAACATGAGCAATAAAAACGTGATAACCTATAATATATCCTTAATCCCAACTCCATCTTCATAAATTGGTTTCACTAAATAAAATTGAAAACCAGGATTATGATTTTTTAGAAAATACTCATACAGTGGGAGTGTGTTTCATGGCAAGGATCTTTATGACATGAAACTATGATAAGTTTCATGATGCCAAATGTTGGGGATCTTCAGTGTGACAGACTGAAGGTCAAGATTAAATTATCTATCCCGGCTGCACCGTGAAAGTTGTCAAAAGTTTCGTGCCAGAGAGAACCGCAGCGCCGTTTGAAATCAGAATACCCCACATGAGTAATAAAAAGTGAAATATATCCTTAAACCCTTTCCCCACGAATCATAACTCTTTTCATCCAATAAATTCAACTTGATATATTTTACAAAAAGCTCGTGTTAAAGAACTAAGAGTTCTAAAGTTTCAGTGCCCAAAGAGGAAAGGATCTACATCAAGCAAAATACTCCTACTCATGGGTTGAGGAACCAACATAATGACATCCTACTTGGCCCTCCTCTTACTGGCACTGCCCTAATCAATCACTTGAAGCAGATCGTCTTACAACAAAATGAAGAAGCTACCAAAGTGATTACTACTGGAGTTGCTTTTCTCAAGTAGAACAATCTGATCCTCAAGCTTCTTCCTGCTTCTTTTGATCCACCTCCTACAGGTGATGATGATGAAGATGATGAGGACTGATCCATTGAAGGGGAGTACTAGTCTCATTTTGGGTGTCTGAAGGTGGTAAGAACAACAGGGTTGGTGTAGTTTCTTAACTGAACTTTTTAAATACTTTGGGTCTGTAACTAATGGTGATTTTTATGGTTTGGATAATAAACTTGGATTATGCTTATTTTTTATGCTTGGATGATGAATGCTTTCTAAATGTGTTTTCTTATGCTTCTTACACGTTTGATTGTCTGTCATGTTTATTGTTTGATCATGACTTGATCATTTGCATCACTGTCTTGCTTTTCTTATTTGAGCTTATTCTTTTGAGACTGTTTGTGATGAATCATCCTCTTCATGGAAAGAGGGGAAGATTGTTGGTATACGTCTAACTTTTCATGCAGAGTTCTGAAGTTGTTAGCATGACGCACCAACAACAGCATGACAGTTTGAGTCAATCAAGTCATGACCCTTTACTGCCGGGAGCTTTTAAAGACTGCTGGGTTTCTTAGTTATATATAGTTTTGAGTCTTTAGGCAGTATGATATACACTTTATTCTGATTAGATCAAATCTTGTGAGTGATTTTTGTTTTCAAGTCATTAGAGTTCTAAAGGATTGTATTTTTCTTTATGACTTGAGTGTAATTCATTGTATTCAATCTTTTCGAGTAGTAAACTCAAGAAAGAAGTCTTTCTTGAGATAGTTTAGAGGAATTCAGGAACGTCAACAAGGAGCCGAGAAGATCGGACTTGATTCTTTTGATTCACAGTTAGATTACATGTTGAGGGGGAGTTTCAACCCTAAACCCACCTAGATCGAGTTGGTAGATTAGAGTCACTGTTGTGTTTCTTCTTTGAACTTGTTGACTGATCGTCGCATGGATTGGTCTCCCCCGGACGTAGGACAGGAGGTCCGAACCGGGTTAACAATTCACCGTGTTCATCTTTACTTTTCTGCATTTCTTTACATTCTGCTGTGTTTGTATGTTGTTCATATTACTGATTAACTACCGACTCAAGAATTGGGACCAAGACAACATTTGGGGGGAATAAGGAAAAATAGACTCCGCAAGACAAAAACAACCTATAGAGTGTGCACCAGCACAACCACATGCACGTCAGAGAGGCTACTCACGAAAATCTATGCGTTCACATGGACCTTCAAAAGGTCATCCTAAATGCATCGCTTTTGAAGGTCCATATGAAAGCATAGCTTTTCGTGGGAGGTCTCTCTGACGTGCATGCGGTTGTGGTGGTGCACAATATATAGGTTGTTTTTGTCTTGTGGAGTCTATGTTTCCTTATTCCCCCAAAAGTTGTATTATACTCCCTCCGTCCCATGTAACATGTCATGTTTGACTTTTTGACACTATTCATTGTTTAGCTTTGACTCAATTATATCATAAGTATATATTTGGAAAAAAAAAATAGTCGACTTGGGTCTTGTTAGAATCTTATGATCATGTAGTTTTATAATATATATTTTACATAATTTTTTCTTGTACATATTTTGAGATATTAACGATTGAAAAAGTGCATTGGATTGTGTGTAGAAGTCAAATAAAACAAGTTAAATGGGACGGAGCGAGTATTATTTTCTGATCCTCTCTTCATTTGCACATGGATGCCAACATGATTAGGAACATCGACTTCAGCATCAGTGTACTCATCCTTTGGCTTAGATTTGTGTTTACATCCAACCTCATTTGTAAGTGGATTTTCCGGTGCTGTAAGTGCACTGATAATGGCCAGAAATGTCCATTATTTTCAATCCATTTCCGTGTCTGAAACGGGCATTTGATTGCATTCCGGTCTCATATTAAATAAGAAAGCAGTAGAATTAGACTGATTTATGTATATTTGTAAAAATAATAAGCTCGTATAAAAAAATGCATAAATATGTAATTTTATTACACATTTATGTTAGAAAAATCCAAAAACATGAGAAAAAGAAAAGAAAAGAAAAAGGAACGAAAAAAAGATGGGCAAAAGAATAAAATAGGCCCACGAAATACAAAAAGATGGGTAAAAGAATAAAATAGGCCCACGAAATACAAAAAGATGGGAAAAGAAAGAAAAAGCCCACAAAAATACATGTTTTGGCCCACCAGGCCCAGTAAGGCGAGCCAGTCGCGAGACTGTGCCCTGTCGCGAGACGTGACCTCGCGACTAGGGGCAGTCTAGCGACACAACACCCCAAGTGGAAGGATGACCAATCAAGAAGGACCCTGTCGCTAGACTTATGGCGCGAAGCATGGTCTAGCGACACACGAAGGTTCCGCGCCACAACTCGCAGATGGAGAGAGAACCCTGTCGCTAGCCACCCGTGTCGCGATACATGGCCTCACGACAGGGAGGTGTCTCGCGCCACAGAAGGAGAAATCAAAAGAGAGCCAAGACCCAGTCGTGAAGCTTTGCAACATGAGGCCTCGTTTCGCGCCACAACGCGTGACCCCGCGACATGGCTGAGATGTATGTGATGTCTTGCGACACAATGGGCTTCAGACCAAGGCCCATGGGCCTAGGGTTTCATCTCTATAAATATGTGGTGATCCCTATGTGCCCAGGGAGTTAGACATTCATTCTCTTGAAGACATAATTTGGAGAAATTTCTCTCTAGGTAGTAGTTTCGTTTAGTTTAATAATTTTTTTTTGTATTATTTAATTTATGTTCTAGTTTAGCTTAGACAGCTTTAGATTAACTTTTGTATTTCAGTTTAGCTAGATAGCCAGTTTTATATGTTGCTTTTATTGTGGGGTTTTTGATTTAGGGTTTGAAATACCCCAAATCATGGGCATTTTCAAATCCACTTTATAGAATGGGAGAATATTCATCAAATGGTGTCCCAAAAATCATGAAATGGGTGTTATAACCCATGGATTTAATGTTTTCTTTTTCTTTTGGGTCATTTGACCCTTATTGTTATTTTATTATGTTCACTTTTCTTATTTTCTTGGATAATGGAGCATGTTTGGGTGTGATCAACCCTAGATAGGGATTTGCCATATTTTAACTATCGTCTTAGTTAATTTCATTTTTATTCAAGCATGTTCTAGGTATATTTAAATTCTTGTTTGGTTATTTTGGGTTAGAATCACTTTTTGATCTGAAATAGGGTAGATCACGCTGTTTGCATGCTACTGTTCCATTTTGCTTTTCTGACTCGTGTCCTGAACCACCCATGTCGCCAACCTCTTCCTGTCGCGAGGCCACGTCTAGCGACAGGAAGGTTGTTTCGCGACATGGATGCTTAGGGACACTTGTCTTAATATTTTGAAAACCTCAGTCGCGAGGCACTCCTGTCGAGAACCCACGGTTCGCGACACAACCCCTGCTTAGCGACTGAGAACCAAAACTCTTGCATTTTTGTGATACGGCTCTGTCGAGAAACCCCTGTCGCGAACCCACGGTTTGCGACACACTTTTGTTCCGAGACAGGAAATTATGCCTTGTTAAAATCTTTGAAAACCCAGTAGCCAGACCATCCTGTCGCGAGGCCACGTCTCGCGACACAATCCCCAACTCTAGCGACTGGGACCCAAACACTTAGAAAATTTTCAGTTAAGCTTTGTGGCGCCATGCTCCTGTCGCGGGGTCATGCCTCGCGACACAACCCCAGTCTAGCGACACAAAGCTTAACCTTCCAAAAATTTCTAAAAACATCCTGTCAAGATACCCATGCCGCGAGTCTTGGTTCGCGACACAATTTATGGTCTCACGACAGGATCCCTATCTCTTTAAATCTCAAAATTCCTAATTCTCTATCTATACTGCATCACTCACATTTTAACCCCACGGGTTAAGGTGTAATATCCCAAGATTGCAGTATAAGGCGTTATGCTGCCAAAATTTTGATTCTCCATTTTCCCCATTTAAATGATTGAACCCTTAAATCAATAATTAAAGATCATGATTAGCAATAATTAAGGTCAATAATTACCATGATTAAAGGATTTTTGTTCAATTCTCATTAAAATACTTTTCTATAAACAAAACTTTAATGTCTTAAACAGATAATCTGGACTGTAATTAATTATGGTGTGAAGGATTATTTAAGTCATTAACTATGGATTAATTCCATACCCGTGCATGAGAAACCAATGTCTCTCATGCATGGAATCTCATTTCATTTCATTTTATTTTGTCTTTCTTGTGATTGTGTGAAACAACTAGTAAATAATATATCAGACTAATGTTGGCGGGTATTCCCACACGGATAAACTAGCTCGTAGTCTGAACATTCATTACTAGTTGTTATTTTGCATGGTCTGGGTAGTAGTTGGTGGAAGCCTTGGCGGTTCGCCCATCCGGGATTATAATAGCTGCTCAGCTGACTTCTATCCAGATACAGTTTTACTTTCTTTATCTAAATTTTCAAACCCAAATTCTAATCTGTGATATAAATCCGCTAATAACTGTCAATATTGGCTGATACATATTGCAGAAAGGAAACGTGTAGGTTTTTATCTGAATCGCAGACGGTGGGGACCCAACTGGTAGCGACACTGCCATTATAGGGTTTCTGCCTTCTAAATTCATCCATCCGAGTAATTGGGAAACTGGATAGCAGATGTTTGCAAGTCCACCTGATTCTTCCGCCACCATATTTAGCCCCACGGCTGCTTCATATCTGTGTCTCATCTTCTGTCTTCACCCACCACTATATCTTGGGTTAAATTATTTTACACTTACTTATACCCATATGCATGATAATATTATGTACTATTGTGGTCGATATTATTTTGGGATCCTTCCCGTGGACATTAGAAGTCTAGATTTAAACAGATACTGCGTATTAAATTTCCAACAAAAATTCATTTACATAATCCGGATCTGAGTAAGGGATAAACTCCTCAGTTATGACTAGTTCATATTTTATCGGGGGTTGATTTTGGGAAATTAGAAGCAGAGTCAGTGATTAGGTCTCGTCTAGACTGAAAGGGTTTGTGTTCTTAATGAGAGTCTAGTACCTGTTTAGGGAATGATTTTCAAATTTATTCATTTTCCAAAATTGCTATGCATTGGGAATTTAGTCTTGACTGTCACATCGAGATGGGATCCACTTGGATTCAAATACAGTGTGATAGGTAATTCTAGAGGAACGATGCGTAGGCCTTGGTTATCTTCTAAGATAGGGTTGAGTTCCTTTCAACTGCTATCCTCTTCTACCAAAACCTAATTTCGAGTCCTGAGTGAGTGCATCTGGAACAAACTAATTTGTTCGTTCGTTTCATTAGTTTGTAACTCATAACCACCCGGAAGGAAGTGAACACTGTATGTGGTTCATCGAGAGCTGAGAATTCTTGATCCACTTCCGGTCATCCTGACTGGGGGCTCTTCTTATACTACCAGGGTAACTCTCTCAAACCTCCGAGTGATAGGATTTTAAATGCTTTCTTTATTGCTTTATTTTAACTGCTTTCTCTAGAGGTCACTCGGTTGTACTGAGAGTAGTGGAACTGCTTCTAGGTTTGAGAGTTATGGGATAGTTCAGGCTTGATTAGACTCTTTGGGTGTGACATGGGGGAACGATAGCAGTACTTGGAAATTCAACTAATGAACTGTTAGGTGTTGCTTATCCACTACAGATGAAACAACATACCCTGGCCGGGGTAGTTATGAATCTGTGGTATCTTAGAATTTGTGGTCTTAAGAACATGTAAACTCATACTGTAAGTACCTGTCTGTTAAAGGGAACATAGTACGGAGAGCATGAGAATTAGCTGTCTGGTAGGATTATCCCAAACAAAGATCTGTGTATAAAAACGGAAGTTTAATAATGCTTTATCTAAACCTTGTCCAATTTTTACCCTTTTCTCACTGTCCATTCTGTCGTCTCTCTAAATCAGCTTCATAGATAGCATAGTTTAGATTTACAGCGTTCCTTAGATTAATTCTACTGCTTCCATAGAGTAAAATTACCTGCTTTCTAGACCTAACTTTAACTGCTTTGTAGCTTAAACTTATCTGCATTCTATAATAGAATTTTACATGTTTTGTAGAATAGCTTTGATTGTTTTCTTAACTAGCTTAATTTCAGTAAAGTAGTTGTTAGACAACTTCTCAAACTGATTCGAGTAACCGAGTTGAAAATCTTATAAAATGACGTGGGCCCTGCTTCTATCGCACATCCTCCAGTGAACGATCCGGTCTTACTATAAATTACTGCAATTTTCGACACCGTGCGCTTTCAGGCCACAGTTTCTTAACACGAGTAATAAAAACGTGACAACCTATACATACACCATAATCCCAATGTCATCCTCATAAAGTGATTTCATTAAATAAAAATCAAGACCGGGATTATCTTATTTATTTAGAAAATACTCGTGTGGGAAATTGTCAAAAGTTTCATGGCGCCGTTGCCGGGGAGGATGCAGCGCTGTTTTATAAGAGAACTAAACTCCTGATTTACTCATAGCTAGTGTACATACTTTATTTAAAATAGGAATATTCCAATGTCCAAAAAAATCAATTAAACATTTAGAGTACTAAGACTCTAAATGTGAGGATGTTGATATTTGGAGAGAATCTGATGCGTTTCATTCATCTATCTTGCAGGAATTCCGGAACCACCAAAAAGAAGGAGCAGAAAAATGACACAGAAAACCAGGTTCCCGGTTGGATTGCTTCCATGAATTTTAAGAAAATATTCTCGGAATTTAAAGCAATTTAAAATCTGGAATAAATTTCACAATAAATGGAATTGATCCAACCTATTTATAAGCAAGCAGATTATTTAACTTCAGCCCAGGAATTTTGAATTTATTTGGACTGAATTTATTCAGGTTCGAATCAAATAAAGTGAATTCAGGCCCAATAATACACTCGGGCCCAGACCACGAAAATTTGAAAATTCAAAAAAAAAAAAAAAATTCGTGTCGAGGAAACCCACTTGTGTCGCGAGGCATTGCCTCACGCCAGGAGGGAGGATAGCGACATGAGTCTCTAGATGCAATGAGATCTCTGTCGCGTAGCGAAACCCTGTCGCGGGACCACGCCTCGCGACAGGGGTAGCTTCGCGCCACAGTCTCATCAGTCCCATAACCCCCCCCCATTCCATATCATGTCGCGGAATGAACCCGTGCCGCGAGGCCATGCCTCTCGACTGGTTACCAGTTCCGCGACACACCTCGCTAAACCCTTTCAAAACCATGTCTTTCTGTGTCGCGAGACACCCAGTCGCGAGGCCACGCCTCTCGACTGGCTCTCAGTTCCGCGACACAACTCACACCTGGCCCCCCTTCCTTTAAATTCTGTCGAGGAATCCCCCCAGTCGCAAGGCCATGCCTCGCGACTGGCCTTCAGTTTAGCGCCCCCTCTAATGGCGCTAAACCCCAGTCGAGGAACCTTGTTCCGCGACATGGGCTAGGGTTCCACGACTGGGCCCATTTATATTTTTATATATATATATACCCTTCCCCCTTCTTCTTCCCTACGCTCCCATACTTAGAAATTTTTTAAAACACTCTCAACACTCGAAACCCCTCTCTTCGAACGAACACCACGTGTTCTTCGCACAACCTCAACCACTGCTAAGGGAAACTCTGCCGAAATTTCTCAGAATCATCAATGGCGTCTTCATCATCATCTCCAAAAAATCCTGAGCCCTGGTAAAACCTTCGTTCGCCATTCTCGAGTTACCTGTACCCCTCCCTGCTTTTCGTGATTTTGAGGATTTTTGGTTCCTGTTTTGCGAAAAATGTGTATTTGGGTGTAAATTTGTTCATTGTTTTCTTGCTTTGGTTTGATTTGGAGCTTTTCTTATGATGGGCATTCTGATTTTTGAAGTTGCTGTGATTTCGGTGTTGGCCGAACCTGTTTTGGAAGAAGAGTGTGTTCTGTGTTCTTGTGCAGGGTTGAGGAGTGTCTAAATCTGATGGGCATTTTGTTTTTGCGAACTTAGGGGTATTCAGTGACATTGGGAGAGAATGCTAGGGTTAGGAACCGCCATTGTTAAACTGAGAAGCTCTCTATGGTTCTAGGAGGAAATACTCCTTGTTTTTAATTCTCAGTCTTGCTTACATTCCCTGATTGATTAGAGAACTAGTGAACACCTGGTTATTTTAGGATGATTTGGTGTTATTGGTTTTCAGTAGTAATTTTTGGTTGTCAAGCATGAGTGATTCGTTATTCTGCAAATAGGTGGCATGTTACCTGATTGGATTACCTGTTTGTGATTAAAGAGAGCATGAATGTTGTGGCAAACGGGCAGCATGCTAGTCTATTGAATCTGTTATTTTTTTTTGGTAGAGAAGAGAGCTTGATCCTTTGTTTTGTAATGCTATGCATGCCTCTGCGATTAATTAATGCTCTGTCCCTGTTTTTAGCAATCTGTGTGTGGTGCACCACAATCTGCATAAAGTGGGTGTATGGCTTTTGGTAGCAGTCCCAGTGCACACCAAACCACTTTTCAGCAAAATCTCTTTTTCACAAAAAGACAAATGAGTGATAGAATAAAATTTGACTTGGAATGTTTGGTTCCCAATGGAACTAAAGTGTGAGTTAAAGTAGCAGTAGTTTTTGTGAATGCTATCCTTTTCAAAAATCCAAAATGGGGCCACTCACACCCCACTTTTCATTTAATAAAATCAAGTCAACCCTTTTCAAAATTAAAAATAGTATTTGCTAATTTTTCGGAATGTTTTAACTGTCCAAGACAGTCCAAGCAATCCGGAAACAGCAAAACCATTGCGCCACGCCTCCACTGCACTTTCCAATTCCGAGATTCCATTCCATTCCATTTCATCGCTTTCCACTTCCAACAAGTGTCTTGAACTTGTTTAATAAAAATTGAAAAATCAAACCTTTTGGGCCCAATGGCCCATTAAAAATATTCTAGGTCCAATGACTTAGATTTTATTAATTAAATCAATGCTGTATATACGCCTAGTAATAAAATTTCAAGCACTAATCAGATAAATCACATTTTGAGCTTTGAGCAAAGCTCAAAATGTGAGGATGTTGATTCTTGAACTTGAAACCCAATTATTAAAAACATATAAAAACTTGTCTGGAGTTAATACTTTCTATATTTTTCAGGAATGAAAAAGTCATCAAATCCGGTATTGGACTGCCTGACTGTACTCTGCATCAGGCAGCAATAGAGGCCTCTACAAACAAAAGTCAGATAAGAAAGATCAGGGAAGCTTTGATTAGTCAATATAGCGTTCCATTGGATGATAACACTGAAGCAGAATTGGTATTAAGGTCAGGATGGGATGTGAGTATTCCACCAGCAGAGAGATCCACCATCCTCACCAGCATTGAAAGAGACTTCTTCCACCACATGCTAAAGTTTTGGGAGTTAATGACCGATCATGCCCTGAATGACTCCATAATGACCCCGGCTGTCCACTTGGAACGGATTACTCTGAAGTATCAGATAAACAGGGCCACATGGGAACGTCACCTAGAAGATGGAACTGTTGGACTATCTATATTAAACTATGATATACTCATCCTTGATCAACCAATAGACCCACAAGTGCGACTGCAGTTTGTGGAGAAGCCGTTGGATGTGAGCTGAGTACTAGGAAAGGGAGCTCTGATGATGTATGAAGTCTTTCCTTGCATCTGGAACCCACGCCTATTCGATAACATGGGTGTGGAGGAACAGAGATGGGTAACCATTCAGGCCAAGCGAAGGCACTGAGAACTGAGCTACAATTTGTTCCATAAACTGAAAAGAATGGAAAAATTTAATACCGAAAGGGACTCTACCATGCTGGACAAGTTCAGGCAAGAAATCAATGCGGCCCGACACGAATGGCATCAACTGACCTATCTGTGGGGAAAAGGCAGAGGACTCATCAAGCAAGGACGATTGGATAAGGGATTAGTCCTGCCGGATGAGGACAACTTTGAAGCAATCTTTATAAACAAGCGGTTCGGCCAAGTGGGAGTATCTGAGAAAGGAACTGAAGTGGATCCTGACTTCCCCGAGCACATCAGAATTCTAAGAGAGAAGCTGATTTATGAGATCAAACACAAAGACTGGTCAGTGCTGAAAAAGAAGGCAAGACAATACAGATTAATGACCAAGGCCGAGGCAGGGGAGTATTTGAAGTATGACCGGGCACAGGACATGACTTATTTAAAAGAAGGATTGGAAAGGGACATGGAAAGCACCATGATGGAGCAGTACAGGACTTCATATCTCGAGCTCCTTATGGAAATGGATCAAGAAGCCCTGAACTATGGAAACACTGGAAATAAGTCGAAGGTTATGCATTATAACCACAAGATCAGGAGCATATTTTGCACAAGGATTAAGGAAGCATGGGAGTTCAAGTTAGTCAGAATCACCAGTCGAATATTTGTGCAAGATTATCTGAGATATGCCCACAAGCAGTTTGGGACGCAGGCATCAGAAGAAGAGGATCCGGATACTGTTATCGATGACTATATCTCTACCCCTCCTCCTGATGCCAACCCACAGCCGACCCAACCAGCGGTGCAAGCATCTGCCTTGCCACCAAGAGAACAAGCACCTGTTACCACTAATCCACCCACCCAGCCCGAGCAAACATCTACTGCTGCTGCATCTGAAAGTCAGCCCGTGCCTCAAGCACAAACAAGAAGGAGGCTGGTGAAACAAGCTGAGAAAGAAAAAGAGAAACCAACAAGGGCACCGGAGCCAAAAGTGGTAATTCAAGAACCCGAGCCAAATGCAAGGAAAGTGGCAGCACCTGCAGATCCAAAAGATAGAGGCAAGGGAATAATGCCACCACCACCTCCTAAACGAAAAGAACAAATTGCTCGAGACGCTGAGATAGCTAGAAAAATGCAAGAAGATGAAAATGCACAGGCAGGTGTGCTGGAACAGCAAATGTCTGAAGAGCCGCCCAGTGAAGCCGAGATCAGAGAAAGAATAAGGAGAGAAGAACGGGCAATGCAAGATACAGAAATACTGAAAAATATTGAAAAGGCAAAAGCTGCAGAAGAGGAGCAAATGAGAAAGAACATTCAGCAGACAAAGGATGAAGAAGCTGCTAAGAAAATGCAAGCGGAGCTAGAAAGTAGAAAATCTGGAGAAGCTGAACAAGGGGATGATGAGGAACTGATGATTACAGGCGGAAAAGAGGGAACCGGGCTGAAAATTAAAGAAGAACAACCTCCTGCATGGACTGGCCCCACTGCTCACGATAGGCAAACCATCTTGGGAGGCATAAGGGAGAGACTGAATGAACAAATCGAAGCAAGGATTGATCGAGGAGAGGCGCCTGAACAAATCCGTTATCAGACAGAGGCATCCCGAATCATTGATCCTCTTGTTGGCACGGCTAGGATTGAAGCAGTCATCGCTCCAGAAGGTCCATCTGCAAATCCAATCACATTGTCAGACCTGGTAAAGGACAAAGCTGTTGAGCAGCAAAAAGCTGAAGAGCCACAAGCTAAAACAAATAAACCGCAAGATGTGGCTGAGAGGAGGAAGAAGATGTTGGAGGAAGAAAAGGAGGAAATCCCAAGGGAAGAACAAGAGTTTATGGACCAAATGGCGCCTATCTTCCAACGTCCTGTCGGACAAGCTGCAAGAAATAGGGAGGAGGAGGAGGAGGAGGTATCAACTAATGTTGATCCTTACTTTCTTGTACTTAATTTTCCAAAGCCTGTAATGACTGAGTACAATACAATCAATAATGTAATTAAACAGGTTGAGGAGGAATCTAGAAATGAAGCAGCTGAGGAAGGAGGAGAACCAAGTCAAAGGGAGCATGAGGCAGGATCCAGTAATGAACCTAACCAAGGAAATCAAAGCGGATCAACAGATTGGCACACGAGTGAAGACTTAGAGTCAATTGGTTCTGTTAGACCAATTGAATTTTGGTCTGAAAATACTGTAAGGCACCGGATGGGAGTGACAAAGCAATATGAAAAGAAGAAACTAGACAAAGCAGACTTGGAGGTTAAGTTCAATGGGCGGATGGAAGGGGCTGAACGGTACGCAAAAATATTAAAGATGATCGTGCCAGATAAGGGATTCAGCCCAGAGATCTTGCTCCACCCCACAGTTGAAACGTTCTACAGAAACCAAGAATGGGGGAACTTCATGTTGCACCATGAGGAAGATGGATTTGTAGAGCTAACTCGAGAATTCTTTTGCAACATTGAAGTCAGTAGTAGGAGGACTTGGATCCGGGGTCATGTTATTGACATCTCATCTGAATGGTTGAATACATTCTTTAAGACCCCGGATATTCAAAATGAATTCCCGGCGGGAGAGATTTTGATGAAGAGAGGAAAGACGAAGAAGGCTGCATTGTACTCAGCCATAGCTAATAGCATGACAAGGGTACCCACTCCGGACCATACATTCGATACGAACTGGCTGAAACTGCACTTCATGCTAACCTATGAGTTCTACATGTCAAAAATCCGACCCAACTCGCACCCACACAATACATCTGGAGGTGTTCTTGTGGGACTCGCAAAGTTGTGGCATGGAGTGAAGCTAAACGTAGGAAGGCATGTCTTTGAAGTTCTGACGACCCGGATAGAAGACAAGCAAGTCTAGTGCTATCCAAATCTGATCCGAAGAATCTGCATAAGCCAGGGTGTCGATTTAAGTGCGTTTACAGCCGACGAGCGAATAAGGGTGAACCCTCCTATCAGTGTGCCAAAACTCCCTCTGCGCGAAAGAATCACATACTCATTGCCTCAGCTGCCTGGTGACTCTGAGGCTCAATCTTTGTTCATATCCGGTGGTCAAGCACCCTCCACAAGCAAGAGAATCAGGCCATCTAGGGCCAAGAAGGGAACAAAGAAAGCCCGTACTGATGCGGGACCTTCAACAACAATGCAAGAAGAAGCTGAGCCAGAGCAAATTCTGACTCCACCTCGAGCTCAACCGCAATCTCAGATGCCTCCCCCAAGCCAAAATGTCTCCCAATATCCTGCTGATTCCCAAGCGATCGACCTGATGAGCAAGATAAGTCAATCTATGCTCGAAGGAATGAAATCGATAACTGATGTTATAATAACAAGTCATGAGGAACAGCGCAAGAGGGCAGAAGAAGAACGCCAAGAGCGTAGGAGAGAAAAAGAAGAAAAAAGGAAAGAGAAATTGGAAAAGGAGAGGAAGGAGGAAGAGTTTAAGAAGCTGGTGATGGAAAGAGAAGAGAGGATGCAAAGAGAAAGACAGGAAAGTGATGAGCGAAACAGAAAGATGATAGAGTCATTGCTCCAAAGCCAGAATCAGATCATACAGACTCTATTCAAGAAGATTCCTGACGATGTCGGCTCCTCCAAGAAATCTGATGAGAAGAAAGATGGTGATTCCTGATCCAGTCATTTGCGAGCTTAATTGTAAATATCATATAAGAGAATTTCAACTCATTCGTGCAAGTTCAATCTGATTGCAAATGAAATCTCTTGTAATTGATATAACTACTACTTTCAATCTGGAATTTTGTAGTCCAAACAACAATCTTCATTTGTGTTTGTTTTATTCTTGAAAAGATGTCTGACAGTCCAAGATGAATAAGTGACTGTCAGGCCAAAAATATGCTGTTGACGTACTCCGTATGTCAGCAATGCCTTTTTACTGCTTTAAATTAAATAACCAGCAAAAGTATGCATAAACCTGTTCTAAATTCACATGTTGAATTTAGGCTTGTGATTAAATTTTCAAACTTTTAAATTGGGATAATATAATTGAGAACATGCATGACACGAATTCCTAAGGTTTTGAGCTATAAAAATTTAATGATGCGATCAGCTTATTGGGTAATAAATCTGCATGTTGAAAATTTTGATTGAATAAATTGTTAGAATTAAGCTTTGATTAAATTTGAGAATATTGTACGACATGAATCAATCCAACCTTGTGAGAATTGAGCCATGAGTCATTTTTACTCATTTAATTTCTTTGATGTGTGAATCATTTTGATTAAAGGAAACTAGAACTTGCAATTGGGACCGATTCAAGACCATGCCATATTTCAAAAATCGAGCACATGATCGAGGCACCTAGAAAACCCAAATTTTTGGCCTTCGTTTGAATTCCAAACCCAAAAATATCTTCCCCTTAGGATTAACCACTTTGAGCCTTTAAGCCTAATTTTTCTTTGAAACCCTCTATATTTTTCCAAGCCCTATAAAAAGACCAATACATTCAACCCAAGTGTGCAAGAATAAATTCTTTCAAGGCATTAAATTTATGATTATCAAAATATATTAATCGGTATGCTTTGAACCGATTCAAAAAAAAATGTTGAGTTTCATTCAACACAAATAAATTGCAAATGACAAAGCAATTAGACAAAGTCTAATGTCATGCAATAGAAAAAGAAAAGCAAAGGAAAGAGAGAAATATTGATGATCATGAATTCTATAATAAAAATGCCAAGTTACGATGGAATAAATTCTTGTCACTTCTTAGCCCAATAATTTCCCTATCCTACCGAATGTTACAACCGTATGCCCCATTATAACCCTTAAATAAGACCTCGGGATCTCGATTTGAGGAAATGAGCCGGTGGCGAGTTGGTCTGATTGCAAGCTTATGGGATAATTTAATTAAACTTGATTTTGAGTGTTCAATGATTAAACCTATTTGAGAGTGAGTGAATTTTCCGATTCTCTCATACGTGAGGCTCAATTTCATGCAATTTCATGAATTATGTTCGTGTCATACCTTAATTCACATTCTTAATCTTTGCATCTTTCAAACATGATATGCATGAAGGATTGACAATAATGCTTGATTTGTAGGCCCGATGTAGTGAGCAAGTATCATTTCATTAAACACTGCAATCAAGGGAATTTAATACTTGTAGTTTTTGATTATCTTATCCCAATCCAAAAAGAATGAAATTTATGAAGCCACGAAAATGAATTGAATATGTAGAGTCCGTGTTCTTAGGAACATTGACTCTGACTGCTTGGGGACTACCAGTATTAAATGTGAGGATGTTGATAATGGCCAGAAATGTCCATTATTTTCAATCCATTTCCGTGTCTGAAACGGGCATTTGATCACATTCCGGTCTCATTAAATAAGAAAGCAGTAGAATTAGACTGATTTATGCATATTTGTAAAAATAATAAGCTGGTAAGAAAAATACATAAATATGTAATTTTATTACACATTTATGTTAGAAAAATCCTAAAACATGAGAAAAAGAAAAGAAAAGAAAAAGGAACGAAAAAAAGATGGGCAAAAGAATAAAATAGGCCCACGAAATACAAAAAGATGGGCAAAAGAATAAAATAGGCCCACGAAATACAAAAAGATGGGAAAAGAAAGAAAAGACCCACAAAAATACATGTTTTGGCCCACCAGGCCCAGTAAGGCGAGCCAGTCGCGAGACTGTGCCCTGTCGCGAGACGTGACCTCGCGACTAGGGGCAGTCTAGCGACACAACACCCCAAGTGGAAGGATGACCAGTCCAGAAGGACCCTGTCGCTAGACTCATGGCGCGAAGCATGGTCTAGCGACACACGAAGGTTCCGCGCCACAACTCGCAGATGGAGAGAGAACCCTGTCGCTAACCACCCGTGTCGCGATACATGGCCTCGCGACAGGGAGGTGTCTCGCGCCACAGAAGGAGAAATCAAAAGAGAGCCAAGACCCAGTCGTGAAGCTTTGCAACATGAGGCCTCGTTTCGCGCCACAACGCGTAACCCCGCGACATGGCTGAGATGTATGTGATGTCTTGCGACACAATGGGCTTCAGACCAAGGCCCATGGGTCTAGGGTTTCACCTCTATAAATATGTGGTGATCCCTATGTGCCCAGGGAGTTAGACATTCATTCTCTTGAAGACATAATTTGGAGAAATTTCTCTCTAGGTAGTAGTTTAGTTTAGTTTAATAATTTTTTTTTGTATTATTTAATTTATGTTCTAGTTTAGCTTAGACAGCTTTAGATTAACTTTTGTATTTCAGTTTAGCTAGATAGCCAGTTTTATATGTTGCTTTTATTGTGGGGTTTTTGATTTAGGGTTTGAAATACCCCAAATCATGGGCATTTTCAAATCCACTTTATAAAATGGGAGAATATTCATCAAATGGTGTCCCAAAAGTCATGAAATGGGTGTTATAACCCATGGATTTAATGTTTTCTTTTTCTTTTGGGTCATTTGACCCTTATTGTTATTTTATTATGTTCACTTTTCTTATTTTCTTGGATAATGGAGCATGTTTGGGTGTGATCAACCCTAGATAGGGATTTGCCTTATTTTAAATATCGTCTTAGTTAATTTCATTTTTATTCAAGCATGTTCTAGGTATATTTAAATTCTTGTTTGGTTATTTTGGGTTAGAATCACTTTTTGATCTGAAATAGGGTAGATCACGTTGTTTGCATGCTACTGTTCCATTTTGCTTTTCTGACTCGTGTCATTAACCACCCATGTCGCCAACCTCTTCCTGTCGCGAGGCCACGTCTAGCGACAGGAAGGTTGTTTCGCGACATGGATGCTTAGGGACACTTGTCTTAATATTTTGAAAACCTCAGTCGCGAGGCACTCCTGTCGAGAACCCACGGTTCGCGACACAACCCCTGCTTAGCGACTGAGAACCAAAACTCTTGCATTTTTGTGATACGGCTCTGTCGAGAAACCCCTGTCGCGAACCCACGGTTCGCGACACACTTTTGTTCCGAGACAGGAAATTATGCCTTGTTAAAATCTTTGAAAACCCAGTCGCCAGACCATCCTGTCGCGAGGCCACGTCTCGCGACACAATCCCCAACTCTAGCGACTGGGACCCAAACACTTAGAAAATTTTCAGTTAAGCTTTGTGGCGCCATGCTCCTGTCGCGGGGTCATGCCTCGCGACACAACCCCAGTCTAGCGACACAAAGCTTAACCTTCCAAAAATTTCTAAAAGCATCCTGTCGAGATACCCATGCCGCGAGTCTTGGTTCGCGACACAATTTATGGTCTCAAGACAGGATCCCTATCTCTTTAAATCTCAAAATTCCTAATTCTCTATCTATACTGCATCACTCACATTTTAACCCCACGGGTTAAGGTGCAATATCCCAAGATTGCAGTATAAGGCGTTATGCTGCCAAAATTTTGATTCTCCATTTTCTCCATTTAAATGATTGAACCCTTAACTCAATAATTAAAGATCATGATTAGCAATAATTAAGGTCAATAATTACCATGATTAAAGGATTTTTGTTCAATTCTCATTAAAATACTTTTCTATAAACAAAACCTTAATGTCTTAAACAGATAATCTGGACTGTAATTAATTATGTGTGAAGGATTATTTAAGTCATTAACTATGGATTAATTCCATACCCGTGCATGAGAAATCAATGTCTCTCATGCAAGGAATCTCATTTCATTTCATTTTATTTTGTCTTTCTTGTGATTGTGTGAAACAACTAGTAAATAATATATCAGACTAATGTTGGCGGGTATTCCCACACGGATAAACTAGCTCGTAGTCTGAATATTCATTACTAGTTGTTATTTTGCATGGTCTGGGTAGTAGTTGGTGGAAGCCTTGGCGGTTCGCCCATCCGGGATTATAATAGCTGCTCAGCTGACTCCTATCCAGATACAGTTTTACTTTCTTTATCTTAATTTTCAAACCCAAATTCTAATCTGTGATATAAATCCGCTAATAACTGTCAATATTGGCTGATACATATTGCAGAAAGGAAACGTGTAGGTTTTTATCTGAATCGCAGACGGTGGGGACCCAACTGGTAGCGACACTGCCATTATAGGGTTTCTGCCTTCTAAATTCATCCATCCGAGTAATTGGGAAACTGGATAGCAGATGTTTGCAAGTCCACCTGATTATTCCGCCACCATATTTAGCCCCACGGCTGCTTCATATCTGTGTCTCATCTTCTGTCTTCACCCACCACTATATCTTGGGTTAAATTATTTTACACTTACTTATACCCATATGCATGATAATATTATTTACTATTATGGTCGATATTATTTTGGGATCCTTCCCGTGGACATTAGAAGTCTAGATTTAAACAGATACTGCGTATTAAATTTCCAACAAAAATTCATTTACATAATCCGGATCTGAGTAAGGGATAAACTCCTCAGTTATGACTAGTTCATATTCTATCGGGGGTTGATTTTGGGAAATTAGAAGCAGAGTCAGTGATTAGGTCTCGTCTAGACTGAAAGGGTCTGTGTTCTTAATGAGAGTCTAGTACCTGTTTAGGGAATGATTTTCAAATTTATTCATTTTCCAAAATTGCTATGCATTGGGAATTTAGTCTTGACTGTCACACCGAGATGGGATCCACTTGGATTCAAATACAGTGTGATACGTAATTCTAGAGGAACAATGCGTAGGCCTTGGTTATCTTCTAAGATAGGGTTAAGTTCCTTTCAACTGCTATCCTCTTCTACCAAAACCTAATTTCGAGTCCTGAGTGAGTGCATCCGGAACAAACTAATTTGTTAGTTCGTTTCATTAGTTTGTAACTCATAACCACCCGGAAGGAAGTGAACACTGTATGTGGTTCATCGAGAGCTGGGAATTCTTGATCCACTTCCGGTCATCCTGACTGGGGGCTCTTCTTATACTACCAGGGTAACTCTCTCAAACCTCCGAGTGATAGGATTTTAAATGCTTTCTTTATTGCTTTATTTTAACTGCTTTCTCTAGAGGTCACTCGGTTGTACTGAGAGTAGTGGAACTGCTTCTAGGTTTGAGAGTTATGGGATAGTTCAGGCTTGATTAGACTCTTTGGGTGTGACATGGGGGAACGATAGCAGTACTTGGCAATTCAACTAATGAACTGTCAGGTGTTGCTTATCCACTACAGATGAAATAACATACCCTGGCCGGGGCAGTTATGAATCTATGGTATCTTAGAATTTGTGGTCTTAAGAACATGTAAACTCATACTGTAAGTACCTGTCTGTTAAAGGGAACATAGTACTGAGAGCATGAGAATTAGTTGTCTGATAGGATTATCCCAAACAAAGATCTGTGTATAAAAACGGAAGTTTAATAATGCTTTATCTAAACCTTGTCCAATTTTTACCCTTTTCTCACTGTCCATTCTGTCGTCTCTCTAAATCAGCTTCATAGATAGCATAGTTTAGATTTACAGCGTTCCTTAGATTAATTCTACTGCTTCCATAGAGTAAAATTACATGCTTTCTAGACCTAACTTTAACTGCTTTGTAGCTTAAACTTATCTGCATTCTAGAATAGAATTTTACGTGTTTTGTAGAATAGCTTTGATTGTTTTCTTAACTAGCTTAATTTCAGTAAAGTAATTGTTAGACAACTTCTCAAACTGATTCGAGTAACCGAGTTGAAAATCTTATAAAATGACGTGGGCCCTGCTTCTATCGCACATCCTCCAGTGAACGATCCGGTCTTACTATAAATTACTGCAATTTTTACACCGCGCGCTTTCGGGCCACAGTTTCTTAACACGAGTAATAAAAACATGACAACCTATACATACACCCCTAATCCCAACGTCATCCTCATAAAGTGATTTCATTAAATAAAAATCAAGACCGGGATTATCTTATTTATTTAGAAAATACTCGTGTGGGAAATTGTCAAAAGTTTCATGCACACACAACAGGGCCTCTTCATCCTTTAGCAATTTCTTCTACGGAGTCCAACTGTCTACTTCCCTCAAAATTTGTGTCATTGTTATTTTGATTCCTTGCTTTCCCCCAAACTTGTTGGGGAAGAGTGACTTAAGGCAATCTCCAACTCAATATTCTATTTTACAATTATATTATCTCTATTTTCTAGTTAAATTAAGAGTTTCCACTATCCCTCTCCAACCCACAATTCTATACTACCTCCGTCTCAATTCAATTGTTACATTCCCCTGCGACACGCTTGCCGATACATATTTTTAACGATTTATAACTTAAATTGTGTATAATAAAAACTTATAAAAAGTTTATTGTCTAAAACTACTAGATTGGACGAATCTAACAAGATCTCACTTAACTATATTTTTCCTACATAACTATGATAAAAATTTGAATCAAAGTTAAACAGTGAATAGTGTCAAAAATTCCAACGTAACATTTATATCGAGACGGAGGAAGTATTTCCTTTTACAATAGAATATTCCATTTTGATTCCATTACTTTTCATAGTATATTATATTTTATCTATCAATTAATTTTAATACATATTTATATGTAGAATATTTAACTTTTATTTTTTAAATTGTTTAATTTAAAATAAAGATTTAAATCTGAAATTAAAACAAAAGCAAAAATAATAAGAAATAACTAAAAGCAAAAAAGTCAACAAATAGAAAAAGCAAAAAGAATTTAAAAAAAAAAGTGCTGTAAATTTAAATTAACAAAAAAAAAATACTACTTATCTTAAAAGAACAAATTAAAGAGAAAACATAAAAAAATAAAATAAATAAATAAATAAATAAGAGATACCGTCGTGAACAGTACCACAATAAAAAGCGGGATACTGTTCAATATTGCAATATTTTGCTGTACCGGCCGCAATCTTCCCAGTAACATTGGAGCGGCTGCTCTGTTGTTTTTGGCGTCAGACGCCATTCTCCTGTTTGCGCTGGAGATGGTCTGAGAATCAGTCCACTCATCGGTTGGCTTATATTTCGTGGACGGGACGTACATAGAAGTGGTGTTTCTGGTGCTGCAATGCGAAACACATGTCATCATGATTGACAACCTAAATCCCCCAATTTCTAACTGAAAAAACAAAAAATAAATAAAAAAATCACCTGTATAAACATTCAAGTACATACTCAATTTGTTACCCGGCTTCCTCTTCTAAAAGGAAAAAAAAAAAAAAAAAAAAAAAAAAAAAAGAAGAAGGAGGTACATACTCAATTATGTACACAGTGAATAAATTAACTTGAAGAAAAATCGTTAAATCAAGACGTGCTCAACATGAAAGATAGCACGGGAACAGTTTAAACAATTAACATCAAACGCCAGCTTCTTAAACATGCTCTGGGATACACCTGCCACAATATTAGCACCGTGCCTGAATTTTAGTCTCTGTACTATCGATTATGGATGATTAATGAGTAGTGATACTCGTACTCGATTCAGGACTCGGCTTGAAAAAAATAGACTCGTATTCGACTATTGCTAGTCGGCTCAAGCTCGAGCTCGAGTCATGCATATCAAGTCAAGCTTTAGTACTTGAGCATTTGAGCTCGACTCGATAACGTAACGCCCTTGACACACATTTTAATTAATTTTCATCTCATACTTGCCCTCACACTCTACTCTATATTATATTAGAAAATATATCAATTATTTAAAATATCTAAACGAGGAAAAATAGTCACTCTTAAAAAACTAAAATATATTTTTAAAAAATTTTAGTCATATCTTATTTGTACAATAACCAACACAATATTCAAATATTAAAATGAATTGTGTCTTTTAGGCTATGGTTAAAAATTCAAAATCAAATGTTAAGAAAAAAAAAATCAAACTTAAGCTACCCACTCGAGCTCGAGCTTAGAAAAAAAAATACTCGCGGGCTACTTGAACTCGATGGTACTCGAGCTCGAGCTCGAACTCGAATATTTGCTGTTAAGTTCAAACTCAAGTACCATGACACTCAAGCTCGACTCGATAACACCCCTACTATTAACAGGCATTGACTCAACTATTGGAATCTTTACAGGGTAGAGATTAAGTGGCGATTACAATATAATCGGTTTCTATCCGTCGGTAAAAAAAACAAAGGATTGTGTGTTTACCTCACTGAGTTCATTAAAAGGGTGTGGCGTTCTCTTGACAAATTGAGCCAACATGATGAATAAGAACATATGACGTTTAATATAGCAATTGAACGGATTGGGGGAAGGGATTTTGCAAAATAATTGTTGAGATTCCACATTGGTTGTAATGTGGCCCGACTGGTTGGGAGCAATTCCTTTTCTTACCAATTAGTTTTAGGTGTGAGAGTCTCATCTTGTTGGGACCCTAACTCCGACATTAGTATGATATTCTCTACTTTTGGCAGAGCCCTAGCGGTTTTGTATTTGGGCAACTCCCAAAAGCCAAGTTAGGTGGACACATACATGCAAATTATTCTTTCCTTGTTTTACTGATATGGGACTTGGGTTTGTACCCCAACACATCTATGGTTGGTTTTCTACATGGTATCAGAACCATGATACTTTGGTGGGTATGTTTGATATAGGATTTGGAATTTGATTTCGAGATGGATATCATCTAGATGGGAGGTTGTTGAGATTCCACATCGGTTGTGTTATAGCATCCCCTTGGTTTATATGGTTGGGTGCAAGTCCAACTATCAACAATTTATTTTAGGTGTAAGAATGGTGTATACATTGAAAAATATTTAGATAAGTGGGTCTTATGATTCGGTATGTTTGAAGCATTCAATCCAATGGAAAAAGGAAACTTACCAAAATATATCAAAGAACAAGTACCTGGCTTCTCAAGATGACTCAAGACCGACTGATACGAGATCTAACCCTCTCAATTTCGTCCTGTTTAAGACCATTTAGTTCTTGTGATGTGGCTTCACTTTGTGGTATGGTAGCGATGTGCAATTATTCAGCATTTTGTTCTTCCTGCTTAAGACCATTTATTCCTTGCGTGGTCTCCCTTTCGATTCCACTCTCGGCTCAGGGGCGGGGCTTTCCACGAAGCTTCCAACACTTCTCTCGAGTATGTTGTTCTCATCTATTGCTCCTCTTTGCTTCAAGGGCTACTCTTTCTATGGGGTTTAAAGCAATTTTGGCACCACCAGTCGTAGCCATCATTGCTGAATTATCGACATTTCGTGGTTCCAGCATCACAGTCATACTCTCTTCTCCACTTACTAATGATAGCTACAACTAAGGAAATCGTTTGGGTGCTGGCGGCCTGTAGTACAATGCACCTGCTGGCAATTATTATGCCATTACAGAAACCGGATTGTACAACTAAGGCTCGGGAGTTCCTGTCTACCAAGGACCTGTATTCTCACTTGGTCAAACTTGATTTAGTCCGCACGGAAAATCATCATCTGTTTTTCTCATTATGTTTTTTTAAAAGATACTGCATCAGCTGCGCACTTAGGCCTTGGTCTTTATCAAATGAGTTACATTAGCCTCTTATCAGAGCAAAATAGCGTTGATAAGAGGTTAATAAGACCCACCAATAAGACCAATGAAACAGGGCATTAGTATTTTTATCACCTTGTAATGGTCAAGTTCCTGCCACAGTGAGGTGACTTAAAATGATTGGCATATTTAGTCACTGTTTTCGTTCCTTGTTTTGCTGCCAATGCCATCATGTTCATCTTGACTACATAAACCTGAGCCACATCTTTAGACATGGAATATGTCTCATGGATGGCATCCCAAACGTCTTTGGCAGTGTCCAAGAACTTACACATGTCCCTGATTTCCGGGCCATGGATCCATAACCACGCCATGGTCTTATCAGTCGTTTGATTGTCAATTGAATGACATTCAATTGTGTTACTCCAGTTTAAAAATATGTTGTGTGAAATCGTTCCTACCAATTTCATTCAATACTGCTATATTCCAAAGTACTGTATTATCCACAATTTTCTTCCAAAAAATAAAAGAACATACTATTATTATGCCAAAAGTTGGATGATCTTCCAGTCTTCCTCCTGATTCGGACGATGCCACAAGTCACATAGTACTGGAGATTTCTAGTGGTGGCATCGAATCCCTTGGAACAAAAACACATACTGACTAATGTAGCAGATTTAGTTTAGCAAGTATATAAGTTTTTTTTGTAAATCATGGTTGGACTAAAAATCAAAGAATTACTCAGAAATTTCATATACCCTTGAGTCAAAAAGTTTATGAATGTCAATGCATCACCATAGCCACATTTTGTCAAAGGATATCACAAGGCCATTTATCCAATAAATATAACTCACTCAAGGACCATATAGAATCCACTAAATCCACTTCCAACTCGTGTCTCACGACAATCTAGAGATTCCTGTCTCTGAACTCCTATCAGCATAAAATATGGACTTTCATAGTAAAAGCAAGGCATATGCAACATAATAAACCCAAGCAAGCATTTTAAACAAGGTAGTCTGGGAATTCAGTCAGAAAAGCGGCACAGACAGCAACAGCACTCCCACCAACAAAACACGATGAGACCACAAATCCAAAATCAGTGGGTGGGGAGGCAGCTGTGCTGTGCTGTGCTGTTTAACGTTAGGGTGTCTAGGGCACAGTACTTCTAGTTTCGAGTATTGTAGATGATTACATTATACAACTAGTTAACCTGAAAAGCTACTACCTACACAGATAAGCAGACACAACAGGCACAGGCCTCAGCAGAAAAACATGGAGTCGCGGACACTCTCCTGTAACTTGGGCATGGGGGGTATAGCAGGAGCCCCACCTGGTGCTGACCCATTGTGGCTTGAGGAGGTTTCTGAGACATCTTCAAATTTCATCCACTGTCCCAACTGGGTGGCGGCCAAGTGTGCATAGCAAATTGGGGCAACTGCACAATGCATGGATTACAAGAGTTACAAGATTGGATGTAAAATGACGGGAAAGTGCATAAATCACTGTTAAGGTTTAGCAATGTTACCAATAGAAATGGCTGTAGTACTGCGCTGATACCTGCAAATGCAAGGAGAAGAATTTTGGGATTTAGACAAACTGCTGTGTTTGAATGTTTGTGTTTATTGATGGTGCACTTACACATAAGACAATGCATGCACAAGCTCCTGCAGATCATCGACAGAAAACCCAATATCATCCAGTAGTACATGGTAGTGTGTTGGCCTAGTGGTTCCCTGTAGAAAAGCTCGAGACAAAATTAGCATACTCTGACAGGTGACACATATCTTTCACTATTAAGAACTCAAAAGTGAAGCTTGATAAAAGATGCTTACAATCATCCCAGCATGCGCACACATGTAAAAATCGTAATTTCTCGGATGACAGACTTTGTTATCTATAACAGTGCCTGAATAATCAGAATATCAGTAAAAGCATTAAATACAATTTACAGTTTCTTCCCTAGGATTTGTAAGGGAGGCAAACATAGCGTGCCATCACACGGTATGATGATAAAATCTGAAAAATCATCACCTGGCTGCACGTTGTCTGGAGAGTTTGGTAGGAAAAACTTGGTGTGGTGATTTTTCTGTGCAATAATAAGCATGAACTTAGGAGCCCAATTCTCATCAAGGAACTTGCAGGCCTGCAGAAAACAGTGATGTCATATTTCACATTTAGAAAGAAAAATTAAATAAAATCCATAGAATGAATCTAAATGTGGCACTGACCTCTATAATTTGGCTCATTTCGACATTGAGCACTTGATTGAACTGTGATTCACTAACACCATCTCTGATACACCACCCAAAAAATAAAAAAAGAAAGAGAAAAAGAAAAAGGAAAAACGGAACATAGCATTAATAATCAGGAATTTGTGTTCCCTTGTGCCCCAATTTGATATGTCAGTGTGTGTAGCAAGACAACTAAATCTAGATAAAAAAAAAATTACACTACTTTCCAAAATGTAAGATCAAATCAGATGGAAGAATAGACAATCGAAAAATATAACCACAATTGTTGTGGCACGAGCTGGCTTTACAACTTTAGGCTTTACCTGAATATGATAATCTGGTCTGGCTTTCTTTTCCCAGAACTGACATAGAAATCTACAAGAATCTCCCTGCAATTTACCAAGGCAAACAAGACAAGTAAGTTTCATGGACAAGGCATCCACTTTGCCTTCTTAGATGAAACACAGGCAAGACTTTGATTGTTTCCCCAGCCACAATGATTTACCATCAGGATTATCAAAAAGTACTTTGTGAAATTAACATATTCACACTACGGATGAGTTTGACAATGTATATGGCAATTAGAATTAATTTCAAGAATGTAAACATCAAAAGAATTGGATAGCTTAAGCCAAAGAGTCTCAGTCTTGCCTCATAATGCCATCATCTTCAGTGTCCGAGACACGTTTGTAGAGGGAATCAATCATTTCAACTTTTGGACCCTGAGTGCGGACAGCCGCTCGATAACGAGAAATTGAAGGCCATTGCCTTGAGCTAACAACCTGGATCATTTAATTTACAATGATTAAAGGAAAAACTCTAGGATACTTTAGCTTAGCTTTCTTCAGAATCATAACCATAAAATTTTTAATCAAAAAAAGAATGCAGAGAAAGACAGGGCTAGAACTTACTGCAGCAATTGATGGAATGTCAGACTGGCCAGGTGAGCCATGTGAAACATCCATACCAAGAATTAATGTGGGGACTTTAGATACCATAGGGATGGAAGGTGAAAGCTCATTAGCTAACACAGCATTCAAACCACCAAGCTGCCCAGAAAGGAGAAAATTAACAGAAGACACAAAAATCAGAGTTGTCGTCATCACAATTGCATCATACAGTTAATCAGAGCAACCAACCTTAGCATTTATCTTCAACAACAGATTCGTCAGATACTGATCATTGGCTGCTCTCAAGGGTGCCAGGCATTGTGTAACAACTCCAAAATCAGCCAAGTTCTTACGCTTCCAGGGCCCATATATATCACAATTTTTCCGCTCAGGAAGCAAGCAAAGTAAGAACTTAGGTGGACCGGGAAGCTTTGACTGCACATGCTCAAACATTTTCTCCACCCTAACCATTGGGGGAGCTCGTCTGAACTGTTGATCCTCTTCGAAAACATCAAAAGGATCTTCCACGGTCTGACAGGATGTAAATTACAATGCTCAATCAATAATAATACCTAGCACACAAAATAACAATTGAAGGATGTGAACAAAACATGAACATACAATTCCTTTATCTTTGCCAACTCTCATCAAATCTCTAACAAGACCCCGTATGTCGCAACGAGCTGAGAAGTTCACTACAGCCCAGCGTTCAATCTTACTCGCATAAACAAATCTCTGCAGTAATATGGCAAATGGCTTTGAGAAACACATGGATAGAAGTGAATCATGTTTTAGTAAAATACTGAAAACCCAATACCTTATTATTGAAATTCCATCTTCCGTTGCGAACAAACAAATCCTCTCCATTAGCAACTTTCAGCTGTAATATGCAATCATTGTCAGAAGCAAACCACAAGCGCAGTAAAATGAATCCAGCTGGGAAAATGGTAAAATATTACTTACTTTAGGCGCTGGCAGAACACGAGCATCGACCTGGGTGAAACCGCTGCTGATGGAAACCCCACAAGAACGCAGCATTGGCACTGAAGCATAGTCATTGATTTTCAAAGCCTATCACCACCGAGTACCGAGTTAGAACGAAACAGTGAAAAATAAAGAGGTTCGAGAAGCCTTCGAAAAGAACGCATACATGGGTCAAAACTGACATCCTCTCTTGAGGTTTCTGACGCGATTTTTCCACCAAGGCTGCTCTTTGAAGTGTAGTTAAAGCTTTTGTGTAACGTTGCAATGAGACCAATGAACATAGCTAATACAAACACAATGCCAATCAATATGATTTCGATGCAAATTTATATAAACAATTCTAATTAGCAATCCCACCTCAATTGGGAAGTATGTCGGACGTTTTGGCCTTCCAACATTAATGCACGGCAAGTCACCAGAATATCGCAAATCGATGTTGCGATAGTTTACAAAGTAGTCATACACAGTCACTTCTATTGTTTGAAATTCACCATCCTTACCTTTCTGCTTTAACTCGAATCTACAGGATTACAAATATTAATGTTGCAGACTCCAATCCGAACAGGAAACAAATTAAGAACATGAAACCTTACATTTGTTCTCTGCAAGGCTTCTCACTTAAACCAGTTATTCGAAACTCTTGGTTAGTTGGGCTGGTTGTCACCCTCAAGTTTTTCAGCGTGCGTTTGGCCTAATAAATTAAAATACATATCTGATCAATTAAAAACTTAAGAAACTTGATTCAAAAATCAAAAATAAGAAAACCTTTAACCACAACGTTCATACCTTCACCCAATCAAGTGAAAAGGGGTCGTTCACTTTTTGGTTTTCAACCAAAAAGTCGGCCAAAGGCCCAGGCCTGATAGTCATGGTTGTGGATACATCTGTATATTGAAATAATAAATGTAACATTGAAGGACAAGACAAAAGAAAGTAAATAGGGATAGAACATTACCAATGTTCAATGACAAACCACTTTGTGTGGTCCTAAAACTTGAGTGAAACCCACGGCAGCCTTGAATACCACCCCCAACATCAGCAAAGTTCTTTGGATCGTTATGGAAATATGATTGACGCACCAGCAGGCAACCCCTAACATTAAACTTGTATTAAGACAAGAATTCAATAATTGACATCCAAAAGAAAGCGCAAGACTTACTGCTTCGCTGCATGCTGCCTTAATATGATATCCAGAACTCGTAAAGCTTCTTGAGAGTTTTCGGATTCCTGGCCACGCAAAGCATTTGTTAAGGCCTGCATAGGGATTTTAGCAGCGAAGCTCAACTCCACTTTGTAGGTTTTAGAACGGTAAGGGCGTTTAAGCCTTTTCTTATCACTGTCATTAGGACTTCCATGGCCTCCAGGACTAGCATTTCCATTGTTCCTGATTGCCACAAACCCAACAGTTATGATCATAAGACATAACAATAACAATAATAGAAATAATCATAGGCTAAAATCCCTATAGCCCTTGTGCACCTGTTCGATGTGACATCATCGAGCACAACAGTAAACTCGAGTTTATTACGTGGAAGAGGCCCATCAGTGAACAGACTCTTCTCCCCATCATAAGCAAATTCCTTTCCAGCCAACTCAGTATCATACGTCTCGTGAACTCGGTCAAGCACTTTTCTTCCTACACCCTTGCCATCAACCGGGCGGCCATCCTCATAAAAGAGGGCAACCTACAGAGTTGATGAGAGTCAGAATATTAGAGATATTATAAATAACTCGATGAGAAAGTATAGAAGGAACGACAACAATAAAGAAATTGAAAACATACGCTGTAATGGAAGAAATGTCCATTCACATTGCTGACATTCACTTTGAAGTGATTAGTTAGTAAAGAAACCTTAGTTCCCCGTGTTCCTAAGCCTCTTCTAGCCATCGGGGTACGGACAACTTTTCTCACTTCAGATTCAGCTCTAAGGGGAGTAACATTTGGAGGAATTGGCGGCGGAAGAGGCAATGAATCTGACACCCCATTACCATCTTGTTCAGAGGGATCCATCCGCAACACTCCCAATAAACTTTTATCTAGTTACTCTGCACTTAAGCCGCAATAATTAATAAAATAAAAGACATGTATATACAGAGGGGAAAAAAAAAAGGATTCCACCAACAACAGATTCAGCAACAAACATGTAACTTTATTAAAGCAACATGAACAACAAAGTAATGCTTATACATAAGAAAGCCTATAATGTACTCTATAGAACAAGTGGTTATCAATGGTGCATTGTATGCCATTGACAAAACCTATTAACTTATTTCCATTAATAATAATTTTTTAAAGAAAATTAAAAATAATAATACTACCAAATTTTCATTGTGCTATAATAGCAAAATATACAGAATTTTCCTCTTAAATCTCCATTATAAACTAAAAATAACAAATTTTTACTTTAAAGAAATCAGTATAAACTTGCAGCAAAACCCAAAAAACGAAAAAGAACAAAACTTTATGAAAGAAAAGAGAAAAGGAAAGGAATTAAAGAATATTGTAGTACTACCTCCGTTCTCATTTAAATGCTCCATTTGCATAGTAGTAACTATTCATTGATTAACTTTGATCAAATTTCTAATATTGTTCTATAAGATAAAATATAGTCAAGTGAGATCTTGTTAGATTCGTCTAATCACGTAGTTTTAGAATATCAAATTTTTATAATTTTTACATATATACAATTTGAGTTATAAACATTTAAAAATGTGTATTGGACTGCGAATGCAGAAATGGAGCACTTATATGAGAACAGAGGAAGTACATAAAAAGGATAGAAATAGTCAACTAGGGAGCAATCAAACACAGGTTACATACACTTTTCCATCTAAAAATTATTATCCTCTTCGAAGAATTTCAAAAGACACACACAAGAAGAAAACACACACACACACACACACACACGGAATTAACTCACAAGCTAGAGAACTAGTGTATTTGTGTTTAGGAACACAAAATCCCCAAACCCAACGAACCTAAAATCTTCCATCCAGTCAAGATACACACATGCATTTCAACAAAATGGAACAAACGAGCACAGATCACAACATAAAAAAAACAACCAAGAAATTTAAGCCCTAAATCCGCTGTAAAATAGAAGCTAAAAACGCTGCCAAAGAAGTCACTACAAAATTAGCCACACGACGAACAAAAGCTGGGTCAACGAAATCAAGCCACATCACCAGAAAATGCCACAAATAGGTTGAGATACTACCAAAATCGCAGGAAAGAAGAAAGCAAATAGAAACACAAAACCCATTTCTACCGAAAAGTATTTTTTTTCCAAAAAAAAAAAAAAAAAACCGTTACCCAACCAAAATACCCACAAAAATTAAACCAGTGAAAACTTCTTTGTTCAAAAAATGGAACCTCAACAAACAAACCAGCTGCCCAGAGCAAAACCCTAGAAATGGGAGAAAAAGGGGCGAAGACTGGAAGACAAAAGGTCCTACACATAGAGGCGCTTCAATTAAGGGAAGAGGGAAAGGGTGAAGAGAGGAAACCTTTTTACAGAGAGCGGGGGGGGGGGGGGGGGGGGGGGGAGGGGGGGAGTGGGGCTGCTGTAGGGAGTGAGTTTTGAATAAGTGAAGGACAACCACCCTATTTACTTCGCAATAGGCAATAGCGACTGGCCACCGTACATGGTGTAAAGCGAAGAGTATGCTTTGGGATTCTTGAAGAATCACAGCCGTTGGATCATGTGTGCTCACGTCGTGAGGCCTAGATGCCTTCCACGTGTAGTGCGTAGGAATACGTACGTTTTATCCACGAGTACATAGTAAGTAGTTTTGTTTTTCTTGGGTAAGCACGAGTACATAACAGTAGTTAAGTCATTGACATAGTCATTATGCCAGTTTAATTGTTTTGTGCGAAATTCCTGATTGAATGATTCTTCGGTTCTTCCATCTCCCATCTCGTTAAATTTTACTAATAAAAATCTTATTAGTATTATAAGATTGAAGATCAAGAATATGTATAATAATTTATCAAAAAAAATATATGTATAATTAAAAATTTTATAAATTATATTTTCTTCACGGTATAGGTTATAAGTATTTAATTTTAGATATGGTTCATTGTTTTCTAAATTTTATTTTATAATAAAAATATAGTAAAAATATAACTAAATTTAATTTATTTAATTTCAGAATTTTAGATATCTGTTTATATATTTTTTTTTTAAATATTAGATTCTGTTATATTAGCCACTGTCTCGTTAAATCAAATGCAGTTTGGCTGAATAGTATGGGGCTCTGATAGCTTAAGCAAAGGTCTCGGGTTCGAACCTTTGTGTATGCAGAATTCTGCTTTGGGAGAGACAAGCCTTCAATGACCACCAGATCCTCGAGGGATTAGTCTTGAGCTCAATGTTGCTTGGGGATACCCGGTACACGCCAAAAAAAACCTCTGTCTCGTTATGTTATTGATGTTTGGTAATATGTTACTATTCACATACAGATTTTCACTTAAAGTTTTATCATAGTTATATAAGTTAAAATATACACAAGTGGAATCCTGTTAAATTCGTCTCGTCGTCTAATTTTTAATATTGAACTTTTAGAAATTTTACTTATACGGAACTTGAGTTATTAATGATTTAAATATGTATTGAACTGCGTGAAAAGTGGATTCGTAAAAAATATATTAATACGGAAGAAGTATTAATAGTTAAATAAATACTTCATCCGTCTTAAAATATTTATTACATACAAACTTTTCACGCAAATCAATGCATATTTTTAACCATTAATATTCAAGTTCGGTACAAGTAAATATTCTAAAAGTTCAATATTAGAAAACTACACAATGAGACGAATCCAATATCTCACTTGGTTATAGTTTAACTTGTATAACTATATATGATAAAAAAAAAAAAAACTTTAAATAAATGTGTGTGTGAATAGTACCACCTAACCAAATGTAACATACCAATACGGAAGTAGTAGTATACTAAGTTGTACTCCCTCCGTCCCACGAATTGTGGCTCGTATTCCTCTTTGGGCTGTCCCACGAATTGTGGTCACTTTCCATTTTTAGATAAATTTAATTAATATAAATATGATTAGATCTTAATGGTTTCTAAATCCCATTAAAAAGTAGTAATCACTTTTATTATTCTGCACAATTTCCAATACACTTTTATTTTTCTACACAAAGCCCCTTGCATTTCTTTTATTCTTCATATTCTAAAATTGGTACAAATAAAAATTATATAAAATATATATTATGAATCTAGACGTCTAGACGATTCTAACAAGACCACACTTGAATATTTTCTATAATTAAATCATTACAATAATATTTTGTCAAAGTTAAACAATAAAGAAAGTCAAAATTCATTAAAATTTTAAACACAAATACCCACATCACTTTAACCACTAAACATCACCACGCTCCACCATATAAATTACCGTGCCCAAAAGAAACGAGCCACAATTCGCGGGACGGAGGGAGTACGTAACAAAAGAAACAATAAACACTATCGAGGACTTCAAGTCTCAACTTTATGGGATAAAGTATTAGTAATATTTTAAAGTGTGTGTATATGAGCATATTAAAAGGATTTACGTACCAAACGCAGTTGGCCTGAGTGGTATAGAGCTCTGACAGTTTAAGCAAAAATCTCGGGTTCGAGCCTTTGTGTATGCAGAATTCTGCTTTGGGAGAGGCAACCCTGCAGAATTCTGCTCTGTGTATATTTGAGTGTTTCGAGGGTTAGCCCGTAAATAAATAATTAAATGGATTAATGTGGGCATGACACCGACAATGTCTCGGTTTTACGAATTTACCATTATTTGGATAAGATAAGTATGTTATAGTGTTGTACTATCTCCAATGGTAAATCCAAAACAGGGTAGTATTTTTTCTCTAATGGTACACTAAACACAAAATAGGGTAGCATTTTTTTTTTTCAATTGTATATTAAAACCACCAAACTCATTTTAAGTTTTTTATCAACTTTTTGAACAGTAAATATTCAAATTTGAGTTTCACTATTACAAACTCATTTCACTTTTTGCAATTAAAATTAATTGCAATTTCATCCCTACAATTGTTACAAATTAAATAATATACCATTTAAAAGACACATTTTTTCTAATTTTATATTAGAGTTAATAACTTTATAAATCATACATTTTTTTATTAAATTTATTTTTATATTTGATTATTCTAAATATTTTAATTATTTTATTTTATAAAATAAATTCTTAAACATAAACATAACTAATTTTTTTTTCTAAATATGTAATTTTTTTTGGCTTAACAGCCTATACAAGGAGAGAGATAGGGGGCGGGTGGGAACCGAACCTTCAACCTGAAGGTTGAAAGTGAGGGAGCTTGAGCACATGGGTCAAGTCTCGATCCCTACGTAATGTTTTTTTTTTAAAAAAAAAAATAAGTATTGAATTTATGTGGGGTAATGTATAAGTTATAAGAAATAATGGGTATGATGGAAATGATAAATAAGTTTGTATAAAAAAGAATATATAGAGAATATGTTTTTGGGTTTGAGTTTATTGTAAATGATTATAGATGAATTATTATTAGATGAGACATTTACTGTAAAATGAGTTTGAATTTAGTGTTGGCTATTGGAGATGGTCTTGCTTATTACAGTGGTCCATCCCCTTATGTTGCATTTCGCGAGTTACCCTATTTTAAATTATCAAATATACATTGGGGTGGTTGTAAAATTAATGCATTTAATGAAGAACAATTTGTTTGTTTTTTTTTTTGCTACGCAACCTATTAAGGCTAGGAAAAAAATGACAAGAAATAACTAGAATCATCTCTAACGACGCGTAAACCATGTATCAGAAGCATCAGACGCCAGCATATGTTTAACTTGGTCCAGGGGAAAGGCCCATGACGTAAAAAAATGTTCGCTATCTGCACCAGCTTAGCCAAACAATCCGCAACCGCGTTGCCCTCACGCAATATGTGCTCAAAGCGGCATGCATAGAATTGACACCTAAGCTCATTGATTTGCTGAAGATAAGAGGCCAGCCAATTCAAAGAGCTGTAGGAGAATACCAAGTTCCTTAGCCATACGGCCATACGGCCATACGTAAACCATACAAAATAAAGCACCAGATGGCCATAATACCAAGTTCCTTAGCAATACGTAAACCATACAAAATACCAGCAATTTCAGCTTGGACAACTTCGACATTGCCCAAAAAACCAGAAACACCACCCAACCATTGGCCAATGTAATCCCGCACAACGGCTCCAAAACCCGCCCCTTTCACGACAAGCAAGACGGGAGCCATCTAAATGAAAGAAATGGCCACTCCAACCGCCCATTTTCCAGCTCACAAAATCTGTTAGTGGAGGGCCGAGGAGGAGGGGCCGGAGCAGGAGCAGCCATTAGCAAGGCATCTCGAAGGCGCCCACTTTAAGAATGATTCCATGAAGCGGCGTGGATCTTCCCTGGAAGACTCTCCCATTTTGCTCCTGCCAAACAGTCCAAGGGCCAGCAATAAAATCATGGTGAAAAGCATCAAACATACCATCAAGCAAATGATGAATGGTGTCCACCTCCATGGTCAATAAATCGGTAGGAATAGTAATATGGATAGTTCTCCACAAAGGCTTGGTCCAAGGGCAGTACAATAGGCGATGTTGCCATCCCTCTTCTTCTAAACCACAAATGCAGCAAAGAGGTGAAGTTTCAAGAGCTCATCAGTAGCGAAGAACAATTTTTTTAGTACAAGTTAAGTTTTTCGAAAGAAAAAAAGGAAGCAATGAATGTAGAATAAGAATGAATAGGGGGTCAAGTGGGTAATCAAACCCAAGTTATTATAAATTAGAGAATTTGACTACTTGGCCAAATTGATCATCCACCTAGGGATGTCAATTTCACTCGCACCCACTCAAACCCCGACCAGATGAAATGGATGAAAATCCGACAAAAGATGGATTCTTACAGAGTGATGGGTGGATCGGGGGTGACGGATCGGAAATGAATTTAGGCTCATCCAACCCACCATCCAAATCATGCATCAACCGTTATATTTTATCTAATATATATATATATATATTAGATAAAATATTATCTAATATATATATCTCTAATATATATATGGGACTTTTGGATGAATAGTACCCACTTATGAATAGTACTATTTGTTTTGTGAAAAATTACGGCCCTGCCCTAATCCCCACTTATTATTGCCATCGTCTTCGCCTGGGTTTTCCTCCTCCCCATCTTCGCTCCGTATCGCCACGTTTTCCCTCCTCGCTTCACTTCGTCCTCTCCTCCAATCTCCCAAATTGCTCCCAATTTCTCCAGGTGCGACCTTCTTCTCAAGGTTCGGCTTTGATTTCCGCTCGTCCAGCCTAAAAATTAGGGTTCCGCTCCAACGCCCATTCGTCTCAAGGGTTCCGTCCCGCTTCTTCTTCCAAAGTTTCTCCCAGTTTGGCGTACCATCCGTCGCTCAGTCCCTCACGTTCTCCGCCGCTTGTGAGCGCACGTTTGCTGCCTTCGCCGGTGCTCGTCCCCTCCGCAAGCCCCCTCGGGTTCCTCGTGTCGGAGGGAGCCGATTAAGGTAACGATTTTTTATTTTTTTATTTTCCGATGAATCCATTGTTTTCCTGAATTTCAAAGCGGGGGAAGGAGAATTATCTAATTTTCGACTTCCTGGGTGTCTGTGTTTGGATCTATTGTGTTCATTGCCCTGCCCTTTTCTTACGGGTTAAGATTTTACCACTTTCATTCGCACGCCGCTCGTCTGTGCCAATGCAAACCTCGAGCCGCGGTCTCCAATCTTCGATCCCCAGGCGATTCCGGCATCCCCTTCTCTTTGCTCGCCGCTCACCTTGCGAATCCGGCGAACCCTCTTCTCTGCGCGCCCACCTCCTTCACCTTCATGGGTCCCGTTCGCCCCTGCCATGCCCCAGACTACAACGCTCGACCGCACCTCCTATTTCCGTCCATAGCTTGAATCATTCTTCTCCTCGTGCTCCTTTTTGTGCTGCTCAATGCGTTTTCCTAACGCAAAATTCGGCAGCCGCTACTCACTAATCGATGGTATTGCAGCCCTTAACACCGGAACTCTAGCGCTGCCGCTGCCACGCACGATCAGCCCTTGCCGCCGCAATGATAGGTCGAAATTTTTGCACCGCCGATACAAGTTTCCCCCTTTTTGATGGTGTCTGGTAAAATGGTTTCTTGAATCTCAGGTGGCTATTTTAGTTCTGGTTATTTGATATTTGCGCTTTTGTTAGATTTTGTTTGTGTTTGATTAAAAATTTAGCATGATTTGGGGTCTCATATGTGTTTGTGTATATGCTTTTCCTGATTGGATATGGTTTTTGATGTTATGCTGGATTTGTAGGTTTTAATTATTTCATTAGAGCTACAGCTAATTCCTGGCGGTGTTTTGTTAGGGCTATGTGGTTTTGTTTGTTTGATGATGCTTAAGTTGCTTATCAAATGCTTTGTATAGTTTCTTGGAATAGTTTGAATATACTTGCGTTTACCGTATTTATCAAATTCCACAGATTTTTCTGAAAATACACCGCTTTTTGTGGGAGTTGAATTAATTTTGGATTTCAGGTAACGCCCAAAGTTCCATTTTCAGAGTTTGCATTTTTACGTAATGGGGCACTTGGTTCGTTTTGCTGTTTATTATGTTTCGCTCTATGCTATCTTCCCTGTTGTTGAAGTGCAACACGGTTTACAGATATGTTGAATCAATGTATTCCATCGGCTAAAGATGATGTCCTCGCAAAGTTGAGCACGCATACACGGGGCCTAAGGATTGTACAATTTACTGGTCAATGGTTGATTGTGACGCATTAGGTCCTCCAATGGTTAGTATAACAAAAGTGTATCCCAAATCTGACTGCAGCGTATTTGATGCCTTTGGTAGGGTCTACAGTGGTGAAATTATGAAAGGTCAGACTGTACGTGCACTAGGAGAGGGCTATTCTCCAGATAATGGGGAGCTTCTCTCATTCATCAAGGCTTCACTATTAGTTTCATTATTTCTTCATTTGTTTGCTTTCTCCAAACTGGTATTTTAGCTTCATCATAATGGATTGTGAATCCTGTTGAGTATCTCTATTTTAAGAGGACCTAGGCAATATATGCAGTCTTACCTCTTTTTCTTTTCGATGGAAGGCTATTCATGAGGCTTGGATTTATCCATATTCTATAATCTTTATTACAGAGGCTTTCAGAGCTGTGGATTGTTGCAGAATAAAACTACATTCTCATGCAAACAGGTATTCCTAAAAGGATCTACATTTGTGATTAAAATCATTGTAATTTATATTCTTCCAGTTTGATAGGAAATAGGGTTGCCATCTAATTGTTGTTAATGTTATTCTCTCCCTTTGCCTCATGCCAGGGTTTCAACATATGTTCATTTCATCATTGTTGGTCCGGAATCTTTCAGAAAATTGCATTTGCCTGTAAGTAGATTATGCGAGATTCCTTCATGACTCTATCCTGTTATGTGGGGTTAGTTATAGGAATTAAATGCCACCGTTATGTTTGATCATAACAAAAGATTCTATTGCAGTCATGTTGCATAATGAGCATTTTTCTTTCTCTATTTTCGATTATGCCTTCTCTAAAATTGTAAGTGCTTGTATTATTTACTCTTTGTTTTGCTTGATGCAGAAATTTGTTCCCATGGAATCATCATTGATATTGTTTCCTCCTGTTTTTCATTTGCAGGCAGAAATTGGAAGTCTTTCCATCGAAGAAAAAAGATTGGACGAGCAAATAAGGTGTGTACTTAGAATGAATTGTTCTGTAAATAAATATGCCGTTGCCACTATAGTTACTTATATATCCTATCTTACTACACTTGACAAACAAATGCAAGAAGGTTAAGAGATTTAAGTGAAGATGAAAACAACCAAAAGTGAACCTTCTATCTTCTTCCTTAAATTGTATGAAAAAATTTAAAGCATTTCCTGAGGCCTGACCACTATCGTCCTTGAATCACATTGCTTTCTGTAGATGGCTTTTGGTAACTGAAGATGATATTAATAACCAAGATACTGGGTTGACATTAGGTGTACCACGAGCTGCATAAATAACCATTGAAGTTCACCCTCATCGCTATCAAAGCAATCACCCTTGAAGTTCCACATCCTGACAAGGTGCGTAAATAACCAAGATACTGGGTTGACATTAGGTGTATCACGAGTTTCTTTTGAATGATTAAATCATTTCGATTTTGTGAATAGGTTGGTGTCTGGTAAAATGGTTTCTTGAATCTCAGGTGGCTATTTTAGTTCTGGTTATTTGATATTTGCGCTTTTGTTAGATTTTGTTTGTGTTTGATTAAAAAATTAGCATGATTTGGGGTCTCATATGTGTTTGTGTATATGCTTTTCCTGATTGGATATGGTTTTTGATGTTATGCTGGATTTGTAGGTTTTAATTATTTCATTAGAGCTACAGCTAATTCCTGGCGGTGTTTTGTTAGGGCTATGTGGTTTTGTTTGTTTGATGAGGAAGATGAATTGGAGGAGGATTTTGTTTCCAGAGCCAATATCTTGGAAGATCCTGATATATATACATATTTTAATGTATTTTGGCTTGCAGAATGGAACAAAAGCTTGTTCCCCTATATATTGGGCGCTTAACTTGCTTTAGGTACATGATTTCTTGAATTTATTTTCACCTGTTCCATGTGCTTGAAGTGGATGATGACCATCTAATTCTAAAACTCTGTTTTATGTCTTTACTCCTCAATTCCATAGGTGGTCGGTGGGTGGTTTATTGGGTTCCGGTGGTGGGTTTATTCTTGGCCCCCTATTGCTCGAAATCAGAGTAATTCCTCAGGTTTGTTGTTTTCCACCCATCACTCTGTTCATAAATATGAATCCCATGAATAAAAGGATTGATGCTAAACTCAGGTTTCACCTTTTTTGAGTACGTTATTGTCGTCCATCCAACACATTACCATTTATTTGATCCTAAACTCAAAACCAACTTCTATGTGTGCATTTCGGAAAGCCACCTCGAGTTGACATATCAGCTCTTAGAGAGAATCATATTTCTCCCGAGTTCACTAATGACCAAGTTGATGCTGATCACTTTGCCAGGTATTATTTCATGTTAAGAGAAGACCTTGATTCATTTCACCTGGTGAGGTACAATAATACCAAGATTTCTTGTGTTGGTAACATGGTAACTTGAGAGTTTGTTAACTTGAGAGTTTGTTAACTTGAGAGTTTTTTTTTGCGGACTGAATGTTTTATTGTGTTGGTAACATGGTAAGCAATTTTTGGTTTCTATAGTAGAAGTATACAATTCACTGAAATAGTTCACTGAAACTGCCATTCACTGAAATATTTCACTTTAGCAGGCATTTACAAGGTAACATAATAGTTGTGAGCACATTTAACCTGTTGTCAGAGCAAGATGTTTGAAAGTGGTGATTTAATATATTGATACATTCCTTTCATTAAGCTATTTTTTCATTAAGCAAGATGTTAAAACTTGGGCACCTACAATTTTTTCTCCCGTGTCTGTAATCTCTGCCATTGAACCTCAGCCACATCATTAACTGATGCTCTCAAAGTGGTTATTGTCTAGAATGCTATTTAATTCCTACGGACATTTGACTTGCATCTTACATATTTCTATATTCATGTCAGGCCCTGGCTGAGCTATATGTAATTGATGGACAAAATGAGAAAGCATTCAAGCCTATATGCAGATGTAAGTGCTTGTCATATGGTTTCAAGTGCAGGAGAGAAGCAAAAAGAGAACCGATTTCAAAAAATCTATATTTCATTTTTTTTATTTTCAAAACTGATTTCCTCCTTTTTAGCAAATTATTGGAATTGGAGTTACGTTGGATTCATCTTGTCGTAATCCCGATTTTCTACTGCCGATATTCCCTTTTATTTTCCTAATTTCTTGTTGAAATCGGTTCTCCCTTTTTGAGTTTTGGGCCTTTCGAACTGATTTTCAGATTTTTGCCTACAAAGAAATCGCTGCTCAGAATCGTTGCCTGAGTCCTTCTTGCTCCGATTAGCCGTTGCAATTTCATCTCAAACCACATTTGTTGTAAGCCGGTTCTCATTTCTTCAATTTTCTTGGTATGAAATAAAGTAAACTTCTAATAGCTTGTTTATGTTGTGGGATTTTCTTATAATAGAAAATCATGAGGTTTTTGTAAATGTAGATTATCTTCCTCTACTGCTATTTGCTTCTATTCTCCTCCTTTTATTCTGTCTACATTAGGTTTGCCATCCAAAATATTGCAATTGCTTTTTAGAAAAGCCTATCTGCTCCACATATGATTTCCAACCTTATTAGAGCAACACGATGTATTACTACAGTTGTAATAATGTATCACATAATATACTAACCGTTATTTACCAAAGTATGATACACATCACCTATTTTTCCTCTACTGGCGAGCGCGGCGTATGCGCGCGGCCTAAGAGTTCTAGTATATATATATATGTGAAACCGGTGGTGAACAGTACTTCCGCGGTACTATTCATTGAACAGTGAATGGGACGACGTCGTTGTGTTGTGTTGTGCTCCTGCTCCAACTTCCACTTACCCTATCCTGCAAATTGCAATTGTGTTCTCTGTCCAAGAAAATCGATAGTGGAGCCCGACCAAAACGGCTGCGTTCTCCGATCTCCAATCTCCGATCTCCGTTTTCCGATCTCCGTTCTCCGATCTCCGCTCTCCAGGAAAATCCCGGCGTCTCGTCGCGTCTCCGCGGCCGCCCGCTGTCGTCGCCCTGGGCCGTCCCCGCGGCGCTCTCACCGTGCGCACGGTGGCGGACCTCCGACCCTCGTCGACCGCCACTGCGCCGACGCCTCCCCTTCGCTTGCTGTCTCCTATTGCCGCGTCTGCCCCGTCTTTCGTATTCGCAAATCCCTGTTCAATCCATCCATCTCCGTTGCCCTAATCACTCCGTACCCTCCGTTTCGTCGGCAGTTGGCAAACACATCAACGCTGCCCCATCGCCATAGCGCCGCCGTCCTGCCACATCCAGGGCACGGCGCCTCCTGAAGCGCTCTACGGTCTTGCGGGACCGCAACTGTGAGTTTCCCAAAAACCCAGGAATTTGTACTTTTGGCATATTTGAATTGTTTGAGTTTGAGGCTGCAAATTAGTTTCCCCGTTTCATCTTCTGCTATAGTTAATTGCTTCATGTTCCTTGTTTGTTTATATGCTCATTAAACTTCATTGTATAATGTTATTTCGAATTATCGCGTTTGTGAGATATTGGATACAATGTTCCCTGCTCTATGGATTTCTAGCAACAAATCACATTTCATTTATGTATCTACTTTCACACAACACGCACATCTCTTTTTAATATTGAAATTGTATAAGGTACTATTTGATCCAATCTCATTATTTTCAATGAGATCATAATGCTAGAGGACAAAATGGGATGATTTATAATTTATCACCTGATAGCTAGCTCTCCTTGATGTGCAACCATTGTAGCTAGATGAGTGATAATCCCACTGAGTTCTGAAATTGTAGATTCCACATTTTGGAGTGCAGTGGCTCGGCCTTCAGAGAAGTTCTCTTGCCGGGGAACCACTTGTTGCAACATGGCTGCTTCCATTTGGGGGGATGGATTGAGATTGGGATTTGGATCTGTACCCATTCTTCGTCTGCTTTCAGAATATTTAATGTTTCAAAGGAGCATATATATGAAGTACAGCCACATTAATCCACACAAGGTACTTATGGTGTTACACAAAATAAAGAACCAGGTCACCTTAGTTGATTTCCAGCTTGAACCCCACTCCCTATTGACCTGAAGTAGATGAGCATAAAAAGGATGAATTATAGATTAAACATATTTGTCTGGAACACTAATTAATGGATTAAAAAGAATTTGTATGCTCTTAAATTTTATTGCTAGCAGTATTTTTGGTAAGAATGATGCGTAACAATATGAACTAAAGAACATGGTTCCAGCTCTTGCTGCATAATATAAGATGCACAATGAAGGACCGGGCCAAAAGACATACAGTGATGGCTGTAGATTTCCATCAGATGCATTGCCTGACTTTGACCAAGGAGGTGGTTCAGCCATTGTATTAGGGGCTGCTTTAAAGGGTTCTCTCATGAGATAAACAATCTGCCTGGGTTCAACATCTCGTGTGTTATAACTCACCCCCAAAATATTGTTTGAATAAAATGCTCTAAATCCAAGCTGAAAATGGATTTGCCTCCAAATTCCATTGTTTGGTTTTATCACACTTTGATCAAGTTGTCAGTATATTCATTTTTAGGCCTCAAACAGGATATAAGACGCCACATATTACTGAAGCCTTATCCTTGGGTTGGGGGGGGGGGGGGGTGTTATTTGTTCTTGGTGACCTTTTCTTTTTCAATTTTCTCCTGATCTTATAAAAAAAATATAAAAAATCGAAGTATGAACAGAATTTCTAATTTCCCTCAACATAATAATTTAACTATACTACATTGCTACACATTATTTCAGCTTAGTGTTACTACCGTTTCATTGGTGGAACCTTCGAAATTGCCTGGTTTCCACTTCGTGCTTGATGGATGCCAACATTGGTGAAGTACGAACGCGATCCGCAGCACGTTGACATTTGAATACGAACTGAGAAGATCCACATCCGCACACTCCTCTCCAAATAGCGATTGCCTCGGACTCTGCCTGACCTACCCTGCTCTTCCTTACCCTGGTATTTCTTTGATTACTCTTTATATGTCCATCCATTTATAATTTATAGTCTGTATTGAACGGCTGTTAGGTGGTGTAATTTTTGAGCTCTTTTGCTTGTTGTGTTGCCTGATTTTTGCATTTGGTGTTTGCTTTTGGTGATATTTTCCTACATTTGGTGCTACTTTTCCTCATAGTCAGTATTTGGTATCTGCAGGTTTTACACTGGTTCTGTTGTGTCTTTTGATTCAACACTCAAGCATCACAAGGTGATACATATGCTTCCAATCTCCATTTAGTGTATCTGACTTTTCCTGAACCTAATGATACACCATGGTTTTTTAATTATTATAGTTTTGAGTGAGATAATTATGGCTTGTCAGTTGTTATGGTGTCACTATATTTCCTCTTCTTGATTATTGTAGCTTTTATATGGGACCAAGATTTTAATATTAAGTCTATTTTTCTGTCTTCAGTTGTTAGGATCATATATTCACATGGTTAGATGAGATGAACTTATATTATTTGAGACAAACGTGGGAGATGAAGAAGTCTCTCAAACTCCCTTGATTATTCTATATATTCAACCGTTCAAATAAATTTTATGAGGGCTGATGGGATGTATATTGGTTGGTGAAAATTAACAGGAGCATCATTTCATATCATGACTGATGACTCTGTAATTTGAAGTGTACTTCTATTTATTTCAGGTTAATGATTTTTGTATTCATTGTTGTTTTGCTCTTGTCAGATAACTCGATACAAGTGGGCCGGACCCTTTATACAGCCCGTGGATGTTGTGGGGCTGGGTCTGCATGACTATTATGAGGTAAGATTTGACATTCACTTAGCTTCTGCCTCCGCTCGCATCAATTTACTTAAGTACATTGTCTTATTACTGTCGTGCTTCCTCCTGAATTGGTAGCTCTCTCTATGAAATTTGCTATATTATCAAATTTCGGTGGAGATTAATGTTATTCATTTTCAATCTTGAATTGTTGATGAATGTTAGGTGCTCAAAACTCAAAAGTTGGTGGAATGGAAGCACCATCAAGAGAAACACTCTTTACGATCTTACTGAGAAGGGCAGAGCCCTGGTGTGATATTTTATGTCGCTCCAGATACAGGAATGACATTCCTGTAATTGGAATAGATTCTTGAATTATTGCTTGCTATTGCCTTTTTTGGGATCTTACTGAGAAGAGCAGAGCCCATGCTATGATATTTTATGTCGCTCCAGTTACAGATATCAGTCCTCACCGGGCACACGCAGCGTTGCACTACCTAATGAGAAATTCACTTTGTTGGGCTAACGTTCAGTTTCATCTGAAACTTTTCAGGAAGTACGTGATTCACATTCATGATCTGTTCATGTCGACCTTAAGTAGATCAAGCAATAACGGTCCCTTTCGATTCCTTTCAATTTCGAGTGTCTTATTTTCTATAATGTTTTTTCCTCACCGGGTGCGCGCATCGTGGCGCGCGCCACCGGGAAGAGTTCTAGTATATATATATATACTCAATATGTTTTAGTAAAAAATCTAACATAGTTTTTCTTCCATTTTTTTCTTCCACAGTCCTTTCCCGCCGTTCTAACATTTCTCAATTCCCCCGTAATTTTGCCACTCATTGCTAAGGGAGGCCTTATTGACTAATCTTCCTAATGCCAAGACTCCTCAACATGTTGTATACTTTTCCTATTTGACCATTTCATTCTAAGTGTTCGATTGTTCTACCTTTTGCGTCTTATTATATCAGTTTACACTTCGCTTCCATATATCGCAAATTAGGTATAATTTTTGACTTTATGATGTTCAAATATGAATTGGCCTTGAATATAAATGATTGCATTTTATACATATTTTAGATCCATTACTCAACCGATCCACCCGCTTCACCCATAGTTGATGGGTGGATTGGATTTGCATGGAGTTTTAGATGAATGATGAGTGAATTGGATGATGATATAACATTCATGAATGAATGTGGATTTACTCTTTTCAGATCCATCTCTGATCCATTGCCATTCCCAATCCGCACTTTGTTAGAAACTTTTATAGAGTGTTTCTAAACATTATTTTTTAACCATAGTTTTTCCGATTAAATTTTCAGAAAAAATGCGAAAATAGTATCGTAACTTTGTCAATTTTCCAAAATTGTGCTGTAATTTTTGAGTTTTCTAATTTGATGACACATCTTCACTAATTGTATCTAAATTGGTCAATTGAGTCTTTAATAATCTCTGATGCACGCCAGTATCAGAAATCACTAGGGTTCGAGTGACCAATTTGGAAACAATTAATAAGGATACAACACTAAACTAGAAAACTCGAAATTACGGCACCAAACATTGATAAAGTTATGATACTATTTTATTATTTTTTACTTAAGTTTTCCTACTAAATTATAAAAATATTTGTTTGTGAGTGCAAAAATACCAATATGAAGTATTAATTATTTATACTTCCCGTCTCACTATTTTTGTTATGGACCCACCCAACACGTATGCCGGTACACATTTTTAACGGTTAATAACTTAAATTGTGTATAACGAAAAGTTATAAAAAGTTAATTGTCTAAAACTACAAGATTAGACGAATCTAATAAGATCTCACTTGACTATATTTTTTCTTATATAGCTATGATAAAAATTCGAATTAAATTTAAAAAGTGAATAGTGCCAAAAAATCATCCGTAACAAATATACTGAGACGGAGGTAGTAGTAACGTTTATATCGAGGGACAGATTAATAGGGGCAAACATTGGAGCGTTGTTTACTTGCTTCTCTCCTCTCCCTGTCTGACCATTTCGTGATTTTAGGGTTCGCAGTTTTGCTGTGAGGGAAAAACTATATCAATTCATCGATCACCACCAACCAATGGCGGATCAGCTCACCGACGACCAGATCTCCGAATTCAAGGAGGCATTCTCTCTATTCGACAAGGATGGCGATGGTATGTTCCTCATTCTACACCCCCTCTAATGTATAGTTTCACATCTCTACATGCATCTCGACGGTTGCTGATCTCGGTTTTGTTTTGCGTTTATCGATTCGTTAAGTCATGATTGCTCGCCTGCGCGTATACACAAAACATTCTGATTTTGACATTTTGGAGATGCTTGGTTTAATTTGTTGCAGTCATGTGATGTTGGTCACACGATCGATTCATCGTTCACGTGTGCCTTATAGGCGAGTTAGATTATTGAGTCGAGTTTGCCGTATTGTTGTTGTTTTTAATGGATTTTTTGTGCGTGTTGTTTGTTTTTAGAGTTTCTTCATTTAAACAAGCCTTTTTTTTTGTTAGACAATGGAAATGCTGAGAATTACTAAGTTTATGAGGTTGTTGTGGGATGTAATTCTGATATGGCTGCTCCTTAATTCTCATAGTAGATGCATAGGGAAATCACTTCACAATATCTCGTGTAGTGCTTAAATTGTTTATTTAGAGAATAATTACATTTGTTGCTTAAATTGTTTAAATTACCGGTACTACTTTGGTCAAAAGGAAAAGGTGTTACATTTGTTGAAGTTTCTTTAGAAAATAAGTATTCTGAAGCACCCTAGATGCTTTGACTTGAAATTTATTGAAGTGACAACATTCGCTTGTGGTTCATCTACACAAATGCCCGTTGGCTATTCACTCATTGAAGGTTATTGGGATTTATTCTTTACTATGTTGGTTGATTTCCCTTGGCAATTAGAAACTTTGAACTTTGAATGCTTATCCATTAGAATTCAACTTAGTTGTTTGTTATTTATATTTGAACCTTGAATCCAATTTTTGGAAGCAAGTTTTAATTTTTCCTCAATATTTCCATTGATCTATTTATATTTGTTATTGACCTGTCCTATTTTCAATGGAGTGTCATTATATGTGGCTATTTACAGGCTGCATCACCACCAAGGAGCTTGGAACTGTGATGCGTTCTCTGGGGCAGAACCCAACTGAAGCTGAGCTTCAGGACATGATCAATGAGGTTGATGCTGATGGCAATGGTACAATTGATTTCCCTGAGTTTCTCAACTTGATGGCCAGGAAAATGAAGGATACTGACTCCGAGGAGGAGCTCAAGGAAGCTTTCCGTGTTTTCGACAAGGATCAAAATGGGTTCATTTCTGCAGCTGAGCTGCGCCACGTCATGACAAATCTTGGGGAGAAGCTCACCGACGAGGAAGTTGATGAGATGATTCGTGAGGCTGATGTGGACGGCGATGGCCAGATCAATTACGAGGAATTCGTCAAGGTCATGATGGCCAAGTGAGGTTCAAACATTCCAAAACTATCGTTTTGAATTGTTGAGATCAGAAAATGAGAAAGCAAAAAGTTATCAGGGCAATTAAGTTATGACAAGATTTCTGTTTCAGTAATGGCAGCGTATTGAACCATATTTATGTTGTTGCTGTTCCGAATTCCATTGGTTTTATATGCAGATTCTTTTTTATATTCTCGCTGGCCAAGTTCCTTAGTTTTATTGAGAAGTTTCAGGGTGATTGGTTTGTTAATCTCGAATTATGATTTATGATTTATGATTGCTGAGTAGTTGGCTGGATATTTTGTGTTAGGACTAGTTATTTGCATCTGCATATCAGCTTTTGAGTTTCGACATTGGGTTCAATTTTCCGACAACCCTTAGGGTGTGTTTGGAGGTAGTTGGATTTGGAAGGTGATTTGAATAATGGATTTAAAATTACTTTATTTAAGAGACATCTTAAATCCATCACCATTATGTATTAAATGTTTGGTGGTCTGGATTTCAAATCTATTCTTAAATTATTTGGCTTGGGCTATGCCCAAAAAAAACATAAAATCTATTTGTGAATCAAAATACATGGAATGATTTGTTATTATTCATTTCAAATTACTACCTAAATCCGGAAATCCATTAATCCAAACGAACGCTAAATGAACTCTATGCTGGTGGATGTAAATTATAATGTTGTTGATTTATTGAAGAATGACTGTTTGAAAGGGGACAAAAAAAGAAATTGAGCCAAGTTTTAGCAAGCTCTATTTAAGTTTTAGGGTGTGTTTTGCATGATTAACTATAGCCGCGAATTGTACATACGAACTGTACCTGCGAGGTGGAGCTTAAGCTGTTGGGAGCTGTAGATTTTGATAGGGCTCGACTTTTTAATTTGACATAAAGTGTTGTTTCGAAGTAGATGTAGTTTTTAAAATAGTTAGAAAAATTGATTAAATTGATTAAAGTGTTGAAAGTTACTAAGGGTAGCTTCTATTTGTAGAACTTTGTGGATCTGTAATTCACACATTTAAAAGGTAATGGAAAAAACGGAACTATTATTTTAATATAAAATACTTAAAATCTAAAGCTGCTCAAAACTCTGCACAGAACAGAACCTTAATGGTTAAAATATTTTTTGGAATCATTGACCTCGACTTCAATTCAAGGGACAATGGTGGTCCTATTATTTTTCTGGGTAATATACTTTTAACAAAACCAGTCAAGAAATATTATTAATCCTTGACCCGGGTTATAAATTACATGGCATAGCTTGGACACATTAACTCAACCTATGGCAAAACCGGGCAGGATGGAACTATGACATGTTGGATGAAGAGGAAACAACAATTAAGGCAAGGCCATAACGAGGCAGCTGCTGGACTCCGCCAGTGAGCAAATAGGGACAATTAGCATCATAATAAAGGAGGGAAAAAAGGACAAATAGGTCCATTTTCTTTTCCAAAAATCTAAATCATTCATTTTTCTATTTTATTACCAAAACAGTCCTCTACAAATGCTAATTATGTCCAAATCAGTCCATTGTTCACTAATTATACTCTAATTGCTGACGTGACAAGGATTTTAATTTAAACCTGACACATGTGCATAATATTAGTCATTTTTCTTTTATCTTTTGCCAATTCAGTCATAAACTTTTGTTTTGTTCTATTTAGTTCTCTACCCCAATCACTCATTTTTATATTAATTGGCCTCCAACCTTTCAAATTATTTCATTTTAGGCACAAAACCTTAAATTTTTTTTATTATTACTAATCCATTTATAAAATAAATGCCCAACATACTTTCATAAATAAAATTAAACACCAAACCTCATACATTGGGTTTGGCCGCCTTGTTACCGGGTCTTCGAAGTTCCGGATTTTACGGACTCTCTCTAACCAGCCGACAGTAACCGATGGTTCATTGGTTCTGGTTTCCTTCAGCAACAATCAGCACAATCATACTTTATGAAAGGAAGGAAACCAATGAACCAAAACCATTGGTTCTGGTTTCCGGATTATGTTGATTGTTGCGGAAGGAAACTAAAACCAATGAACCATCGGTTGCGGTCGGGTGGTTAGAGAGAGTTCGTAAAATTTCGGTACTTGGAAGACCCGATAACAAAGCGGTCAAACCCAATGTATGAGGTTTGGTGTTTAATTTTATTTATGAACGTATGTTGGGCATTTATTTGATAAATAGATTAGTAATAATAAAAAATTTAGGGGGTGTTTGGTACTGAGAATAGGATATAGGGAAAGAGAATTGAAGAGAATTAAGCACAATTCTTTTGTTTGGTTGGGCCTGAGAATTAGAAATCGAGAAATAAAGTGATTCTCATTCTCTATTTTCAATTCTCCCCAAATTACGGAGAATTGTAGATATTTGCCTTTCAATTCCGATATCGATTCTCACCGTACGCAAAGTCTCTCCAAAACCCTATCGCCCCTTCCACACCTAGGGGTGAAAACGGGACGGATACGGGCGGATAGTACTCATCCCGTATCCTATCCCATATTTTTTTTGTCGAATATGGAATCGGATACGAATAGGCCGGATACAAATACGAATTCGAATATTTCGGGAAACGGATACGAGACGGATTCGGATTTTAATTCGGATAATCTTATAATTACTAAAATTATTTTTTTTTTAAATTTTTTAAGTGAAATCGGAATACACTACTATGTAAGCTAAACTAAATTTTTAAATTTTTCAAGATCATTAGTTATTTCGTTCAAAACATCTAAATAACATCACTACAAGATGTTATATACTACAGTTTTGATGCAAAGAACCTAATGATGTAGTCGAGTTGATTGATATGATTTGATTTAATAATTACATATGGATTTCAAACTTTTTTTTAGGTGAATACCAGGGTATCCTCAGGCCACATTGGACCCAAGACTAATCCCTCGAGGATCGGGTGGGCATTTAAGGGTTGCCTCTCCCAAAGCAGAATTCTGCATACACAAAGGCTCGAACCCATATGACTTTCAAACTTTTGATTATATTTATATATATAGTATTACTTATTTATTTTATAGTTAATATAATATATTATATTATACATATATAAATATATATAAATTTTCGGATATTCGGATAGAAAATACGGATAATATCCACATTATATTCGGATTTTCGGATACGGGCGGATATTTACAATCCCATATCCTGTCCCGTATCCGCCGGATATAAAAATTCAAATTCGGATTCGAATATAATCAAATACGGCGTCGGATCGGGCGGATATTATCCGCCCCACTTTCACCCCTATCCACACCAGAGTTCGTCGATGTGCTTCGCCGTCGTTCTTCTGCGTCTCTGCTCTCTGGAAACTCAATAGGACATCCACGGCGTTTGTTCTCCAGGTATGTTCTCATTCCCGATTTGCATCAATTTCTTTCTCCACACATATCTGTGGTAGGAGGTCCCTGTTGTTCGAAAAATTCAGTAGCAAATTTTCTATGCACCAAGGAATGTGTAGTAGATACAAATCTACTTTTATTGTATGAAAAATTTTCAATGTGACGATGATGGGCAAATGAATAAATAGACTAAACTATGCAATGCCTTTCTTCCACTTGCTGTTTAGAATTTGTTAAAAATTGAATGGTGGTGCTATCAGCTAGTAGATATGGGCACCAAATTTTTAATCACAGGTATCTTTCTCTGTTCAAATCTTTAATTAATTAATATGTGGTATCAAACATATTGGTAGTTCTTGTCTTGTATCTATTCAAATAATAAGAATTATACTTGTTGTTCTTTAATCTTTAACAAAGCCATTGTTTAGTGAGTTCTGAGTTTAGTATTTCGTTTACACATTTGGTGCTTTCACGTTGACAAGGTATTGCAGCAACTTGTATGTAAAGATTGTCTTTTGTCTCTTGGAATATCCATGCAGCAGTTAGCCAAGTAGCCTTTATCCTAATGTTTGTCTAATGGTTGAAGCATTTTCTTGTGCATTGGAATGGTATGATTTTTCTGATATCCATTTGGATAGTCAAGTGTGTGGTTAAGTAATTTACCAGTGATACTGCAACAAGGACATTAAAAAAATTGCATTGTAATTGGTTTATGCTATTGGATTTCTCAATTTCTAGAAACGTACAAATGCCATGGATATGTGTTTCTTGGTTTTGTGTTATATGACTATGTTACATTTTGTTACTATTTTCTCCACTCAGCTTCGCTTGATGAACTGATGGCAATGGGTTAAAGCTTGTTTCTTTGCTCAATCCTATTGTTATATTATTCTGGAACAGTATTGTTCACTATAGTTGCTATGTGACATTGGTTTTTTCAGTGTGAGAAATTGAAACTAGAGAAGTGTTATTTGGTCTATCATTGATTCTGATGTTTGCTTTCTTATTTTGGTTTCATGTTTTAGTTGTCAGACAAGAGTGAGTAAATTATTTGAATAATGGATGCTGATTGAACATGCATTAGTCAATGAATATGATTGAGAATTAATTGGTTGTAGGATATAGTTATTCAGATTTAACTTCATACACCAGTTCTAGTTATATTTCACCTCTTCAAATTTATGGGCAAACATCATTGGAGTCTTGATTGATCTGCAGGTGTTTATCACAAGGGTGGAGGGTTCTGCTAATGCAATCCATGATGATGTAATGAAACACAGTTGAGGAAGGGGGAAAGAAATGAAATTGGAATCATGGTGTTGAATACCATTCCATGAGGTAGAAAAGGATAGCATAGGATGGTCGTGTATTTTGACAGGCAATTGGAACCTCAATCCATTCATTGGTTGTAAACATGAGTTAATTCTGGGAGTTTGACATGTTTGTAAAATACTAATGATATATATAACCTTGGCGATTCTTGAATGCGCGCGCGCTATATAGATATATTTTTACTTTGAATCAAGAAGGCAAAGTTAGTCATATAAATATCTCTAGATGCTTCCATGGGATAGTTGTTCCGTATTTATGTTTACTTTGTTCTTTTGTTTTGTTAACTTGTTCATGTTCTTGAGATATATTCTTTTTTTTTGGTTAATTTATGTTTATTTTTGTATGCTTTTAATATTTGAATTAACAATTGTTAGAAAGTAATTATGGTTGAAACAGGTAAAATTTAAAATAAAAATTACTATTTTTTAATTCTCTATCTATAATAACCAAACAAGAGAATTAATTCTCTGTTGTATTTCTCTGTTCAATTCTCTGTGTTACCAAACAGGAGAATCAATTCCTTTTCTCTGCTCCAATTCTCTTTCTCTGCAATTCCATTCTCTGGTACCAATTCTCTGCAATTCCATTCTCTGTACCAAACGCACCCTAAGGTTCTAGGCCTAAAATGAAATAATTTGAAAGGTTGGAGGCCAATTAATATAAAAATGAGTGATTGGGGTAGAGGACTAAATAGAACAAAACAAAAGTTTATGACTGAATTGGCAAAAGATAAAAGAAAAATGACTAATATTATGCACACGTGTCAGGTTTAAATTAAAACCCTTGCCACGTCAGCAATTACAGTATAATTAGTGAACAAGGGACTGATTTGGACATAATTAGTATTTGTAGAGGACTGTTTTGATAATAAAATAGAAAAAGGACTGATTTGGATTTTTGGAAAAGAAAATGGACAAATTTGTCATTTTTTCCTAATAAAGGACCGAACCAATTTGCATCATAAAAGGGAACGAAGTGCTTTGCTCGAGAAACAAATTCGTGGTTGGTGCTTAGCTTGGTTTTTTTTTTTTTTTTTTTTATTATGATAGATGGCGGAAACTTCATCTAGATTCGAATCTTACTTAGAGGTCCACTAGAGATCAGAAACTATTGCAGAAACAAGATTGTCAACGGAACTAATAAAGTAAACCAACTTATGGACAACATAACATTTAAACAATTTGGAGTTTTGGATTGTGAAAAACCATGGATATGGGTGAAGTAGTTCAAAAAATCTGTAGAAAGGAGGGTGAATCCCACAGAATAACCAATGTAGTTCACTCAACACGTATATTCATGAAGTTTTGGCAACTGTTCCTCACAATTATGAAAATACACTATTCCTGTGGGGCGTTGGCCTATCCTTAGCAGATTTTTTGAGGTGAAAAAATATTATGTGAATATGCATTAATATGGTGGATATCATTTCCTTATAAAAGGGAAGTTTCCTTTCCGCATGCCTTCACTAATTTATATATAAAGTGTGAGAAATTGTGGCACATACCACATTGTACACTAGGGCCCTTGTGAAATTCACTCATCAGGGGCAACCACCGGTCTCAAACAATTGAGCCTTAGCCTTAGCCTTTAGATGCTAAGCTTGACTTTGTCTGTCTCCCGTGTCTCACGCCTCAGTCAGCTACCCTACTGCAAACCTACTACCGTCACCCTACCAGCTCGGTGCACGCGTCCGACCTCTACCTTTGTGCTAGACACCCGCTCCTCCTTTGTGAGTTTCTGGTAGCCATGTCTGTGTGAAGCTCTCCTATAAATTGGCTATCTCGTAAGTCTAACTAGAGTGGGGAAAACCTCCGAATGTGGCAATCCCACCAATGTGGAAAAACCTCCAAGTGTGGCAAAACCACTACAATAACCTCTTAGTGAGTGAATGTGTGAGTTATCCGCGAGTGTGAGGAAACCACCAGTGAGCCTGTGAGGAATCTGAATGACCTTTACCTTTGTGAAGTGTTTGAGACTGTTGGCTCTATCTATGTGTTGGAAGATCTTGGTGATCATTGCATGTTGCTTGGTGCATATGCGGATTGGTCCTGAGCCTGTTAAACGTAAAAATATTGAAGAATGAAGAAAGAACTGGAAAGGAACTGCCTGTATTAAATAAACTGAAAGCTTATAGAAAATAAGAACGGAAAGCGATAAACAAAGGAAAACTGCAGAATGGAAGAAAGCTGTAAACACTTTAAGTGCAGTAAGCGATAAATAAATGGAAAGGAAAAACAGAAAACAAAAAGAAAAAATGTAAAGGCGGCTTCTTTGAGAAGGATTGGACGTGTCCGATTAAGTCCATGAATCTTGTACTTATAGATATGAGTCCTCAACCGCTATACATCTTGTTTCTACCGTAACCGCCTTCACGCCAGTTCTTCTTTCACTTCAACCGCCTTAGGCTACTTTTCTTTGACGCTTCAACTGCCTCTCTTAGAGGCCAATGATTCTTGGGCTTAGTGACTGAGCCAATTATTGGGCCTAAATATTTTTGTGTTAACGGATGCCTCCCTCGCGCAATTTGTCTGATTAGAACTAAGACAAATTTGCGTGTTCTAAATAGGCCCGGCCTTTTCTTTCTTTTTCTTTTTTTTTTCTCAGCCGCCATTATTCATGCCGACAGCTGTTTTACGTGGGAGCCGCCGTTGCTGGGAACCTTCTTAGCTGCCGAAAATGCCAACTCTCATCTGAAGCGCCAGCTGTCACTTGGGAGGGCTCAGCCGCCATCTGCAGGCTTCTAGCTGCGATTCAAGGATGCCCGACCGCCGTTCGAATGTCTCTGGCCGTCGCCAGCTTCTGCCATCGCTCCGAACGCCAGGCGCCATCATGAACTTGTCAGTTGCCCTTCGCACTTGTCCAGCCGCCTCTTCACATTGCCCGGCCGCCACCTGCGTTTCGCCAGCCACCATCTGTCTGGTCCCAACCGCCATTTGCAGTTGTCCGGGCTGTCACGGCTTGGTCTTACTTCGAGCAGCGAATCGCCGAGTCTCTGCTGCCACTCGTCTCTCTCCGGCCGTCGCTCATCGCCTGTGAGCCGCCGTTTGGCCTTCACCAGCCGCCACTCATCCTCAACCAGCCGCCATCCTCTCGTGTCCAGCCGCCAGTCTGTTATGGCATCTTAGGCTTGTTTGATCCGTATCCCTTCAAACCCACATTATATCTTTGTTTGATGACATAGGATTTGGTGAAGTCACCAATGCCAGCGGCCACCTCACAAACTCGGGCCGCCGTTGTGCAGTTCTCAAGCATCATTGCTCCGCCTTTAGCCACCACTCTTGCATTGAACGAGCCTCGACCCTTGTTCAACAACTCAGCCGCCATCAAGGGGATGCCAGCCACCACTATGCAGGCTCCAGCCGCAACTCTCAGCCTTCAGCCGCCACTCAGCCTGGCATCATGCAGTCTGCTCAGCCAATCATGCGGCCTGCTCAGCCGATCATGCGGCCTGCTCAGCGAACCATGCAGCCTGCTCAGTCGATCATGCGGCCTGCTTAGCCAGTCATGTGGCCTGCTCAGCCGATCATGCAGCCAACTCAGCCGATCATGCGGCCTGCTCAGCCAGTCATACGGCCTGCTCAGCCGATCATGCGGCTTGCTCAGCCACCATCATACAGCCTGTCTCAATTGCCCGAGCTTGAGGGCCTCAGTCGCCTCCTCCAGAGCCCAGCCGCTGCAACGGAGTCACCAGCCGCTATGCCTCGGCTGCCATCGTCATGCTGCCACTACTCAGCCACCAACTACTCGGCCTCCAAGGCCGCTGTCGATGACGCTCTAGGGCCACTATCCAGGGTTGTTTCCAACCAGGGTTATTGCGTCGGCCACCACCCTTGGTCCGTCTTCCTCTTTGCCGGGTTTCACTTCATTGAAAGTAGTCATGTATGTAGGTTGACGCTTCTCATCTTGTTCTTCAAAGAACTTTTCCAAGCTGGCCGCCGTTTCGGCCAGCTAGGCAAGATCAGTAGAATCCTGCACAATTAAATGCTCTTTCAATTTTGGCAATATGTTAGCCACAACTATATTGGCTATCTCCCTATCAGGGACTGTCATAGTGCATCGGCCTTTAAGCCGCTGTAATCTGTTAATGAATGAAAGTACTTGCCGTGTCATCGGCAAACTGTTTTGCATTAATTAGATCTGCGAGACTTACCTGTGAGAGTGGCGTGTAAAACCTGTCATGGAATGTCCGCTCGAGGTCGGCCCAATTTTATATTGAGTTAGGTCGCAGGGAAGCATACCATGCGAAGGCAGGTCCAGTTAGGGATGAACTGAACAACCTCAATTTTAGCCAATCATTGGCCGCCGCTTCACCATATTGAGCAGTGAATCTGCTCACATGTTCCACAGTGGACTTGCCATTGTCCCCTGAGAAGGTAGTAATCTCGGGCATCTTGAAGCCCCTTGGATACAGTTGCATGGAATCTACCCAGTCAGGGTAGGGTTTCCTGTATGTAGGCCGCTCTATCGGCCTTAGTTGAATCTCAAAGTGCGGCTGCATCATGTCTGCCAATAACTCGGGTGAGACCTCCGGGGCCTGTGTAGGAGGCATGGCGGCAGGAGGTGTATCAGGAGCAATGGCGGTTGGTGTGGAAGGAGTCGCAGCCACTCCACATGGTTGTGGCGTCTGCCCCCAGGGTTGTGGCACCTGCCCCCTAGCTGTGGGGTCTGCCCCCAGGGCTATGGCGCCTGCCCCCTGGCTGTTGGAGCATCCAACCAGGATTCAGTGGTGCCGGTACTGGCGAATTAGCCACATACTGTGTGGCTGAAGCATTCGGCACAAGAGGTGCCGCTTGGCGTGGTGTCATGCCCGGCCCCCAAGAGGCCGTTGGACAGTCTGGTGCAACGCTAGATGCCATCAGGCACCCTGGTGATGCATAAATCGGCACTGGAGGTGCCGCATAATCAAAATTCGGCATAGTAGGTACCGCTGAAGTGAAGGCAAACGCATCCTGATATGGGGATGGGAACGGACTAGCCAGGCCTCCGGTCTCAGGGAGTGGCGGCTGGCCAGGTATGTTCCTGTAACACCCCCGTTTTCCTACTCTTAGTTCCACAGCGGAAGCCTCAATTTGGAACCCGGGGTTGTTACCGCCACGCCTCTTAATTAAGTTCGCTTAGGCCTAGCCCTGGCTAACTTAATTAATTGGCGATAAGGCTTAATTAAATAAAGTATTGTACATGAAATAAACTCGCAACTTTATTGATTACAAAATATAATATATCAGAGTTTGCAAATTATGACGACTAAGGCTTGTCGCCCCCAAAGTAACTTGACATAGTATTTTAAAAATTAAAAATATAATTTAACTAGTAATATAATATAATAGATATATAATTATATATGATTAAAGGGAATTTTGATACCCATGCCCGTGCCCATGCTTCTAGTCATCACCACATATGTCAAAACCTGAAAAGAGTGCATGCATAATTTATCAGCACACCGGCTGAGTAAATAAATTTATACTCTTTAGGATAAAATTTAAATATAATTGACTCAAGCAGTAAATAGCATGTCAAACCGTTAAAATTCTGATTCTCTGTATCATGTAGCTCAACTATGACGTCTACACCCGGGGTATCTCATAGGACCTAGCATGCTTTCATAGTATACAAGGGCGGCCCTCCCTTGCAACTAAAACTGACTGTGAGACCCTTGGCCTACACAATCCTCTTTTAATGCTCTTACGAAGATAACCCCAATTGGAGTATATCCCATATAATATCATCTCAATAATTCACATGCCACATACTGGAAATATAATTTTCACATGCATGGCTTAGCCCAAAAATGTTTAAACTCATAATGGGGCATTTCCTCTGCATAAACTTATTTGCATGGATAATTCTAAAATTATTTAAAACAATAAGGAATTAAACATGCAAAAATTAAGACAATACCCGCAGAATATAAATTTACTTACAATCTCCCCAGCTATAGTCTATTTGAACTCCGAGACTGCAACTACCTCCTGGGACTGTAACTACTTTAGCACTTCCTATATTACTACACTCACTATTTCCCACTATTTCCTTTCCTCCGTGCTTTCACTCTCTTTCTATAGTTTTTCAAAACCGTGCTCTCAAATTTCTAGCAACTATTTTTTTTTTTTTTGCAGAATGAACTTCTCTACTCTTTTTTTTTTCCTTCTCCTTTCTACTCTAAACTCTCTTGCATTGAAAAATTGAATGAGGACCCTCCTATTTATAGGAGGAAAATTACGTAACCTCCAAGGCTTTTTTTATTTATTTATTTATTTTTTTTATTTTTTTTTCTACATTCTAATTATTATATTGTCTAGTCATGCATGCCTTATCTAGAATTCTTTTATGCAGGTACGATTTTATACTTTCTTTTATGCACCAATTATTGGTGTTTGTTATTTGTTATTAATATATTTAATTATTTATTTATTTATTTTATTTATTTCTTTATTTATTTTATCTTGTTATCCATCATCCCCACTTTACCCCTTCTGCTATTTATCTTCACTGACATAGAGTACTATCACTTTGTCTTATTTGAGTACATAGGATGTTAATTGAAGACCCTATCTCTCTCGTCCATTCCCCCTTCTTTGCAACATGTATTTTCTTTCTTTTATTCATTTATTATTATATGTATATTTACTATAAATTTATTTATCATTGTATTATTATTATTATTATTATTATTATTATTATTATTATTATTTTAATTCCTTCGAAGTTGTATTCTTGTATATAATGTATGCTTCCTCTTGTTATCATCTACTTTGTTATTCTATTATTTACTTATTTAGTCATTTCTATTATTATTGACAATAATCTCATTATTGTTGGTATACCAATAATTGGTGTACGATTCACTCTTTTTCTTCTATTTTTTTTTTATTAGTATTTATGTACATACATTATTCTTCTTTCTTGTATGTATCAATTATTGGTACACATCTAAAATTTTTCTTTCTTGCAAATCCCTATTACTTTATGACCATTATCACTATCTCTTTATTTATTTATTTTTTTTGTTTTTATTACTCTTGTTAACTCACGTACATGGCCCCTCTTTCTTCTTGAAACATCTGGCTTCTCCTTGCTCTCCAAGTAGTACTAGTTTTATTTATTTGCTCTCATGCCATGCACCAATAATTGGTGCATGGTGAATTAATTTTTTTTTAAAGAAAGAAAAAAAATCATTTTACTTATTTATACAAATTTAATGACAAGTAGGATTTGGACACACAACCTTTAGTTTATGAGTCCACTTAACTACCCAATTAGTTATAAAAATCTTCATGTTATATTTTAATTTTAACTAAATTTATTTTTATTAGGATCCCTATTACTTAAAAAAATAATACATAGTAGTTAATAAAACTTAAATATTTCTCTTCCAAGCATTCATAACTTTTTCATACTAGAAAATACTTTACTAGCATTATCTTATCTAACTTAGGGGAAATAATTATTTTCTCATAACATTTCCCAAAATTGCAACTTAAGTTCTATTAAATTTTAATTTATACTGGACAATATTTCGATCAACTATCTCTTTCTTTAAATAAAATACTATAACTAATTTACTGGGTATTACAATCTATCCTCCTTAAAATCAAACTTCGTCCTCGAAGTTTACTCAAATCAAACAATTAGTAAGGAAAAGTAAGGTAAGACATGTCTATTAACAAAATTTTCTAATCTTACTTGACTTGGGTTGCACTTGGGTTGTGGCATCCTCCCTCACTTGGTTTCACAGCTATGTCCCCATAGCTGTATCGGGCTGAAGGAACAACTCTGGATATTTAGCTTGTATTTCGGCTTCAGTTTCCCATGTGGCATCATTCTCATCATGGTTAGACCATTGTATCTTGACCATGCGAGTAACCTTGCGCCGCGTCGCTCGCTCTTTCGTATCCAAGATTTTGACCGGTCTTTCCTCGTAAGTAAGATCCTCGTGAAGCTCGATAAGGTCTGGTTGAACAACCCTTTTTGGATCATGCTGATATTTCTTAAGTTGTGACACATGGAATACGTTATGGACTCGAGACAACTCATTTGGTAAGTCCAATCGGTATGCCAAGGTACCAACTCGAGTGATAGTGTCAAATGGTCCGATGTAACGGGGACTTAACTTACCTCGTTTTTCGAACCGCATTACCCCCTTCATGGGCGATACTTTGAGCAAAACTCTGTCGCCGACCTCGTAAGCACCATCCCGTCTTTTTTGATCAGCATACGTCTTTTGTCGATCTTGAGCAGCTTTCATCTTAAGTCGAATCTGTTCCACTATTTTCATTGTTTCCTCAATCAGTTGTGGCCCTACAGGAATTGGATTTTCACTTTTAGTCCAACAAAGTGGACTTCGACATTTCCTACCATATAGTGCCTCAAATGGGGCCATGCCAATGCTAGCATGATAGCTATTATTATAGCTAAATTCTATAAGTGGTAGGTAGTTTTCCCAACTTCCCTTAAAATCCAAAACACAAGCTCTCAACATGTCTTCAAGTGTCTGGATCGTCCTCTCAGTTTGCCCATCGGTTGTTGGATGAAACGCCGTACTCATTTTCATCTTCGTGCCAAAAGCCTCTTGGAGTTTCGTCCAAAATGTAGAGACAAATCGGCTATCTCGATCCGAGACAATATCTTGGGGAATTCCATGCCTTCGGACCACATTTTCAATATAAGATCTTGCTAGTTGATCCATATTCCATGTTTCCTTCATGGGTATAAATATGGCTGCCTTAGTTAATCGATCTACGATTACCCAGATCTTATCATTGCCTTTGGGTGTCTTTGGCAATCCTGACACAAAGTCCATGGAAATACTATCCCATTTCCATTCTGGAACTTCTAGGGGTTTTACCAACCCAAGTGGTTTCTTTCGATCTGCCTTGACCTTCTGACATGTCGGACATTTTTCCACAAATGCTGCTACCTCTCGCTTCATTCGTGGCCACCAAAAGATCTTACTCAAGTCTTTGTATAACTTATCTCCACCAGGATGTACAGAATAGGGAGTTTCGTGGCCCTCTTCCAGTACGCGTCTTTTCAGATCCTCACAAGCCTTAGGCACGCACCATCGACCTTTAAATCGAATGCTGCCATCATCATGGACTCGGAAACCTATAGCTCCACCTTGAGCTATTTTTGCCTTAATTCTTTCTAATTTGACATCACCGGGCTGTCCTTCCCGAATCTCGTCAAATATAGTTGGTTGTATTGTCATGGCATGTATCAGGTGAGAAGGCGTACCTTCGTGTACCAACTCAATACCTAATCGTGCCATTTCCATATACAACTCTGGCGGCAAAATTCTCATGTTATCGAGGGTTCTTGACTTTCGACTTAGTGCATCGGCCACCTTATTGGCTTTACCCTCATGATAGGTGATACCTAAGTCGTAGTCTTTCATTAACTCCAACCATCGTCTCTGACGCATGTTGAGCTCCTTTTGAGTGTATATATACTTCAGACTTTTATGGTCTGTGTATATCTTACAGCTTCGTCCATACAGGTAATGTCTCCATATCTTTAGGGCGAAGACAACTGCAGCCAGCTCTAAATCATGAGTTGGGTAATTCTCCTCATGTGGTTTTATTTGTCGAGAAGCATATGCTATAACCTTTCCCTGCTGCATTAGCACGCATCCTAATCCAAATTTTGAAGCATCGCTATAAACTTCAAAATTTCCATCTTCAGTGGGTAAGGTTAGTACTGGTGCCGTAGTTAACTTCTCCTTCAGAGTTCGAAACGCAACCTCACATTCGGGTGTCCAAATTACCTTGGATCCCTTCTTGAGATTTTGCGTCAAGGGTCGTGCAATCTTTGAGAAATCCTTAACAAACCTTCTGTAGTAACCAGCTAAACCAAGAAAACTTCTTATTTCAGTTTGTGAGGTTGGTACAGGCCAGTCTTTTACTACAGATACCTTTGATGGGTCAACCGAAATCCCTTCCGCCGAGACTATATGACCAAGGAATGCGACTTTGTCTAGCCAGAAATCACATTTTGACAATTTAGCGTACAACTTGTGATTCCTTAGGGTTTGCAGCACTTGGTGTAAATGTTGTTCATGCTTCTCCTTGTCTTTGGAATAGATTAATATGTCGTCAATGAAGACAACCACGCACTTATCCAACAGTTCTCGGAAAATATTATTCATGAGACTCATGAATACTGCTGGGGCGTTGGTAAGTCCAAACGACATCACGGTGAACTCATAATGTCCATATCGTGTTCTAAATGCCGTTTTTGGGATATCTTCTTTAGCTATCCTTAGCTGGTGATATCCAGATCTTAAATCAATCTTCGAAAAGACCTTTGCTCCTTTGAGTTGATCAAATAAGTCATCGATTCGTGGCAAAGGATATTTATTCTTGATGGCTACTTGGTTGAGACCTCTGTAATCAATACAGAGTCTTAACCCTCCATCTTTCTTTCGTACAAATAGTACAGGTGCTCCCCATGGAGATGTACTTGGACGGATGTACCCCTTTTCTAAGAGGTCTTCAAGCTGTTCTCGCAACTCGTTCATTTCTGCTGGTGCCATCCGGTATGGAGCCTTTGATATAGGTTCAGTCCCTGGAACCAAATCGATCGTGAATTCTATCTCACGTTCGGGTGGCATTCCCGGAATATCACTTGGGAATACATTGGGATACTCCCTTACTATTGGGATATCGCTTATGCTCATCTCTTCTGCTTGCAGATCCATGAAGTAGCAAAGGTAAAGGGGGTTTCCTTTCTTCACCAATGTTGCTAACTGTATCCTTGACACGATCTTCGTGATTGGGTTCTTTGGCTCAGCATAGAAAGACACACGTCTTCTATTAGTTCCATAAATTGTTATCTTTTGTTGAGAACAATTGATATTGGCTTGATATTGAGTTAGCCAATCCATGCCTAAGATAACATCAAAATCTCGTAATTCAAATTCTACGAGATTTGCAAGGAACTCAACGTCACAAATGCGAATAGGGACTCTCTCATGACATCTTGAACAGTTAACTATGGTCCCGTTAGGCAATGAGATTCTTAGAGTTATTTCCTGGGGATTATCGAGTCCCAACTCGGGCAATCTATTACGAGATATAAACGAACACGTAGCTCCAGAATCAAACAAAATGCGTACTTTATAACCTTTAATTTCAAAAGTACCTTCGATCACATCCCCAGCACCAGGTAAGTCCGCTTGGTTCACCACGTTCAACCTTCCTTGATTTGGCCCACCTGGATTCTGTGGGTTTCTACCAACTGTCCTTTGATTGTTGGGAAACGCAGGTCGTTGTCCCTGATTATTTCCACCAATATGGGGTCCTTGGGGACAATAATCTTCCTTTCGCAAGTCTGCTCGAATTCGGCTAGGATCGAGCCTTATGTGACAGTCCACCGCCTTGTGTCCCTTTATCCCACAGCGATAGCATTCTTCACCTTGAGGGCACTGCTGCATAGTGTGCTTCTTATTACAGCGACGACAGGGGGCTGGTATTGGTTCCCCATTTCGATTGGTCCGAACCACTGTATTATTCCAGTTATTCCTTTGGAAATACCTCCTTTGATTTGGACGGTTGTCCTGACCCTCTTCAACTTTCCTCTTTCCTTTGTCATGTGGTGCAGACTTTGAGCTTTCTCCTTTATGCTCATGTCCTTCTATCATCTCGACAGTCATAGCCCGATTATAGACTTTCTGCAGGCTAGTGAATTGCTTTCCTCCGAATGCCTTTCTTATGTTCTTATTCAAGCCAAGCTCGAATTTTTGGGCTTTAGTCTGCTCAGTTGCCACCAAGTCTGGGGCAAATCTTAGAAGTTCTGTAAACTTAGCATAGTATTGCTGAACAGACCGATTGCCTTGTTGAAGAGAAATGAACTCTCCATATTTGGCATTCTTGAGGCTAAGTGGGTAAAACTGTTCCCTCAAACTTTTCTGAAATTCTTCCCATGTTACTTGGCGATTTTCTTGTGACCTCCACCAAGTGTTTGCAATGCCACTTAGAAAGAAGGTAGCCACTCCCACCTTTCTTTCATCTGGACACTCCACCGCTTCGAGCAGTTTTTCTAGAGATTCAATCCAACCTTCTAACTTGGCTGGATCTTCTTGTCCAGCATATCGAGGCGGCTGAAACTTATTAACGGCCTCGATAAAATCTCCTTGGGTCTCTCCTTGGCGTTCTCCTTTCTCTGCTTGTTTTTGAACTACTGCTCCAAGAGTGAGTAGAAGTTGCTCTATTTGTTGCTGACGATTGTTGTCGTCGGCCATACTTGCCTTAGTGTTAGTGTTATCCCGTTCGTTCCTAAACGATATATGTTAGTCAGTTAGTCAAATAAAAAAAAAACAAACCACACTATTTATTCATATCTAAAGGAAATACAATACCAAAACTGTCAGTCAAATACTCGCAACCTTCCGAGACTGACTAGGGTGTACTAAGTCATACAAACCTATTTACATACTAGGTATTGTTATGCTAATCTAAGGCGCCCTACAGTTTTAATCCTTGATATTCCTGGTACGGCAGTTCTTGAACTTATGTCCTTTCTTTCCACAGCGGAAACATTCCCTTCGTCAGGGCATCGCCAAGTCAGGTGCCTGTTGCCGCACTCGAGGCAAGGTGCGGGGGTCGGATGTCCTCCAGGATTATTTCGATCTTCGATCAGTACATCATTTTGCATCCGCAAATTCTCCAGGCGAATCTCTTGGTCCGTTGATATGCCCTCGTAATATTTAACCATGATCTTGAGTTCTCTTATCTCTTTATTCTTTCGAGACATCTCTTCTTCAGTCCATCGGACGTAGTCCTTTTCATAAAGTAGTTCGCTTCTTAGGTTCTGCACCTCCTCTTGCATACAGCTCCAGTCTTCCATTATTCATTTCCCTTTTTCTTCAGAGCTGCCCATCTGTAGGTAACATTCTTAAGAGATAGGACAAGTACTACTAGATATTTTTAAGTTTATTTTACTTCATACTAAGTCTCGCATTCTAAAACTAAGGCTCTATCCTATTACCGTATGTCTATTAGATTTCCTAACTTTAATCTAATTTATATGCATTAATTTTTTTTAATTATTATTATCTTTTTTTTAAAAAAAAAAATTATTTTAAGTTTTTATATATATATATATATACAAGATGAAGGTGATATAAAAACCAGACAAACTTCCTTCTATAGTTCCGACTTGGATACAACACACCAAAATTTCCAAGCTTTTAGATAGTTATAACTTTTACTATTACCATACTAGTAAACAAAAGACATACTAAACATAAGCGTCATGAGGAGGGCTGGAAGGATGGTACTCGGGAGACGGTGTACGCTGGCAGACAACATCTGTATCCTCCGCAGGGTCATCCTCCGTACTGCTTTCACTGGCAAACTCACCCTGGGCTGATGATCCTGGATGACGGCAGAGGTATTTGTAGAACTTTTTAACTTTATGCCCTTTTCTCTCCATGTATGCAATCTTTTTGTTCAAGCGTCCAATGGTGCCTAGATGGAGTTTGACTTGGTCCTTCGTATCCTTCAACTCCTCCTTGAGATCAAATATCTCTTCCACTTGCTCAGCACACAGATGGTCGAGTTCGTCCTTTTCTGCTTCGACTAAAACCCTTCTATTATACTCGTCCTTATATTTATTATCAAGTTCTAGCTCTTGGGTTATGTGCGTTGCCGCCTCCACCGCTAATCGATTTCTTAGCAGGTCATTCTTTGCACTAAGGCGATTTGCTCTGGCACGCTCTTGTCTACTGGTTCTTATTACCTCTCGTACCAAGTCAGGAACTAACTCAACTACTCTATCGTTATCTCCCATCTAGCAAACAAGTCATCATAAATAATTGCAAATATTAAACATAATAATTGGATAAATGTGCCTAATGCCAGTGCATTGTGTCCCATCCCAAAATATGCAAAATTTTCTTTTCACTATATTTTCTTTTCAAAAACTCATTTTCTTGGGCGCTCTGATACCACCCTGTAACACCCCCGTTTTCCTACTCTTAGTTCCACAGCGGAAGCCTCAATTTGGAACCCGGGGTTGTTACCGCCACGCCTCTTAATTAAGTTCGCTTAGGCCTAGCCCTGGCTAACTTAATTAATTGGCGATAAGGCTTAATTAAATAAAGTATTGTACATAAAATAAACTCGCAACTTTATTGATTACAAAATATAATATATCAGAGTTTGCAAATTATGACGACTAAGGCTTGTCGCCCCCAAAGTAACTTGACATAGTATTTTAAAAATTAAAAATATAATTTAACTAGTAATATAATATAATAGATATATAATTATATATGATTAAAGGGAATTTTGATACCCATGCCCGTGCCCATGCTTCTAGTCATCACCACATATGTCAAAACCTGAAAAGAGTGCATGCATAATTTATCAGCACACCGGCTGAGTAAATAAATTTATACTCTTTAGGATAAAATTTAAATATAATTGACTCAAGCAGTAAATAGCATGTCAAACCGTTAAAATTCTGATTCTCTGTATCATGTAGCTCAACTATGACGTCTACACCCGGGGTATCTCATAGGACCTAGCATGCTTTCATAGTATACAAGGGCGGCCCTCCCTTGCAACTAAAACTGACTGTGAGACCCTTGGCCTACACAATCCTCTTTTAATGCTCTTACGAAGATAACCCCAATTGGAGTATATCCCATATAATATCATCTCAATAATTCACATGCCACATACTGGAAATATAATTTTCACATGCATGGCTTAGCCCAAAAATGTTTAAACTCATAATGGGGCATTTCCTCTGCATAAACTTATTTGCATGGATAATTCTAAAATTATTTAAAACAATAAGGAATTAAACATGCAAAAATTAAGACAATACCCGCAGAATATAAATTTACTTACAATCTCCCCAGCTATAGTCTATTTGAACTCCGAGACTGTAACTACCTCCTGGGACTGTAACTACTTTAGCACTTCCTATATTACTACACTCACTATTTCCCACTATTTCCTTTCCTCCGTGCTTTCACTCTCTTTCTATAGTTTTTCAAAACCGTGCTCTCAAATTTCTAGCAACTATTTTTTTTTTTGCAGAATGAACTTCTCTACTCTTTTTTTTTCCTTCTCCTTTCTACTCTAAACTCTCTTGCATTGAAAAATTGAATGAGGACCCTCCTATTTATAGGAGGAAAATTACGTAACCTCCAAGGCTTTTTTTATTTTTTATTTTTTATTTTTTTTCTACATTCTAATTATTATATTGTCTAGTCATGCATGCCTTATCTAGAATTCTTTTATGCAGGTACGATTTTATACTTTCTTTTATGCACCAATTATTGGTGTTTGTTATTTGTTATTAATATATTTATTTATTTATTTATTTATTTTATTTATTTCTTTATTTATTTTATCTTGTTATCCATCATCCCCACTTTACCCCTTCTGCTATTTATCTTCACTGACATAGAGTACTATCATTTTGTCCTATTTGAGTACATAGGATGTTAATTGAAGACCCTATCTCTCTCGTCCATTCCCCCTTCTTTGCAACATGTATTTTCTTTCTTTTATTCATTTATTATTATATATGTATTTACTATAGATTTATTTATTATTGTATTATTATTATTACTATTATTATTATTATTATTATTATTATTATTATTATTATTATTATTATTATTATTTTTTTATTTCCTTCGAAGTTGTATTCTTGTATATAATGTATGCTTCCTCTTGTTATCATCTACTTTGTTATTCTATTATTTACTTATTTAGTCATTTCTATTATTATTGACAATAATCTCATTATTGTTGGTATACCAATAATTGGTGTACGATTCACTCTTTTTCTTCTTTTTTTTTTTATTAGTATTTATGTACATACATTATTCTTCTTTCTTGTATGTATCAATTATTGGTACACATCTAAAATTTTTCTTTCTTGCAAATCCCTATTACTTTATGACCATTATCACTATCTCTTTATTTATTTATTTTTTTGTTTTTATTACTCTTGTTAACTCACGTACATGGCCCCTCTTTCTTCTTGAAACATCTGGCTTCTCCTTGCTCCCCAAGTAGTACTAGTTTTATTTATTTGCTCTCATGCCATGCACCAATAATTGGTGCATGGTGAATTAATTTTTTTTTTAAAGAAAGAAAAAAAATCATTTTACTTATTTATACAAATTTAATGACAAGTAGGATTTGGACACACAACCTTTAGTTTATGAGTCCACTTAATTACCCAATTAGTTATAAAAATCTTCATGTTATATTTTAATTTTAACTAAATTTATTTTTATTAGGATCCCTATTACTTAAAAAAATAATACATAGTAGTTAATAAAACTTAAATATTTCTCTTCCAAGCATTCATAACTTTTTCATACTAGAAAATACTTTACTAGCATTATCTTATCTAACTTAGGGGAAATAATTCTTTTCTCATAACATTTCCCAAAATTGCAACTTAAGTTCTATTAAATTTTAATTTATACTGGACAATATTTCGATCAACTATCTCTTTCTTTAAATAAAATACTATAAATAATTTACTGGGTATTACATGTTCCCCAAGTCCGCTGTTGGCCGCCTGACGTCCCTGGACATGGGATACTTGGCGGCACAGCCGTGCCATTTGCAGGAATGGTTCCATCTTGCTGAGTACGCAAGGAACCACAAATTCTATCTGCCAGGTCGGCCATGGCAGGCTGCAATACGTCTATTAAGTGTCTCGTGAGTAAAGGCATGAATTCGGCCGATAGCCACATTTGTTCGGACAGTGTAGGGGTTTGCATTATTCCCTGTTGCGGTTGAGGAGTGTCCGCTGTATCAACGACGTCCTCAGATGATGTTCTTCCTGGTGTCTTGTAAAGACATTTTCTCGAACTTTTGAGTTAGATCACTCAGTAATCTTCCAGATCTCAAATGCATATACTCAAAGCGGATATAGTTTCCACTCGAGTCCCACTAGGCGTGCCAATTTGTTAAACGTAAAAATATTGAAGAATGAAGAAAGAACTGGAAAGGAACTGCCTGTATTGAATAAACTGAAAGCTTACAGAAAATAAGAACGGAAAGCGATAAACAAAGGAAAACTGCAGAATGGAAGAAAGCGGTAAACAATTTAAGTGTAGAAAGCGATAAATAAATGGAAAGGAAAAACAGAAAGCAAAAAGAAAAAATGTAAAGGCGGCTGTTTTGAGAAGGATTGGACATGTCCGATTAAGTCCATGGATCTTGTACTTATAGATATGAGTCCTCAACCGCTATACATCGTGTTTCTACCGTAACCGCCTTCACGCCAGTTCTTCTTTCGCTTCAACCGCCTTAGGCTACTCTTCTTTGACGCTTCAACTGCCTCTCTTAGCCGCCAATAATTCTTGGGCTTAGTGACTGAGCCAATTATTGGGCCTAAATATTTTTGTGTTAACATAGCCCTTGAAGAGATTCATCGCATCTGAGATTTCTGATTAGTTTGCATTCTTCTCCTTTATTCATTGCTTTTTCTGTAGATTTGTTGTGTTCTATTCCTTCATGTGTACACATGTGGTTTCTGCAAAATTTCATAACAAAAAGACTTTCTTCCTATGGAAACACACTTGTTTTCAGAGACTCTTGAGCATTTGCATGAATTGTGCTTCTCTGCAATCTATTGAGCAAAGATGAGCATATGTGGTAGGCTTGATTTATTGTCATTGTTCCCAAGTCACAATCAAACATCGGTTGGTGCCTTGCGAGGCTTTCCAAAGGCTTGTGCTTCTGCATTTTGATGTGTTTGTTTATTAGCAGTTACCTACTGCGTCTGCATTCATATCAGCCTGTATGGATGAATTTGTTTAGGCTGTTTAAATAAATACCCCGAGGGCTTTTTATGGCTTGTGGATAGATCATAAACGCGCATTTTATTTCCGTAACATGGGAAGACGAGCATAATAAGCACGGGCGTGGTGTACGTTGTTCCTCCTTCCATATCGTGCTGCATAGCTTCCAGTCCACAACTCAAATTGGTGGATGCTCGAGCCTCTTGATCCCTACATTAGGTGGTTCATAGTGCATAAACGCTTAATGCAAATTCATGTTAGTTATGTGATTCAATATCTCAATCCCAGGATTTAATCTTTCAAGTTCTTTTTTCAATAACCTTTCACTGGTTTCAGGCTTTGCAGGCCAGACTCCTCTCCCATGGTAAGGTTTATAACCTTGTTGTGTATCGAATTTAACAAGAATCCCCTCAAGAAGAATCCCATATCCCATGCCTCTGCATGTAAAACGTCCACTGTATATCCCTACCATTGCCATCACCACTCCTCGCCATTGACCGAGTTCATTTCTGATCAAACCACCCACAATGTATGTGGATGAGTTAGCAATCAAGAATCAACACTCCTACTCAGAACACATTCAAATAGTGGCGATGGTCGATAGGCCCTGGCCCTCGCTCTAATTGCTTGGTTGTTGACTGAGGAATAACTATAAGTATTGACTATTGAACACAATGCCTTGCCCATGTTACACGTCAGGGACGGATCCACATAGTGATTAGGGATAAAGGACACCGCTTAAATTGATAAAACTGTTATTTTACGGTAGAATTTTTTCTTTTTACATTTAACTAAATTAGATTTTATGGTGACACCACTTACTTTTTATGGTGACACCACAATTATTCATTTCAACTAATATTTCTCCCATATTTTTGTGTTGTAACTGGTAACTACTATCCCTAATTTAAATATAGCTTTCACTATTTTCTGGGACACCACTTAACATTTTTTCTGGATTCGCCATTGTTACATGCTGCCAAAATCAAACGAACTTTATAATAAAAACCGTGGGAAGGTACACTATGCCTCACCTATGTTGGCTGTTCCTACCCCTCTTGTGAGGAACTTTGTTTTGATGTCTCGACAGCCACGTCAAGTTTCATCTATAAAGAATGGAATGAAACATGTACAAGAAAACAGGACACAACGGGCAAAAGAAGTGATTCATCATAGGCAAGGAGGATTGATTAAATCATCCAAAGACACCTCCAACTAATTCATCTTTGGTGGTAGCATTAAAAGCCCCAGGGAAGAATGTAATACTCCCTCCGTCCCACCCCAAGTGTCCTGTTACTGTTGGGTACGGGAATTAAGGTAGAGTTGGTTTGTGAGTATATGGTGGGGTCCACATAGTGGTTGGAGGAGAAAATTATTTTTATTTATAGAAAGAAGACATTTGTAATGGGACATCCAAAAATAGTAAGTAGGACATTTGGAATGAGACAGAGGGAGTATCTCTCAATGTTGCTATAAATTCACATTCCTATGAAACCCATCAGATTTTTGGCTCCGTATTTGGAGACAGTTACACAGGGGGCTAGTACGCATGGTTGGTCTCAATCGTGCATATCATGTAACTCGTAAAAGAATATTACCCACAACAAAAACGAGACGATATAATGACAGAATTCCCTTGGCTTCAGCAGAACAAATTTACAGATGAAACACGATGAAACAGATCATACATATTACATATATAATGTACAACACAACATAACATTAGTAGTTCTTTTATTCTTAGCATGTTTTGTTTAATTTTTTTAGCAGTTGCATGAGCCGTTGTTTGACACACCAATCTCGACAAAGCTCAAGTGTGAAGAAGGGTTAGAGGTCACCTCTTGAGTGGCTTGTAAAGGACAACAGTGACGTACTTGGACTGGAACCGATGAGTCAGCCCAAGTGCTACAACAGATTGGGATGCCCATCCTTTCTCCATGAATATGTGATTCAGCACCACATGCTGGGGTTTTGATGGAGTAGTCTCATTGCTGCTTTCTGAGCCGAGAACACTTGATTGGAGTTGAGGGGGTGCCAACATTGGATCCTTGGCGAAATCATCGTCTCCTGGGAAAACCTGACCATAGCTGGACTCTGGAGATGGGGGAGCATCAAACTCTGCTACGCTGTCGAGGTTCTCAGGTACGTAATCCTGTAAATTTCACAACATTTTGTAGGTGAATTATAGATCAGAACACATCAAGAAACATAAGATAATTAAATTGCTCAGTGAACCTAAAGTAGGGGAAATCTAAGGTATTTTGTGGACAGTATCCAATGAGAATCTTGAAGATATGCCCAAGATGAATGGAAATGAAAGACATCAAGCGACATATGCATAGTGAAGCCATATATCACTGTAAAACAGAGACAAATGAATGCTGGATACACGTTATTCAAAAGACACCTCATATTGGCTACCTCATCCTTCCAATAAATCCATATCACCATTCCGACATCTATATCTCAATATGTATATATATCATCAGATCTTTTTATTTGCTTAAAACAATCTTGGAAAGTCTTTCCAAATATTTTTAAAAGATATAAACTGGGAATAAATTGTATAATATATTTGATATTTAGTAAATATTTAATTAGAACTATCTAATATAAATTCTTCAATTATATAAATAATAAATATTAACATATTATAATATTTATTAATAATTAGTTGGACTAAAATATAATTCTAAATCAATATAAGAAATTAAAAGTTATAGATTTAAAAAAAGCTTAATAATTAAATTTTAGTTACTTCATTGAAAATGTATATTGAATAATCAAATTTAATTTTTTTTAATCAATTATAGATAAACTAGGTTTATTTTCTAAAGTTAGTTTTTATTGTAAAAAATATACATGGGTATAATTGGACAGTGCGGAAGTAACTGAATATACTATTATAATTTGGTCCAGAGATGCAAACACATTATGTAATAAGGAGACATTTAAGTAGATATGGTATTTCAGGAAGCCACTGGAAAAAAAAAAAAGAAAAAAATCCAAATTCAGTTATGACTATTTAACACAAGAAATAGAAACTAGAAAAAGAAGGTATTTACAATTTTGCATAAGGAAAGATTCACTTACATTAACATCGAGAAGGTTACAAACAAGGCCTGTCTCATCTTTCTCGCTAGGAAGATCTGGAATATATCTAACTTTGCCATCCACAATAAATTTGTAACGAAATATGCCTGATGGCAGGACTAAAAGAATGGAATGATCCTTGCCCGATCTCTGTAGTATTTTCCTGCAAGAGAATAGAGACTATGGCTTAACGAATGAACCCAGAGGAGATCAATTTTCAATTAATGACTACTATTATATGTTTCTTAGCAATGAATGTGTAAGCACCTTGTCCTCCAGTTGTCCCAAGACCCTTCCACAGATACCACATTACCACCAAGGCTCCATGTTATTATAGTTGGTATACCTTGTTCAAGAGGTTGATCAAGGTTCGGACCAGATTCATTTTTCTGAAATTGATTCACAGAGTAACCATCATTTCTTGGTAATGGAACTGCTGGAGCCTGCAACAACAAACAGAACATTATGCGCATAATGATAAATAGATTAACAATATAGAAGGAAGCTTTCCATAGATAAACAGAACTGCTGGTGACCAATACTATTGGCATTGCTTTTAATGTTGGAGGCCACAGACTCTACAAATCTGCACTAATGGAGAAATTATGGTGTACATATGTGGACAAGCAAAACCAAAATCCATAGCATAACGCAACAATATGCATTTACAGGAGTGGAAATGTGAATACAAGCCATGCCACTTTCCACTGTCTCCTCATCCTCATTATAATAATTCCGCTTTGATATGATGTGGAAACAGAGTTTCCAAAAAGATAGCTTGCTGTACTTTTCATCAACCATAGTAATAAACCATAGTCTTTAAAGATGCAGCAGCGCAGTAGAGAGGCAGTAATATGTAGCATCACAAAATCATAACTCAATTATAACATTCCCCAAATATTTTTAAGGATATGCAGCCTTATCTTGTGACATCCTAGAACTGAAGAATAATAAATCAAATAATTCAGGCTTACAAAGGGTCTGTTCTGCATGCAGCTTTTGGGAGCTTTTGGAAGCTTTTGGTAGCTTTAGCTTTTATTTTAAAACAAAAGCCCCGTTCTGCACACTAGCTTTTAGGAGCTTATGGGAGCTTTTGGAAGCTTCTTTTTAGAAGCTACCTATAGTAGCTTTAAAAAATAAGCTCCTAGCTTATTGTTGAGCAATTACAATTTTATCCCAATAACCAACTCACTACCCAATAATCTACATAAATATTTGTCCTTTTATGTCATTTCATACATTTTTTGACAGCTACAGCTAGTTGCACAAAACGCTTAAATAAAACTGACAGCTACAGCTCCCACAGCTCCCTACAGTTTCAGCTTCCCACAGCTCCAGCTCGCAGCTGCAGCTCACAGAATAAAAGGCGTTGACAGAATAAATTATTGTATGAAGGATTTTTTTTTTTTTTTTTTTTAGTTTTCTGTATGTGCATAGCACCAGAAAGCCAAACCCACTTAAAGGCACAAAGGTTTGCAAGATATTGCTGGTTTGCAAACAAGGATTGTGATTTGTAATAATGGGATTGGATTCGGCTAACATGATCAATACACCGGACAACAAGTGGTGGCCAAAGGGGTGAGGAAAAAGCTAAAAGAATAGCATTGCACATAGTAAGGAAGATGAGCTTGATTCTTTTTACTCCAGTTAATACACTCAAGGGAGTCCTATGAAGCAGTGAGCTATAATGCAAACTGCCAGGAAGCACACACTTTCATTTGTAAAATTTCAACTTTCCCTTTACAAAAGCAAGATACAGAACAAATGAGTAAATTTTCAGAGCTAGTCCACAATGCTCTTATGAGAGAGTTTACTTAAGTGATATGTGATATGTCAGTTGGTCCATGATAACATGATCGAGCCGTAACTCCAAAATGGCAACGGAATTGGATCACACATCCCAAACAAGTAGCAAAGTTATACTCATTTTCATGCTTGATTTTATAGCCGAACCTCATATATAAAAGTTGCCGGTTAGAGTGAACATTGTAATTGTAATACCAAAAAGAACACTAATCATTTTCCTTTTAATTGTGTGATCTACACCACCGACCCTAAAACCCGTTACAATAATGGCTCAGACGACGATAATGATAATACAATGCTAAAGACGGCAAGTCGGCAACACCATCTCCCTAAACCCAACCTCCAGGCTCCAAGCACAGAGTCAACCGCTAAAAATTCCAAATTATAATTTCAATCGCCCCGCAAAGTGATGCTCGAATGACTTCGAATGATTTCGAAACACAATCAAAATAACGAATTGCAAAAAACTACAGATCGGGGCAACATCATAAAAACGAATAGTTACCAAATCAAATTCAAACCCAAACACCAATAAGAACTTCAAAGTATTAGTTAAAACCAATTGATTCATAAACAGCCAATAGCACAACCTCCATACAGTTTCAACACAAGTCCTGCGCACAAACGCACGCACACACTTAATAGATAACAATACCTGAGGGGAAAACAACACAGGCGCGCGAGACTGCCGGTGCTCATGCGGCGGCGAGCTCACCATCAAATCCGATGAAGCCACGCGCCCCGCATCCGCGTGGTTCTCACCATCCAATACCTCATCTTGACCTCCGCCATTCTCGCTGCCTCCTTCCTTACCATTCGCATTCCCCATGACTTCACCACCAGCAACAACAGCCAATATAAAACTATAAACTATTCCCGATACAAAGCTATGAAAATCTGGAGAAACTAAGCTCGTAGACGGAATCCGAAGAGTCGCCGGAGGCGGTCGCAGAGAAGAGGGATAGAAATCGGAAGTAGAAAGACGAAGAACGGATATATACGAGCACGTGGGATGACGTGGAGCGTCGATATAGGATAAGAACTATTTTGGGAAAGGAGATCGTGGCCGTTGAATTGCTACACTAACACCAACAACAAGTTTACTTTGACTCACCTGCGGCGGCGATTGCGTATCACGACGTCTCATTGTCTTTATTGTTAAATAAATAAAGAAAAGGTAAAAGAAAAAGTGAAATTACAGTCTAGGTTAAAATTTTTCTGATGTGCCCTTCTAATTTTGGATAATTGCAATTTGCAAAGCGCCAGTGTTTTGAAAGTGATGGAACATGTTCTATTTTTAAAATGAATTTTTGGTAGATTTTCGTAGACTGACTGACCATTGTGAGTACTGTGTGCGCCAAACAACGAACAAACCATGGATGGACATGGGCTTGATGGGGCCGTTGGCTGGCCTTTGGAGGGGTTGAAGAGTAGGCAAATTAGGCTCATTGGGCTTTAAAGTTGGGCTAGAAGAATGGGCTGCTACATATAATTATGTTTCAGCATTATCTATACACACTTTTTTTTTTTTTTTTTTTTTTATCTACTGTATATTACTAAAACAAAACGGAAAATTAGGGCCAATACCTAAAGTTCCTTAGAGTAAAGTCCCCATATCCATTTTTTGTTGAGTTTGCACCCTATCCCCTATTTTGACTCCAATAATAGACCCTATCATTTCTTTACTAATAATTAACAAAGCTAACCATTGTAATTTTTTGAAAAGAGACCGAGAGAGAGAACGCGGGAGAGAACAGACCAAATAATTACCATTTTTTTAAAAATTTTATTGAGAACAGACGGACATTGCGAACGAACGGAGGAAGAGAACGACGGAACCGAACAAATTCGAACGGAGGAAGAAGAGAATGACGGAAGAAGAGACGAACGAAAGAACAACCAAACCCTAAACCCTTTCAATCATCGCACGCAAGCTTCCATTTCTTATTTAGGGTTCGAAGAGAAGATATAGAAGCCAGGGTTCGGGCATTTGACAAAGAGGCATTCAACTGATAATGGCACCGAAGAGGAATTCGGAGCATTCGGAAGAGGCCGAGGCAAGCAATTCGGGTAATTCTCTAATTCTATTATGTAGAGTTGTATTTATGTAATTCCTGATTAGGTTTTGGAATTTGCACATTCATTCTTGGGCCATGTAAAGAGGCGAGGGTTCTTCAAGTATTATAAAATGTGTGGGTGGCTAAGTGTTTCTTTGTAATGTAGCGGAGAGAGTTTTAGGTAATGTTCTATTTCAAAGTTGTTTTGTGGTTTTGTTGGTTGAAATTTCTAAGTATTTAGTGGTTTTGTTGGTTTGTAGAAGGATTTGGTAGGGTTATGTGTTAGCTTTTTATGTGAGATAGAAAGTTTTTATTTGAATTGATTTTTGTGGTACGAAGACTTGTAGTTGATTTGTAGAAGTTATGTTGGAAGTGTTGTTTATGGATACTTGTCAATATAAATTGCTCACAAGGTGCTTGATGAAATGCTAGAAAGGATATTATGGGTTAAAATACTCAATTTTGAAGTACATTGGTGATTTATTTGATGAATGATAATGTTCAACAATTTTTTGTTGTATAATACAATAGCTCTGAAGGGTTGAGAAATAGTTATTGACAATAGGTTATGAAAGAAATTTGAAATAATAGAGTTTAGGTTAGAATTTTTTTTGTTGTACAATACAATACTCAGTGTTTTTTGACTGTGATGCCACAATATCTATAAAATTTATCAGCAAAAGCTATCAATCAAGATTGAATTTTAATCATATAATATTAATTTGAGTCTTAGTATAGCAACTTAAGGATCCACAAGCTATCCAATTTAATATCCAATTTAATACCAATAACTCGTTTATTATTTAGATCCAAGGAGATTAGAGTTATTACATCAGACATCATTTGGAAGGCGTCATCTTAATTTTTGGGCTGAACACAGACGTCTACGCGTTCCAGTAATTCTCTATTCCAATCCTTTTACCTTGGCAATAATATATTCTTGCTGCTTTATGTTTCCTATACCAAGAACTCATGCGTTATGTTTGACAGAATTTGCAGGTTAGTTTTTTTTTTTTCCCAATTCTATTGGATACGATAGCAGAGTAGATTACCATACTCTCGAACATGGATTCATCGCGGTAAATTTTGTGTGGTGGTCTGATGGCAGGGAGAAGCCATAGAAGCCACCAGATTTGGACATTTCAACAAAGCAAGGAGAATACCCATCTCCCACGTTTGCAAGTGGTTTTAGAAACGTTTGAACCGGCCACCAGGAGCTTCATTATTGGAGAAGGCATTAGGATTGAGTTTAGGGCGGGTGAATTGTTTTGTGTCTATATTAGAATTGTTCAAGTGTTATTTTACTATATGGAATTCGATGTTGGATTTAGGATATTGTGCATTGGATGTTTTGGGATATCGAATTTTGGATAGTGGAAAGTAGATGTTAGAGATATTAGATTTTGGTTGTATGTGATGTGGATGTTAGCTTTACAATGTTGGTTTGTGAACCTTTGAATATTTTGTATATGAATGTGCAATTGCATAGGTGGATGTTGGTTTATGAACCAAGGATTTCGGTTTGTGTATGTGGCGATTGGTCAGTGTAATTGGAACTTGTATGCGTATTTGTATATTTATGTTGGGTGCAATTTCATATGTTATATATAATGGTAAGAATTGCTTAAGAAAGTAGGTAAAGTGTTATTGTCAATCGTGGTAAATGGTATTAGTATAAGTTGGTAAAAACTATATGTAAAAAATGTGGTAAATCATCCTAAATGGTGAAATGGACGGTTTTCTTTGCCGTGCTTCGAAACTTTAACAAGAGAACGATGGAGGGGACGGTAATTTCAGACCGTTCCATACGCTATAAAGTGGACATAATGTTGGGACGGTCGTGGGACGGTCCTCAGGACCGGAGGACCGTCCCAGTGACCATCCCAATATATCAAGAACTTTGGTTGAGTGTGCTAAAAGAACTTGGTAAGTCGTATACATTGAACTTGGTAAATCATACACGTGGTAAGTCATTTACATTAAACTTGGTAAGATAAATATTAAAAATTTGGTAAGTCATATACATTAAACTTGGTAAATCATATACATAGAGCTTGGTAAGTCATTTACATTCTTGGTAAGGTAAATATTAAGGACTTGGTAAGTCATATACATTGAACTTGGTAAGTCGTTTACATTACAGTTGGTAAGTCGTATACATTGAAATTGGTAAGTCGGTCCTCACCGTTCCTTACCAAATGTTTTTGTCTGGACAGTCCTGGTAAGAAAGGGATGGTCCAAAGTGACCGTCTCAAGACCGTCCATCAAGTCTGTGTTGATCAGAGTTACATGGACGGTTTCCGGACGCTAATCCTTCACCGTCCGTGTGACCGTCCCTCTGCATTTTTTAAAGACATTTCGACTTTATTGATGTTTGTACATCATATTCATTGGAAACACTTGGTAAGCGAAATACAAAAACTTGGTAACTATAATATTGAAGACATTGGTAAGTCAGATACTGAAAACGTGATAAGTTTGCTCATGACACCCGTGGTAAACTAAATACCAAAAACTTGGTAAGTAGGCTATACAGTCCATTGGTAAACCCGGTACATAAAACTTGGTAAATAGCTATAGTGCCCATTGGTAAATAGACTTCAGTGTCCATTAATAAACCCGGTATAAAATACTCCCCCCGTTTTCTAAAAATTAAAACGGACCCACAGTGCACGCAGTCCAATGTATGTTTTAAATCATTAATAACTTAAATTCGGTACAAATAAAAATTCCAAAAGTTCGATATTTGTAAACTACTCGGCGATACGAATCAAACAAGATCCCACTTGGCTATATTTTAACTTATATAACTACGATAAAACTTTAAGTCAAAATGCATGTGTGAATAGTACCAAATTTCCAAATGTTACAATCTATGAAGAACGGAGGGAGTATTTGGTAAATAGGCTATACATAATTGGTAAGTATCATTTTGCAACACACTGGTAAATAAATAAAAATATTTAATTAATTTAATTCTTTAAATTGGTTTAAAATATAATTGTGTTTTATTATATTATATATAAATTTAATGTTAATATTATTATATATTAAATCAACTTACATAATTCTTTACCATATCGATGTATAATATTTACCAACTAAGACACCAAGTTAATTACCATATTGACACAATTGGACTGATTGCGGACGGGATAAATCTACCTTGCAAACTATCGTCCTCCACTCCTAAACCCTTTCAATTTCTCCTTTACCAAGTCATTACTTAGGATTTACCATGCGCATTCAACCTACCTTTACATATATAATTCTTCCAGGTTACCATGATCACAAAGTGTTAGTTACCAAGTTAAAGAATATTCACTTTTGCATTCGTGTACGACGTTAACTTCCAAACCATGAGATATACCTCCAAAAAGAGCTTACAACGTAACGATACATCGTCGAAAAAACTGTACGGGTATAGACTATACCTTAAGAAATGCAACGTGACATCCGATAAGGTATCATTGGATGAAGAAACGAACACCTTAATAACAAACGCCAAAAATTACTACGGGTACATACACTTAAGGAATTCAACGGAACATCCGATAAGGTACGATTGGATGAAGAAACGAACGCCTTAATTACAAACGTGGAACGCTACTACGGGTACATAGACTATTCCCTTAAGGAATGCAACATGACATCCGATAAGGTACCATTGGATGAAGAAACGAACACAAACATCGAGCATTACTATGGGTACATACACTATTATATGAAGGAATGCAACGTGACATCCGATAAGGTACGATTGAATATTAAAACGAACAACTTGATTACAAACGTGGAACATTACTACGGAAACATTGACTATTATCTTAAGGAATGCAATGTGACACCTCCACGTAGATACTTATTTCAAGTATATACACACACTTAGTACATAGATGCTTTCATTGACATAATAGGAACAATGCATAAATCATTTAATCGTAATAATGACAATCATTTTCCATCCTAAACCCTCTCCGGGATAAAATTACCACTATCTTGTTATGTCTCTTACCAATTAATGATAGATACTTTACCAAGTATCTTGTATCTGATTTACCAACATAGTAATGTGTATCTGATAAAATTACCCGGTTTTTGTACGTCTCTCTCCAACATATTAATGCGTGGTTTAGGGTTTAGGGTTTACCAGGTTTTTGTAAGTCTCTTACCAACATAGTGATATGGTTTACCAAATTCTTTTTATGTCACTTACCAACATAATAATATTGTTTACCAAGTTTTTGGTGAACTTTTTTAAATTTCAGCAATGAATGGAAGAATCAATCGTGAAAATTTTTATGTCACTTACCTACATAGTGATATGATTTACCAAAAGTGGGTAAGTTTAGTTTTGATAAACTTGGTAGGTGTAAAGAAAGAAAAATTGGAATGTGTAATATTGAATCACTTGGTAAGCCTAGTAGCATTTGGTAAGTCGGATTATGATACATTTGGTAAGCATGAAACAAAAACTTGGTAAGCGCAATATTGAAACACTTGGTAAATATGTACCTAAAAATTGGTAAGTCAATTATTGAAACCCTTGGTAACCGTGAGCTGGACCGTCTAGTGGTTTCGATTCTGATACCAGACGGTCCGCGCGCCGTCCGGTGACCGTGAGCTGGTCACTACTTCCTTCAAAGAGGTACTCACGAGGTTTGGATGGTTCACACCGCACGTCCCAATGACCGTGTAAAAAAACGACTTTGTCAATATGGTAAATCGTGTACAAAGAACTTGGTATGTGTAATAATGAACTTGGTAAACCTAATACAAACAACTTGGTAAGTGTACTATAGAAATCCTGGGTAAGCCGAATACAAAGTACTTGGTAAGTGTAATATTGAAACCTTTGGTAAGCCAAATACAAAAAACTTAGTAAGTGCAATATTGAATCACGTGGTAAGCCAAAAACAAAATACCTGGTAAGAGTAGGTAAGAGTAATTATGACAGCCTTGGTAATCCAAATACAGAAAACTTGGTAAGAGTAATATTGAAACCCTTGGTAAGGCAAATACAAAAACTTGGCAAGTGTAATATTGAAAAACTTGGTAAGCCAAATACCAAAACATTGGTAAGTGTTGTATTGGAACCCTTGGTAAGGTAAATAGCAAAAACTTGGTAAGTGTAATATGAAAAACTTGGTAAGCTAAATACAAAAAACTTGGTAAGTGTAATATTGGGGAGGAAGGGTATTTGGGGGTATTTGGGTATTTTCTCAAGCAAGGGTATTTCAGTATTTTCTTATTTTGGCTTAATTAACAATAGGGAAAAAAAAAAGGAAGAAAAAAAAAAGAGAAAAAAGGAAAAAAGATTTTTAAAAAAAAAAAAGAGAAAAGAAGAAAAAAAAAAAGGGTGGGGTAGATGAAAGAAAGAACAAGGCTACTAAACATTGTAGAGTCACCGGCTATTCTGCAGACTGATTTGGGGATATTGCATGTTAAATGTCTACAAACCACTTGGAATGTAGTATGCTCATCCATAGGGGAATTTTCATCTCCCATTCTGCTCCCACATTTTTATCTTCTTCCTTTCCAATCTTTCATTTTCCCATCAACCGCCTCTTCATTTCTGGCATCCCCCACATTCCAATATTACATTGTTTTTCTACACCTGCCCTTTGAACCGATGCATTGGCTCTGGACAGTTTTGGCAAGGATTATGTTGTTGAAATGAGTTTTAGGATTGTCACTTTGAGACCCTATGTGAGACTCCACCTCGAAATCACGACAGACGAGACACTCGGGGATCATTGGTAAATGTTTGTTTCGACTCAGTTTTGTGTCTATTATTTAGCGGCTGGCTTCCTAAAATATCATGAGCATGCATCCTGTTTGCTCGGTTCCTTGAGTAAAAGAGGGACAGTGAAGGAACAAATATTGCTGGCAAGTGGGAGTGTTAGAGAATGATGAACCTGTTTATGGCTCTTTTTTTGTTTAGGGATGTAGTTGGAGAGGGTACCATATTGTAAAGCCTTTGGCTGAAACATTTGCCACATTTCAAGTATTAATAGTCCTCAAAAAAAAAAAAAACTATGTTGATTTGTTTTTGTTTAAGTTTCTTAATTGATGGGGCCTAAAGTCTAAAGATTTAAAATGCAGGGCTTTGACTCTATATATCTTTAGGGGATGGGTACTGGGCTCGGTTTTTCCATTGCAATATACATTTGCACAGACAGTTGTCAGGAATTGCATAGACAATTGACCGAACATTTTTATTTTTTTTTTCTTTCTATATAGTACATTTGTCTGGAAAAAAAATACTACAATTATGATACTTTACTGCTTCAATATCTAAATTAAATTTAAAATTACAAAAATTAAAAAATAAGGAATTTGATTTATACTAAGATTATAAAAGTTTGGATTTAAAACAAACAAAAATGATATCTACATATATTTTTTCAAATTTATTGTACTTTTATGATGCTTTAATGCACTAATTCATAATTTTAAATTCTACAAAACTAGAAAAAGAAAAAAACAATTCATTGTACATTAATGGTACATTAAATTTTAATTTATGTTTACAATTTATAAAATTTTAATTTTATTTTTATTCTAATGTTTTGATACTTAGAACTAGTAAATAACCCGTCGAGACTCGACGTGCATAACTTTATATTTTATATTATATATATATTTATATTATATAAAGTAATAATATAAATTGTATTTTGAGTAATAAAAATGTGTAATGATTTTATATATTCAAAAGATGATGTATGATAGTATAATACTATAATTTAATTATTTTTAAAACTAACAAAAAAATCATATTATACCGTATTATTTAGCTTCTGTGGCTTGTCCGTTACAAACATAACAGATCAATAAAAATAACTATTGGAGTGCGACTCGTCCAATGTGGTGAAGTAGATGTCAAAGCCAGAGTCTTTCCCGTGGAGAATGAGAGAACTTTTGGGTCTGATTATGGTGGTTTTGAGATGTGCGGGGAGGTGAGAGTCTTGCACTTATTGAGAGAACGTGGATCAGTGGGCTAGATTAGGCGCATCTGGAGGTGGGAAATTGGAGGAGTGGTTTTAACTTGGCATAGCGACAGCAGCTTGGTTGTGTGCTTCCTGCGGTAATGTACGGATCTGGAATCATTTTGTAATCCTTGTTTTTGTCTCAATGTTTGGAAGGAACTGCTTTTGTATGTTTTGTACGGCTGTTGCCGATTACTTTGCAATGGAAAAAAATTAAAATAAAAATAAAATAACTATTAAAATAATATTTTTATTGATTTGAAATTTAAATTAAGATAAAATAAATTTTAAAAATAAGTTTGAATATGAAAATTTTTCTAACAATTTGTTGAAAATTTGATTGGTGAAAATCTCATTGATAGGGGCTAGTATAACACTATCTTTTAAAATATTTGAATTTGAAATGTTGCAGTTTATATTTGTATATGTACTTTAAAAAATTACCGCTATAGGATCACCCGTAGAGTTCATAAGAATATCATCCTAAAATGTCACGTCTAATTGTACATCTCCAAAATCAATACCCGCTTTACCATCACCTACACCAACTATCCATTTTGCAAATTTTCTGTCATATATGAATTTCATTGTAAACAACAATTCTCGTGATATCTTGAGTTAATCATTCTTAATTGCATATTAATATTTTTAGCCACATCTTGCTAGTGACACGAAATAAACTGGTTTTGGAAGATAAAATCCGACATTCTTTATAGATTGATATTGACTTTTGTTTATAATCATAGCAAAATAAACTGGATGAGAATTTTCTCATATCATTCTACCAATCAAGAATTTTCTACTTTCATTGTTTCCCGAAAATTAGTTTAACCCCAACTATCTAATTCCATATCTTGGTTATTATCAACCTACTTCCATTATATAATTTATTTGAAGGGTATATATTCCTACGAAGCATGAGTATGCAACCTCATTCAACTATATTTCATGATTCAGTAATCCAGAACAATTGATCGTGCTTAGATATTCCAGTGAAAATAATTCATTGGCATTATCTATGCTTCATCATTTTGACAAATATTGTTAATTGATTGTAGTAGAGAGACATTAATGTTTTGGTGACTGTGAACTCACTTGTGTTTTTGTGGGAATAAAATAGATTATTTCTCAAAAAAAAATTGTTAAAACTGATATATATATACATTTTTATTTGCAGACATACGTTCCATTATGTAACTATTGATTGTAGCAACAATCTCATTGGTAGGGGTTAATATATAAAAATTTTTGGATTTGAAGTGGTGCTGTTTATATTTGTATAAGTACTCTTAACAATTGCCGCTATAGAATCTCGCGTAGAATTTATCATCTGGAAATGTCACATCTAATTGTACATCTTCAAGATTAATACCAGCTTTACCAACTACCATCACGTACATGAAGTATTCATTGTGCACATTTTTGCCATATATAATTTTCATTGTATATAATATTTCTTATAGTATCTTAAGTTAATCCATCTTAATTACTATTAGTACTTCGAGTCCCCCCTTTACAGTGACACGAGATATTGCAACATATCACTGACATGGGTAAAAACTTTTACTGGTTTTTGAAGATAGAGTCTAACCTTCTTTAAAGGTTGACATCTACTTTTTTTTTTATTTTTTTTTTATTTTTTTTAGTCATAGTAAAACAAACTGCGAGTGGAATTTTTTCCTCTGAAATCGAATGGAGAATTTGGTTAATTCAGACGGGCTCATAATCATTCCACTAATCAAGAATTTTCATCCCAAATATTGAGCTTTGTTTTAATGAGAAGAGATGTTAAATACTTTCTGAGGTAAGTTTTTCGCAGGTAGAATTCTCGTCACAATCTAGTGGAATACCAAATCTAGAATGTGCAGTCCTACCTCTTGGAATAAGTAAGAGCTATTCCATTGGATGCTACAGGCAGCACAATATTACATCTACCATGAAGGGCTAAACATAATGTTTTCTAGATAAATTATCGATAAATGTCTTATCAGTTCCACCACGTAAAGAAAAATTAATCAACACCCATCACTATCAACTACAGACAGTATATTATTATAAACATTCTTCTTATGATTAATCAACAAAGGTAATAACTTAGCATGTTCATTTCTTCCTTATTATAATATGTCTCTTCTAGTATCAATAGATTATTTGTTTCATACATTAAAACTTCATTTAGTACCGGCATTCCAGAGAAAATTTTCAAACTTATAGAATTTGCAGCAATTAGCCTTGAACTTACTTTGATCATTCACAATTACAATTTTCTGAGTATTTATTTTTCGTCAATTATAAATCTGTTAAAATATAGATTAATGAATTACATCATCCATTTTTTAAGTGTTACACTTTTCTTTTTTGGGTGGTGGAAATAAGTGTTACGATACCATATTTGAAATGTTTTGAAGGTTAATAATTTTTACTAATTTTACTTAAACTATTAATTTTTTATATTCATTAAAATAAAATTCAAAGTGAATAAAGTCAAATATGACTTATTTTATTTATTTAATTACGTCAACTAAATAAATTTTATTAACTTACATTAAATCTTGTGTGATTTCCTAGTGTTACACTTATTATAAAACGGAGGGAGTATTTCTTAAAAAATATTCCCTCCGTCGCACTCAAAGTGTCTCATTTTAACTTTTTAATACTGTTTATTTATCAACTTTGACCTAATGTAATCGTAATTATATATGAAAAAATATAGTCAAATTTGAACTTATTAGATTTGTTTAATCATGTAGTTTTAGAATATATATTTTACATAATTTTTACATATGTACATTGTAAGATATTAAATGTTAAACAAATATATTGGACAATGCGTCCAAAAGTTTTGAGACAGAAATAATATGACAGAGGGAGTAGACTAAAAAAAAAAAAATTAAATTTTCCACTTATAAGCCATTGCAGCCCCAATTGGCCAAATTGCCTAAATTTAGGCCCAAAATCCTTCTAATGGTCCATTTGCCTAAATCAAAATATCGTGGCCCCAAAGTGGAGGGACATCCTTCTCGTGGTCTATTTTAGTTATTATCACTTTAGTTTATTTACTGATGGATCTATTCGCAACTATATAATTGTATATTACTTTAAGAGAAGTGACATATTTTGTGAAAACCTGGTCATATATATACATTAATTAATATATAAAAGATATTAATGTATCTTTTAATAATATAAATTCCAAATATACACTGCAAATTCCATTTAAATTTGAAATTCCATTTTTTTTAAAAAATAAAAATTGTGGGAACTCCATATAAATTGGAAATTAAATATCTTTTAAAAACTAAAAATTGGGATTTACATATACACATTAACATATCTTTAATATGAATAAATAAATCTGACGTGCAATGTACATTTGAATTACATAATTCACTATACAAAAAAATATAACCAAAGTTGAGAGCAAACCTATACAAAATTATCGGCATTACAATATGTTCACTATATTGAAACATAAATGCAACATAATTTTTAGTTGCCAGTGCAAAAGCTCGTCATAATCCTATGGTCTATAAATAAATTGTAAATGCAGCAATATAAAAAATGCAAATAAATAAAATCCAACATAGATAAAATAAAAATACAAAATTTCAAATTTTATCTTTCAAATCTTTTTAAAAGTGAATATATAGTGACAAGATAGGATGATAGAGTGAGAATTTATAAGTAAATGATAGATTTTATACATGATAGACTAAAATCTATAATGAATAAATAAATAAATGTAAAAATCTAAAACTAGTAAATTAAAAAATGCAAAAATAATATAGATAAAATAAGATATGCAAAATTTCAAATTTCAAAAATCTTTCAAATCTTTTTAAAAGTGGATATTGTAGGAATTCCATATATTTCAAAAACTGAAAATCTATAATAAATAAATAAATAAATGTGAAAATCTAAAATTGATAAATTAAAAAATACAAAAATTTATAAAAATTAGAAATTTGAAATGGAGACACCAAATTTAAATGTAGGATGGTTTGTTTACTAATGCTTTATATATGTATATAGATTAGAATAAATGTAATGAATTTTTTATTCTTTATTCAATTAATTCAACTTGATATCTATATCTATATTATATATATTGATACATTTTTTTTTTACTTTTATTATAATGTATATTGTTATTTCCTATTTAGATTTGAATAAGGAATTTAACTAATTTATTTATTAGTTACGTTATAATTCATATATGCAAATTAAATTTTCATTATATAAATATAAATTAATGTTATGAAAAAAAAGTTAGTTTTGTTTAAACTGTTTTTCTAATAAATCAAACAACCAATAATAATTTAAATAATTTTATAAAATGTCAACTTTATTTTAATATTTTCGTTTAATGATCATCTTAATTACAATATGTATTTCATTTCATAAATTAATTTTTTAGAACGAGCATTACACCAACAGATGGTGTGTGGGCGGACCATCGGAGAGAGGGGGAGGAACGATGGTGGTGAGAAGATGCCTCAATTTCAGATTCCTGATTGATTTGGAGTGGAGGCGATGGTTTCATGCGCCTCTGAATTTGAATTTGATACTTTGTATTGGCTTGATTGATTTGGAGCCTGGAGGGGAGGTGTCCACAGGGCGAGGAATTTAATTTTGTCGCCCCATTCCTCACTTAAGGCTGAAGAAAAGATCCGTGTCACGAACCCAGAAAAAAAATCCATTTAGTCCCCTAAGTTTTTTCAATTTCCAAAACCATCCCACAAAAATCGAATTAAACGAACCCGTCCCGAACCTGGTTTTTTAGCTAATTTTCGCCGAACCCGTCCCATAACTATCCTAATGCAGAGATGGGTTCGGCAATGATTAGAGCAGCTATGGGACGGGTTCGGATGATTAGCGAAAAAATTGGGTCCATGGACGAGTTGGGCAAAAATTATGGTATTATTGAACGGATTGGTTTAATTCGATATTTGTGGGACTGTTTAGAAACTCTTTTAAATTATGGGACGATATGGACTTTTCTTTTTCCCCCCACGAACCCAACTCAAGGTGAATATTAGGGAAATTGCAGAAAGCAATTCCATAGAGCCTTTGAAGCGCTCTTAACAAAGAGCTAAGGGTTGAAGTCCGGACATACGTTGCTCTTTAGTCTACATTCCCACCTGAGCACTTAGAAACTTATTTCGACTATGCGAAGGAAGCGGTCAAATTATTGAACTCGAGCAAACCAGTCCCTATACTGTTTAGAAAGACAAGCAAGATATCTGTAGTTGAGATATGAGCACTTACAAGAAGTGAAGTTACCCACTTGATAGGGGAACGAACGATGAGCTTGACTTCTGCTTCTCTTATTTTGCTTAACACTTCTTTCTTTAAGTAATCTGTTATGCAAACTATTCGATTTATTATTTATGTGCTTTAACAACCTTTTTCTTTAAGAGGAACAAAATTTCCTCGCCTCATCCCTCGTGAAAATTGAAAAAATAAAAATAATTCAAAATTAAAATTTCATGGGCAACAAACTTCATCTGTCGTCTCCTATGTACTTGTCTGGGCGCGAGGAAAATTTATTTCCTCACCTCTTTTCGTCGCCTACGAGCGATTTCCTTGTAGTGCAAGTTAATCGAGTTCATTAATAAAATGCAACATATTACGTATGTGTTGCACAAATTTAACACATAAGTATCAAGCCATCTTATATGCATTATAAGTGAATTTATCTATGTTAATACATCGCTTGAACATCATTATGTGTACTTTTCATTAGATGATGATACGGGCGTTAGCACAACCCATTAACGACGATAGTTATCTGCTCTGCTGGAAGTTACATTGGTTTACTTATATATACTTATGCATAGTCTGTAATTCATTAGATTGAGAGATTATTGATTAGAATTTTCTTGTATAAGTTTTGAGAGTTTTTCGATTGTACTTGAGTCTTCAAGATTGTGAGTGACAAAAGATCTTTCGAGAAGATATTGTTTTGAAGAGTTCAAGTGATATTCGAGACATACATTTCCGAGAGGAAATCTGAGCTTACTGGAAGTCTGGAGAATTGATTGGGATAATCAAAGAAGATCAAAGGTGTTGACATAATCAAGGTGATTCTTGGAGAATCGAATCAGGAGGGTTGCCTGCAAGCTGTAGTTAAGTGGGAGTCCTAACTACTATGATCGACTAGATAGTTTCTTCTAGTGTCGAGTTTGATTTTGTATGCTGAATCTAGATTGAGTCTATATTTTTTCTTGATCTTCATAGTTTAGATTAGCCCTGGATTGGTATCTCCCATACGTAGGTCTCTAAGACCGAATTGGGTTAACAAATCCCATGCGTTCTTTACTGCTTTCCACAAGACATTACAACATACCACTAACAACGCAACCACAATCTTGACTAAGGGGACCTTCAAATTGGTATCAAAGCAAGTCATCTAACGCAGCTGATGAAATCCATTCTTTCACGATTTAAGAATCATGAGCCGTGAAGGAGCATCTAACACTCGTCCGCCACTATTCGATGGAAACGATTATGCATATTGGAAAGCAAGAATGTGGAACTACCTACTGGCGCAAGGTGAAGAAGTTTGGGAATCTATTTCGCCCTGGACTCATCCAATGCGAGAAGTTTATCCGGCAGAAGGATCAAGCGATCTCCAATGACTCGCCGTGCAACCAAGGCAGAATTGACTTAAGTTGAGAGAACTGCCAAGCAAGCGAACTACACAGCTCTAAATGCCATTAGTGGAGCAATGGATGAAGCCCAATTCAGGATGACCGCCAATTGTACAACCGCCTATGAAGCACGGAATTTCTTGGAAACTCAACATGAAGGTTCTCACGACGTGAGATCAACTGGACTGAATCGAATCGAGTCCATCTTCGATAGCCTGAGAATGACAAATGATGAAGACATCACTACTTACTTTGGGAGATTTCAAGATATTGTGAATCAAGCTACTGCATTGGGTATGACTTTTGAAGGACCAAAATTGGTGAGGAAATTTCTCAGATCCGCATCAAGGCATATTCAGGAAAAGTGGCAGCTCTTGAAGAATCCAAGAAGATGAGGAATATGACTTTAAGAGAATTGGTTGGAATCCTACAAACATATGAGATGAACCATCTTGAACCTGAAAAGTCTCAGACGATCATCGCATTCAAAGCCGAGGATGAACCTGTTGGAGACATTGAAGAAGAAGTTTCTCTAATCTCCAAAAGAATAGCAAAGATTCTTCAAGACAAGCGTTTCAAAAATTTCCAGAAGAAAAATCGATGTTCTGAAAAAATGGGAAGAAATGGGAAGAAATTTTATGGAAAGTTTCAGAAGATTAAGAAACACAAAGATAGTGACAAGTCTGAGAAATCCTTTGATATTAGGTGCTTTGAGTGTGAAGGAAGAGGACATGTTAAAGCTGAATGTCCTACAACAAAGAAGAGGAAATGGAAAGCACTTCAAGCCACTTTGAGTGATGATGATGAGTCTGAAGTTGATGCAGAATATGAACAATCTAGTGTCGATGAAGATGTTGTAGTATTTATGACAAGAGGTGCCAGTCCTACTAAAGGTAACTCTGAGTCAATACAATTAATTGCTGACATTTCTTCTATTCTTACAGGAGAAACATATAGTCTCTATGTCGAACTTGTTGAAGCCTATAAAGATCTTAAAGAGGAGTATGAAGAAGCTATACTGGAGAAAAGAAAATTGTTAAAACAACTTACTGACTCTGGGCTAGCCTTGGACAAAGAAGAAGCTGAAAAGGTTAAAGCAGCTAATGATCTAAAAGCCCTGAAGGTAGAATATGATGAGCTTAAACTTCAGATCACCACACTGACCAAGGAAAAGGAATCCTTTAAGAGGGAGATGATAGATCTGAAGAAACGGATTGCTGACTTAGAGAAGATGGTTAAAAGCAAAGGCAAATTAGATGAAGTTCTCTCTATGGGAAAGAGCTACAGAGATATGAAAGGAATTGGTTATAAGAATCAAGCATCTTCTGGGAAAACGCTATTTGTCAGCGGAGGAAACTTAAATGCTGAGTCAAGTTCTATATCTTATCAAGATGTTTCTACATCATCTCAACGACGCAGAGATTGTGTTTATTGTAATCTACCTGGACATACTGCTGAAACCTGCATGCGAATTGTTCGTGATCTCATGAATGGACGCCCAGTGGTTTGACCGAATAAGGAATTAAAGAAGAAGATCAGAATTCAGAAAGAGTGGGTGCCTAAGAGGAAGGAAGCTCAATGCCTTGTTGTCCTGTCATCACAACAACAATAGGATTCTAAAAGATGGTATTTTGATTCAGGCTGTTCAAGACACGTGACAGGGAGTAAGGACATGCTAAGCAACTTTACTAACAAATATTGTGGAGATGTAGTATTCGGTGATGGTACTAAGAGTAAGATCACAAGCTATGGTAACATAAAGGATGGTGAATTATCTAAACTTTCTAGAGTTTATCATGTGGAAGGACTTACTACTAATCTCATTTCAATTATTCAATTATGTGATGAAAACTCTCTTGTTATTTTTACTAAGGAGTTTTGTGAAGTATTTGATTGCAGGAGAGACAACATCATGACAGGTAAATGCTCCAAGATTGTTACACTTTGGAAGCAAATCTGGCCCAAACACTAGTAAGCAAAGACGACCTCACGAACCTATGGCACAAAAGGCTAGGACATCTCAACTATCAAACTATGTACAAGTTGAGTTGTTCCAACGCTGTCAGAGGTCTGCCAAAACTTCAGAATAACAAAGATCTTACTTGTGTGGACTGTTCCATGGGAAAGCAAACGCGAGCTCAACATTAGAAGACAAATGAGATCTCTACAAATCATTGCCTAGAGCTTATCCATATGGATCTCATGGGTCCAACAGAAGCTTAAAGCCTTAATGGCAAAAGGTATGTATTGGTTTGTGTTGATGATTTTTCGAGATTTACCTGGGTTTGTTTTCTCAGGAGCAAAGATGAAGCCTTCCAACATTTTGAAAAGCTAAGCCCGAAGCTGATGAATGAAAAGCAAGTCAAAATACCCAGAATCAGAACTGACCATGGACGCGAGTTCGAAAACTAGAAGTTTGAACATTTCTGTAACATCCATGGCATTACTTATGAATACTCTGCACCAAATACGCCCCAGCAAAACAAGATCGGTGAAAAGAATAATAGAACACTCCAGGAGATGGCTCGTTTGATGCTACATGCAAGCACCCTCATCAAGTCTTTTTGGGCAGAAGCAATTCACACTGCATGTCATATCATCAATCGTGTGTTGTTAAGACCTCACACTAACAACACTCTGTATCAAATCTGGAATGGTAATACGCCTACTGTTAAATATTTTCACATTTTTGGGTGTAAATATTTTGTCTACAGGGATAGGGAACAGATCAAGAAGTTCGATGCTAGAGCTGAAGAAGGATGGTCTTTGGGTTACTCAAATAACTCAAGTGCTTACCATGTCTATCTTATCCGATCTAGAAAGGTTATTGAAACTGTTAATGTACTATTTGAGGATAAGTACACTTTGCCTACAAGGGAGGATGATGATTCAGTTCCTAGTGTTCCTATTTCCACTACCTCATAATTACCTGCAGTCGAAACATCCAGTCAACAACCGTCAGAAGGAGTAGATATTGATGATCATGAAGAAGCTAACACTGAGCTAAATCCAGAAGATACCGAGCAAAGATCTGAGCATACTATACCAAATAAGAGGAAAGGTCCAAGAGCCCTGAAAATCACTCACAACAAGATATCATTGGGGATCCAAATGCTTAACGACAAACTAGAAACCAGAAAGCTGATTATAGAGAATTGGCTGGGATGAACTATTTTGTATCAAAAGTTGAGCCAAAGAATGTTTCTGAAGTGCTCGAGGGTGAATATTGGATAGCAGCCATGCAAGATGAACTGCTTCAGTTTAAAAGGAACGATGTTTGGGAATTGGTGGAACAACCACAAAATATCAATGTCATTCGCACGAAATGGGTCTTCCGGAACAAAACTGATGAACAAGGAAACATCATTAGAAATAAAGCACGTCTTGTTGCTCAAGGATTCACATAGATTGAAGGGATTGATTATGGTGAGACATTTGCCCAAATTGGTAGGATGGACGCTTTTCGAATTTTGTTAGCTTTTGCTTGTTCTATGGACTTCAAGTTGTACCAACTTGATATTGAGACAAGTTTTCTCAATGGGAAAATAAAGAAAGAGATCTATGTGGCACAACCTGCTAGCTTTGAGGATCCATCAAGACCTAATCATGTTTTTCGGGTAAAGGGAGCTTTATTTGGTCTTATGCAAGCCCCGAGAGCATGGTATGATCGGTTGTCTTCATTTCTCATTACAACGGGTACAAGCCTGGAAATGCAGACAAGACAATGTTTGTTAAACATCAGAACAATGATCTCATAGTTGTTAAACTTCACCGGGAAATGAAGTAGCCCGTAGTCTGTGTATTAATTACTGTTTGTTGTTTTGCATGGTTTGGGCAATAATTGACGAGGTCAGGCGAACGGTCCTTTCACCAGTGAATGAAGTAGCCACTCAGTTAAATACTGTCCAAATACAGATTTATTTTCTTTATCTTAATTTCCAAACCCAAATTCTAATCTGTAATATGAGTCAGCTAATATCTGTCAATATCAGCTAATGAACATTACAGAGAGGAAACATGTAGGTTTTTATCTGAATTCACAGATAGTAGAGGCCCAACTGGTACCGACACTGCCATTATAGGGTTTCTGCTGTCTAAATTCATCCCATCCGAGTAATTGGGAAATTGGATAGCAGATGTTTGCAGTCCACCCGATTATTCTGCCACCTCTTCTAGTCTCACGACTACTTCATATCTGTGTCTCACATTCTGTCTAAACCCACCCTTATATTTTGGGTTAATTTAATTTTACACTTCCTTATAAATTTATGCATGATAATATTATGTAGATATTGTGGTCATAATTATTTTGGGATCCTTCCCTTGGACATAGAAGTCTTGATTTAAATCAGATGTTTCGCAATAAATTTTCAACAAAAATTTATTTATAAAATCCAGATCTAAGTAAGGGATAAATTCCACAGTTATTTCTAATTTACATTCGACTGGGGGTTGATTTTGGGAAATTAGAAGCAGAGTCAGCGATTAGGTCTCACCTAGACTGAAAGGATCTGTGTTTTAAATTGAGAGTTTAGTACCTGTTTAGGGAATGATTTTCAAAGATCTGTTATTTTCCAAAATTGCTGTTTGTTGGGAATCTAGTTTTAACCATCACACCGAGATGGGATTCACTTGCATTCAAATACAGTGTGTTAGATAATTCTAGAGGAACAATGCATAGGCCTTGGTTACTTTCTAAGATAGGGTTGAGTTCCTTTCAACTGCTATCCTCTTCTACCAAAGCCTATTTTTGAGTCTTGAGTGAGTGCATCCGGAACAAACTAATTTACTAGTTTGTTTCATTAGTTTGTATCTCATAACCACCCGGAAGGAAGTGAACACTGCGAGCTGTTCACCGAGATTCGGGAATTCTTGATCCACTTCCGGTCATCCTGACTGGGGGCTCTTTTTTACTACCAGTACGAAGCCTTTGAAACTCCCGAGTGATAGGATTTTAAATGCTTTCTTTACTGCTTTCTTTTAATCTCTTTCGTAGAGGTCACTCGGATGCGTCACTGGATCTTCTAACTGCTACTAGGACTGAGAGTTGAGGGATAGTTCAGGGCTTAGTTCAGAATCTTTGGGCGTGACATGGGGGAATGATAACAGTACTCGACACTTCAACTAATGATTTGTCAGGTTTTGCTTGTCCACCACAGATGACTAACACACTCTTGCAAGGCATTGCAAGGGGAGTTATGAGTTTGTGGTATCTTAGATTTTGCTGTCTTTCAAGCATGCAAACCTCTACTGTAAGAACCTGTCTGTTAAAGGGAACATGGTATAGGAGCATGAGAGTTAGTTAACTGAAAGGATTATCCCAAACAAAGATCTGTGTGTTAAAATGGAATTTCAATTGTGCTTCATCTGAATCTTGTCCAATTTTCATTCTTTTCTCCCTGCCCCTTCTGTCTCATTTAAATCTGCTTTCTAGATAGCTTAGAATAATTTTAACCGCTTTCTTAGAATAATTTTATTGTCTTTTTAGAATACTTTAATTCGCATTTTAGATTAATTTATCTGCTTAATTTAATTGCTTTCATAGGCTAGATTAAATTCAGTCATGTAGTTGTTAGTCCAACTCCCCAACTGATTAGAGCAATACGAGTGGAAAATCTAGTAAAACGGTGTGGGACCTGCTTCTATCGCACATCCTCCAGTGAACGATCCGGTCTTACTATAAATTACTGCAATTTTTGACACCGTGCGCTTTCGGGCCACAGTTTCCTACATGAATATATGAAAACGTGACAACCTATAAATATATCCCTAATCCCAACTCCATCTTCATAAATTGATTTCATTGAATAAAATTAAACCGGGATTATTATTGTTATTTTTAAGAAAATACTCATATAGTGGGAAATTGCCAAAAGTTTCATGGCGCCGTTGTCTGGGAGGATGCAGCGCCGTTTTATTAGAGAATTACATTCCTGATTGCTCATAGATTAGCTTATACATATAAATATATCTTGTTCACCAAATCAATTCTAACATGGGGATTATACAGGTACTGTCATCGCTGAAAACCGCTGTTTTATGCAACGAAGAAAGGAAACGCCCGCCGGGATCCCGTTCAACGCAGAGATCGAGAAAACAGCTCGACGTCTAAGGGCTCCAGGTAAACAGAGAAAGGAACGGGAAAGGCAGGAGCTATTTTTTCCAAGCACAAGCAGTAACATTTCTGATATGGCAAACCCTGAAATCCCACCCATCATACCACCAAACCCACCACTCCAACATATCCAAGAGGATCCCGAAGACGTGAATGACGAGAATTTGGACGATCCCCCTCCTCAGGTCATTCAGGGAGGCGGGAACGCACAAAACCTCGGCCAGCAACCCTTCGAGATTCCTCCCAACAACCAAAATGACCAACACGTTCATAACCAAAACATCCCCAACAACCCAAATTTTCAGAACCCTCAGTATCACAATCCCCAGTTTAACCAAAACCAGTTTCCTCCCAATCCGAATGATCCCCGTAATTACTTTCAGAATTACAACCAACAGCCTCAGTATCAAGGAGGAATGGATAACAATCAACAACCTGCCACAGCGGATTACATGCAACCAATCATAGAACCCTACCTAAACATTCCAGGAAGGGCACCTATTGTTGCCAGGAATTTCGAACTCAAATCAGCATTGATTAACCTAGTGCAGAATAGTCAATTTGCTGGAGCCAACCACGAAGATCCGCATGACCACTTGGCAACGTTCTTGGAGCTGTGCAACACCATAATGAATCAAGGAGTTTCTCCAAACACGATCCGAATGATGTTGTTTCCGTTTTCACTTGCGAGCGGAGCAAAAACATGGTACAAGTTGTTGCCAGTCAATCATAGAAGTACGTGGGAGGATATAGTGCGAAATTTCTTAGTAAAGTATTTTTCGGAATGGAAAGTTGATGAGGGAAGATAAAAAATTGCTGAGTTCAAAATGAGACCAGAGGAATCGCTGTATGATGCAAAGGAAAGATTCATGAACTTGCTGAGGAAATGCCCACAGCATGGATTCCAACCGTGGGAGCAGCTGAGAAAGTTTTACAGTGGGCTGACGCCAGCCTGGAAACAAATGCTCGACGCTGCAGGGGGACAACATTTACTGCATATGCCCATGGATCAAGCGTGGGCTAAGATTGAAACAATGTCTGTAAACAGAACATTATTGAATGATGATAATGCAGAAACCCCTCCCCGTGGTCTGTGTGTTGTAGGTACCCCAGGGAAGACGGATCTCGAAAAGCTGAAGGACCAGGTTGCAGTGTTAGCATTGAATCAAGAAGCAGGCAGTTCCACACAAGTACAGTCCTCAGACGAAACTTGTGGCCTTTGTCAGGGACCACATCACACTGATACGTGCCAACAAGTGACAACTGAGAACTGCAACTATGCTGGAGGGTTTCCTAACCGTCACCCTAACCTGTCCTACTCAAACAACAACGCTCTAAATGCGCACATGTTAACCCAGCCCACCCAGTTCAATCAGCCACAAAATTTCCAACAAAACCAACAATTGCAACCCATGCCTCAAAATTTCCAGAATCCCAATTTCCAGCCCCAAATACAGCAGAGACCTCATCAGAACCAGAATTTCCAGAACCAACAGAATTTTCAGGGCCAACAGCAGTTCAATCCCAATCCCAACCAAAACCAGAACCAGAAGTGGAACCAAAACCAGCAAAAACCACCTTCCAGATTGGAGACCCTCATGACTGATTTCATTACCAATCAGAAGGAAATCAATAATCAGTTGCAGGCCTCCATTCGAAATGTGGAGACTCAGGTCACACAAATGGCCAAGGAGATGCAAAAACGGGACCAGGGAGCACTGTCCAGCACTGCTGAGAAAAAACCTCAGTGTAAAGCCATCACACTGAAATCTGGTAAAACTCTGGAGGGACCAAAAAACAAGGAGAAACTGGTAAAAGAACAGGAACTGGGAGACGATATTGAGGAAAATGAAAATGATGTTGAGAAAGAGACAGCCGACTTGCAGACTGAAGCTACAGCAGACATGGCTGAAAACGGTAAAGGTGAAGGTACATTTTCTGACCCTTCACCACAAAAAGCTTTTGATAATAACAAGTTCATGCCAAGGGTCCCGTACCCAGCAAGGCTGAAAAATAAACAACAAGACTTGAAGTTTGAAAAATTTCTGAAAAGACTGCAAGAAGTTGAGATTACCATACCTTTGATTGAAATGATCTCTGAAATGCCAACCTATGCTAAGTTCTTAAAAGAAATGGTTTCAGGAAAAAGAAAGGTTGAGCAGGATGAACTAGTGGTACTCAACAGCACTTGCAGTGCTATCATTCAAAAGAAGCTGCCAGAGAAGAAAGAAGACCCTGGATGCTATACTCTGCCGATCAGGATTGGCCAAGTCAGCGCTGGACAAGGATTATGTGACCTCAGCTCCAGCATCAACGTCATGCCATTAACGATGGTTAAACGTCTCAAGCTTGGAGTGGTGGAGCCTATCAAAATGTGGCTCCAACTTGCGGATAGGTCAATTACAAAGCCAATCGGGATCCTGAAAGATGTAATCATCAAAGCAGGCAGTACTCCATTTCCAGTGGACTTCATCATTTTGGACATTGAAGAGGACTCGACATGCCTCTCATTTTAGGCAGGCCATTCTTGGCGATGGGCGGAGCCTTGATCGACGCCAATTCTGGAAAGGTGACGCTCTGGGTGGACGGAGATGAGGTCGCCTTCGACATGGCTCAACTGTAGAAATTCCCAAATGACAGTTCTTGTTTTTCGTTCGACGATGTAATAGTTAGGAGTGAGGAGAGAGAGCTAGACTCTGAAACTGGACATGTAATGATGATGGATGATGGACTTTGAAAGCAGGTACTGAAGCCTGCAGGCGTGGAGCACGAAGGTTGTAGCGCTGTTCACTTCGCCGATCCCGAAACTGGGGATTTGGAAGAGTTTGACGGCGCCGAATTCCGTGAAGACGCCAACCAAGAGGAGGCGGATCCTGTACTGATACAGGATCCGACAGGTAAATCTGAATTTCCCCCATCTAGTTCTCGCAAATTACTTCCTTCAGTGGAATGCCCACCGGAGCTTTAACTAAAAGTACTACCGGACCATCTTAAGTATGCGTTTCTCGCTGAACATAAAATGTTACCGGTAATTGTGTCAGCTCAGTTGACACAAGATCAAGAAAAAGCATCTGGTGGGAGTGCTTAAAAAACATGTGCGTGCAATCGGTTGGACCATTTCTGATATCAAAGGAATAAGCCCTTCTGTTTGTATGCACAGGATTTTAATGGAGGAGAATTTCAAGCCTTCGTGCCAGCCCCAATGAAGATTGAACCCGCCCATGCAAGAAGTGGTAAGAAAGGAAGTGATCAAGCTGTTAGATGCCGGTATTATATACCAAATTCCTGACAGCAAATGGGTCAGTCCTGTGCAGGTTGTTCCAAAGCGGGGTGGGATGTGCATCACCAAGAATGAACAAGGGGAGGAAATTGCCACACGGCCGGTCACCGGATGGAGAGTCTGCATAGACTACCGGAAGTTGAACGAGGCCACTCGCAAGGACCATTTCCCTTTACCTTTTATCGATCAAATGTTGGAACGGTTGGCGGGAAGGGAGTTTTATTGCTTTTTAGACGGTTATTCAGGTTATAATCAAATATTGATCGCCAGTGAGGATCATGAAAAAACAACTTTTACATGCCCTATGGCACTTTTGCCTATAGGCGCATGCCTTTTGGATTATGCAATGCACCTGTTACTTTTCAACGATGCATGATGTCAATTTTCTCTGAATTTATTGAAAAATGCATTGAAGTCTTCATGGATGACTTCTCTATATATGGAGATACGTTTGAAGATTGTTTGACCAATCTTGCAAAGATTTTAAAGAGATGTGAGGACACTAACTTGGTTTTAAACTGGGAAAAGTGCTATTTTATGGTCACTGAGGGCATAGTGTTAGGTCATCGCATTTTACGTGCAGGCATCAAGGTCGATCCGGCCAAAGTCTCCATCATTTCCAATCTCCCTCTCCCTAACTCTATTAAATCGGTTAGAAGCTTCTTAGGGCATGCCGGTTTTTACCGGAGGTTCATTAAGGATTTCTCTAAAATTTCCAAGCCGCTCACTAACCTTCTTTGTAAAGAAAATTCTTTCTTAATAAATGAAGCGTGTGTTCAAGCCTTTGACACGCTCAAAACGATGTTAGCTTCTGCTCCAATTGTGCAGCCACCCGATTGGTCACTGCCATTCGAGGTGATGTGTGATGCAAGTGGTCTTGCAGTGGGTGCAGTTTTAGGGCAACATAAAGACGGGAGACATTGCGTAATTCATTACGCGAGTCATGCCTTGAATGAAGCCCAAATAAACTACACCACTACAGAAAAAGAGATGTATGCTGTAATCTTTGCGTTTGACAAGTTCAGACAGTATCTTATTGGTACAAAGACTATAGTATACACTGACCACAGTGCACTTAGATACTTGTTCAGCAAGCAAGACGCAAAACCTCGTTTAATCAGGTGGGTGCTATTGCTGCAAGAGTTTGACATCGTAATAAAAGATAGGCGAGGTCGAGATAATGGTGCTGCTGACCACTTGTCTCGATTAGAAAATGATAAAAATGACAAAGCCGTTAATGAAGAGTTCCCGGATGAGCAGTTATTCACACTGCATTTGCATGACCAAGCGTGTCCATGGTTCTCCGACATTGCTAACTTTTTAGCATGTGGGATAGTCCCACCATTCCAACAGAAATACAAAAGGGCAAAATTCTTCAAAGAAGTAGTAAACTACTTCTGGGAAGATCCCTTCTTGTTCAAACATTGTGCTGATTCGATGATCAGACGATGTGTGACTGAGTCTGAGGCTTACCAAATGACCAAGAAATGCCACGAATCTGAATATGGAGGTCATCATGGTCCCACTCGAACTGCCCACAAGGTAATCGAATGTGGATTTTTCTGGCCTACTATTTATGAGGACTGCAAGGTGTTTGCAAAAGCCTGCGACAGATGCCAAAGATTGGGAAATATTTCCAAGAGGGACGAGATGCCTCAGAAAGGAATTCTCACGCTTGATATCTTTGATGTATGGGGTATTGACTTCATGGGACCGTTTCCATCATCAGGTGGAAACTACTATATCTTGGTAGCTGTCGATTACGTGTCCAAATGGGTAGAGGCTGTCGCATTGCCAACTAATGATGGTAGCCAAGTCATCAAGTTCCTCAAGAACAACATCTTCAGTAGATTTGGCGTACCTAGGGTAGTAATATCTGATGGAGGAACACACTTTGTTAATAAAGCTTTTGAAACTTTAATGAGTAAAAATGGAATCCTCCATAAGATAGGCACGCCTTATCATCCACAAACTAGTGGTCAGGTCGATGTATCAAATCGCGAGATCAAACATATACTCGAAGCCACAGTTGGGATAACCCGTAAGGATTGGGCACGTAAGCTCAATGATGCGGTATGGGCATATCGTACTGCGTATAAGACTCCCATTGGAATGTCTCCATACAAGCTTATCTTCGGAAAAGCCTGTCATTTGCCCGTAGAGTTAGAGCATAAAGCTTACTGGGCCGTCAAAAAGCTTAATTTTGATCCGAAAGTTGCTCAGAACAAGCGTAAGTTGGACCTCAATGAAATTGAGGAAACACGAGCGCAGGCTTATGAAAGCTCTCGGATCTATTAAGAGCGGACCCAGAAGTTGAATGATCGCCGGATTAAGCCTAAACACTTCTATATTGGCCAAAACGTTTTATTGTTTAATTCTAGGTTGAAGCTGTTCCGCGGAAAGCTAAGATCTGGAAGGGCCATATGAGGTGTTGGAGGTATTTGAGAACGGTGCAGTCAAGATCCAAACTGAAAAGGGAAACTGTTGGTGAATGGACAACGTCTTAAAGAATACATAGGACAGTTCGATCCGGAGAAAGAAAGCCAAGCAGTGGCAGACCCGGCTTATACTCAATAAAAGCAGCATTAAAATTATAAAATTTTCATTTCATGCATATATGTATTACTTCATTACAAAACAGAAAGTATCGAAAAATCAATTAAACATTTAGTATACCAAGACTCTAAATGTGATGATGTTGATATTTGGAGAAAATCTAATATTTTTATCTGCTTTGGTTTTGCAGGAATTTGAGGAACCAACAAAAAGAAGATTAAAGCTGCAAAACAGGTTCCCGGTTGAATTAATTCTACATCAAAATGAAAATTATTCCCGGAAATGAAAGCAATTTAAAATCGAGAATAAATTTTATAAGAAGTAGGACTAATTCAACTTAATTTATGCAAATATTTAGTTCTGTAAGCCCATAATTTGTTTTAAATGAAAATGCTATGGACAAAAATTTCTAGTCCATAGTAATAAGAGATGGATCCAAGCCCAATTGCACTCCGGGCCCAGTCCGCTATTTTTGAATTCAGAGGCTATGATGCGGAACCTAAGTGTTGACGTTAACCCTTTGGCGTCAAACATTTGGTTTCCGTCATGGTCAGCATTCCAGCCTGGATTAGGAGTTTGACGCCGAACCTTGTCTAATGACACAAACCTTTTGCGTCAAAGGATGGTTGACGTCAAGCCTCCCTAGACCCAGCTCCTCTAATGACGCGGAACATTGACCTATGACGCAAACCTATGACGCAAACCTTTGGCGTCATAGACAGTGTTCCACGTTAAACCTTCTCAAATCACCTTGACACAAACCTTAAGGGATGACGCCAACCCTTGGCGTCATACCCTTGGTTGACGTCAAAAGATTTTTCCAGCCCTCCCCATCTAATGACGCAGAACCCCTTGACGTCAAACCTTGTTTGACGTCATACCAGAGGTCCCGCGTCATTCCTTTTCCCCATCAGTATTAAAACATCTCTTCCCCACTTCCTCTCTCCCATACTCAGCCAAACTTTCGAACTCCCTCTTCTCAAACCTGAAACCCTTTTCTCCCGAAGAACACCACTGTGTTCCTCGCACTCTCCAACCATTTCCAGGCGAAACCATGTCCAGATTTTTCCAAACTTTCCCGAATCTAGGATCGTCGTCCTCATCCAGAGCTAGAACGCTAGGGTAAGAGCTCTTCTTCCCCCCTCGTAACCCCCCTTTATTCTTGATTTTTGTTGGGCATTTTGTTTCTAGTGCTTGTAAATAGTTGTAAAAAGCATAGATGTTGCTTTATGTTGCTTTACTGTTCTCTTATTTTGGTCCTGAATGCTTTCGGTTTTAGGGGAGGGGATGTTGCCATTTCTTGATGGCATCCCTGCTTTGGCCAAGTTTGAGTGGGAAAATGGGTTCATTACTTTTTGCTGCTATTTAGGGTTGGGAATGTTTGAATCTTTGTAACACCCCGGTTTTGGTAACCCAGGCCGGGATGCCACCGCCACACCTCCCTAGCAAGACACGGTTTCTCCGAGCTCACTAAAGAGATGCAAGGCTATGGTTTTTCAGAATTTAAAATATTCAAGTAGCCCATTCATAGATAATTTAAAAATACTACATCAGAGTTGCATCGAGAATATAAAGTACGCAGCGGAAGTAAAGTGTACGCAGCGGAATTTAAAATATAGGGCCGACATGGCCAAACCACGGGTTAAACAGACCCGTTCATGCAAGTCACGTAAAATAAATAATTAAGTCCCCAAAATGATCCCCCAATGAGTGATCATGCTCCGTACTCTGTAACAGAAAAAAAATGAACAACGGTTTTTATCAGTATTATAAAATACTGAGTAAGTCAATCCTTACATAGCAATAAAGGGGTTAGATTTTTAATATTTAAGATAAAACTTTTTGCCATGCATAAAAACATTTTATTTAAAAAAAATGCGAATATAATTGCATACTTTAAAAACACATTTAATTTCATAATTTAAAAACTTAAGCATGGGCAATTATTTAAGACATGATTTAAAAACATGAATAATGCCGTAAGTAAGTAAATAAAAATTTGAGCTTTTAAAAATTCTCCCCGATACGCCACCATCTCAACAATATTTAATTTAGCCGGCAATCCGGCGGCCGCAGCCAATTTCATAAAATCTGAGCCTTTTTAATATATTTCCCGTTACGCCATCATCTCAACAATATATCATTTAGCCGGTGATCCGGCGGCCGCAGCCAATATCAATAGTATCAGTTAGCCGGTGATCCGGCGGCCTCAGCCAATTTCATAAGTATCATGTCATTTTAGCCGGTGATCCGGCGGCCGCAGCCGATACGCCATACCCAGTACCACTCCGTCGAGCCTCGAGTAACCCATACGGATACACTCGAGAGGGTAGGCCGTTGGTCTCTTGTGACCAAATACGCCATATCCAGTACCGCTCCGTCGAGCCTCGAGTAACCCATACGGATACACTCGAGAGGATAGGCCCAAAATAATAAGATGCCGTTTTGGCGATCTTTCGCGCGTAATAATCATTGTCGTTTTGGCACAAAATGAACAATTAGGAGGGCACCCTGCAGAGCACTCACCCCCTGATTTTATGTAACCGATATTGTTTCAACTTTAGTGTAACGGGATTTTCAAAAATATAGCTTTATCGTATCACAAGATTTCGATCGTTGTTTAAAAATTTCAAAATTTCACAAGTTAAAACCGATCGATGTCACAGTTTACGCCTTTTCAGTTTAAAAATCCATTTCTTAGGCGATTGATCTGAAATTTTCACAGTAGCTCAAAAACATCCCAATGAACAACTTTCATGTTTTGAGTTTTTCGGAAAAATGATAGGAAGCATGTCAAAAATCAAGTTTTCTACAGAAACAAAAAGCTGTCAGGATTCAGGTTTGACATCTGTCAAAGATTTGACTTTTTAACATATCAAATGAACTCCAAAAATTCTGAAAATTTACAGGCACTTAAAAGACACCAAAATAAACAAGTTTTATTAGAGGCAAATTATGCAAATTCATCACGGATTAAGTCAGATTAATCCACTAAGTTCGGTCTTAAAATCTGTCTCAGTTTTCGAAAGGTTCATGCACCACAGAATATGTTCGACGCGGTTTGGGATAGCAAATCTTAATGAAAGTGCATGAAATTTTACAGAGGTATTCAAGACTCATAGATCTACAACTTTTGTTTAGATCATGAAGATTGGTTCGGACTAGAAATGATAGAAATAAGCTCATCAAGTTCGGTTATGAAATCTGTCAACCTTTGAAAATTCTTAAAAACGCAGAATATGTCCGACTTGATTTGGGGTATCAAAACTTGATGAAAATCTCTGAAATTTTTACACAGTATAGCTTAAGATCTTAGGATCAAAATCTTAGTTTTGAGTTTTTAGGTTTGAACGCTCGAAGTAAGAGTTTTGGTCAGATTTCAGAAAATACGTAGATTGGGGTTTTTAGGTTTGATTTCAACGTTTCGTTTAAGATCCAATGTTTCGGATGTCTTTAAACCACCCATATTGATATGTAAGTTATTAACTTACAGTGAGTGAGTTCTTGAACGTTCTAGAGTTGATCGATTTGTCCAAAATCGCCACGAACGGATCTACGCAACACGTTCTTCTTCTCCTTTGGCTACGAACGTGTTTTGCAAGTAAAGATCCGTAAGTTAGAAGGTTGATTATGATCTTAAAGCAATAAGGAAACTTGATTTACACCTTACCAACAATCCAATGCCTGCAAATCCTTGATCTACACACAACCTTGGTTGGATTTGATTGCCGGAAAGTTGCCGGAAGTTTGCCGGAAGGGTGTTTGGCTTAGGGAGAGTTTTGGGAGAGTTTGTGGGATGAATTAGTGGTGAGTATGGCTGACAATGGGGTGTTAGGGACCTCTAACATCGTCCAAAAGATGCCTCCCCCGTGATCAAGCGAGATTCCCGCGCTGGGACCCGAAAATTGGCGAGAAAGTCGCCAAAACGCGACAAGGGCTGCTGTCAGGACTCCCACGCGGGGTTGGCGCGGGAATCGGCCAAAAGCCGCGCCGGGTGCGCGCCACCCAAACGCGACAAACGCAGCTGCTGCAATGGCGCGGGGTTGGCGCGCTAAAAGGGAGATTCCCGCGCGGACAGCGCGCCAAGTGCGCCTGGACTTCGGTCCGGGCGGGGTCGTGCGATCCGTCGGGCTTTTTCTCCTCTCTTTCGGACTTCTATCCTCCTACGTTTACGGGCTTGATTTTTCGGGTCATTCTCGGGTCATAAATTCTTATCTTAAGTTTATCTCGACTCAAATGAGTTTCATGTTTGAGATTTTAAGTCCGTCGGTATCGGGTTCGTCGTCTTCCAATTTATCGTCTTTTGATTCCCGTGCAATAACTTGTATCATTGAATTTCTTCAGACTTCACGGGTTCTTGGAATTAAAATTCTTTTCCTTCATGAACTTAATTCCAAATTATTTTGACTTAATTCATGGAATGTCTTCGGGCTTCCTTTCCCTCTTTTATTCCATTTTGAATTTAAATCTATCGGCATTTCATCTTCGAGCAATAATTTACTGTGATAAATTATTTTCTTCTTCTCGGGAATATTTCGGCATCTTCGTTAGGGTCCTTTTGTTCACTTTATTATTTTGCGATATTGTGCTATTGAATTATGGTACGATTGTTGATTGTTTGTTGTTTGGTTATTGTTTGACTGAACCCAGAATTGAAATTTCCGAGTTGCCTACGTACCCTGTGAAGGGATCAAGTCATTACGTAGTTCAAAACAATTTGAATTTGTTTTTTTTTTCCTCGGGTGTTACATCCTCCCCCCCTTAAGAATACAGTTATGTCCCCATAACTGTGGTCCGGTCGTCTTGGAAGAGGGTAGGGTAACGTTGCCGCATGTCGGCTTCCAATTCCCAGGTTGCCGTCTCCATTTCGTGGTTGGACCACAAGACCTTGACCATCCTTACAGTTTTATTCCTTGTCACCCTTTCCTTGTGGTCGAGTATTTTCACCGGGGTTTCTTCATAGGTCAAGTCATCATCCAGTTCGATTACGTCCGGTTGGAGTACATGTGATGCGTCGGGCACATACTTCTTTAGTTGGGAGACGTGAAACACGTCGTGGACGCGTGCTAGTTGAGGCGGCAGTGCTAGCCGGTACGCTAGATTCCCCACTTTCTCGAGGATCTCATACGGCCCTATGTATCGTGGGCTCAGTTTCCCTCGCTTGCCAAAGCGCATTACGCCCTTCATCGGCGAGACCTTCAGCATGACCTTGTCACCGACTTGAAATTCCAAGTCCTGCCGTCTCACGTCCGCATAACTCTTTTGCCGGTCCTGAGCGGCTCTCATCTTCCCCTGGATAACCTTAACTTGCTGAGCCATGTCCTCCACCAGTTGTGGCCCTACTGTCATTACTCGATCGTTCTCTTCCCAACTCAATGGGCTCCGGCATCTTCGTCCATATAGTGCCTCGAAGGGCGCCATGCCGATGCTCGCATGGTAACTGTTGTTATAGGAGAACTCGATCAATGGTAAATGGTGCTCCCAACTTCCCTTGAATTCCAACACACAAGCCCTCAACATGTCCTCCAGCGTCTGTATAGTTCGCTCCGTCTGTCCATCAGTCATAGGGTGGAACGCCGTACTCATTTTTATCTGTGTCCCCAGAGCTGCTTGCAGCTTGGTCCAAAACTGGGAGGCGAATCTGCTATCCCTATCCGAGATGATGTCATGCGGCACCCCGTGCCGGCGCACCACATTGTCTACGTACGCTCTTGCTAGTTGGTCCATTGTCCAAGTGTCTTTCATCGGGATGAAGATGGCGGCCTTCGTTAACCTATCCACGATCACCCAGATCTTATTCATTCCTTTTGGCGAACGTGGTAACCCTGAAACGAAATCCATAGAGATACTATCCCACTTCCAGCTTGGGATCTCCAATGGTTGCATTAATCCTAAGGGCTTTTGCCGTACTGCCTTGATCTTCTGGCAGGTAAGGCACCTTGCCACGAATTCGGCCACCTCTCTCTTCATGTTTGGCCACCAATAATTTTTCTTCAAGTCCTTGTATAGCTTATCCCCTCCGGGGTGGACCGAGTAGGGGGTGCTATGTCCTTCCTCCATCACCTTCTTCTTCAGATCTACGGATTCCCGCGGTATACACCATCTTCCCCTGAAGCGGATGCTCCCGTCCTCATGAATCTGGAAATCTACTGCCTTTCCTTCGGCAATGCTTCTCCTTATTTCCTTCATCTGTTCGTCACCCGACTGGGCGAGTCGTATCTCTTCGTATACGGTAGGGCTTACTACCATTGCGTTGACGACCTCGGTTACCGTACCGGGATGCACCAGTTCCAGGCTTAATTTCGCCAAATCTCTGTACAACTCGGCCGGTATCACCAGTGAGTTCGTGACGTGTTGCGCCTTCCGACTCAAGGCGTCGGCCACGACGTTGGCCTTGCCCTCGTGATACGCAACTTCTAGGTCGTAATCTTTGATCAGTTCCAACCATCTCCTCTGCCTCAAGTTCAGTTCGCTTTGCGTGAATATGTACTTGAGGCTCTTATGGTCGGTGAACATCCGACACTTCCGCCCATAGAGATAGTGTCTCCAGATCTTCAGGGCAAACACGACCGCGGCCAGTTCCAGGTCGTGCGTCGGGTAGTTTTGCTCGTGCGGTTTCAGTTGTCGTGATGCGTACGCTATGACCTTTTGATCCTGCATCAGTACGCATCCCAGTCCTTCTCTCGAGGCGTCGCTATACACCTCGAAGTCTCCATGCTCTGATGGTAGCGCCAACACCGGCGCCGTGGTAAGTCGTTTCTTCAGTTCCTGGAACGCGGCTTCGCACTCGCCCGTCCAGTCATACTTCACCCCCTTCTTCAGCAGTTGCGTCAATGGGCGGGCGATTTTGGAGAAGTCTGGGACAAATCGCCTGTAGTAGCCCGCCAGTCCGAGAAAACTTCTTATCTCCGTTGGGCTCTTCGGTGGTACCCACTCGGTTACAGCCGAGATCTTTGCCGGGTCCACCGCCACTCCGCTGGCGGATACGATATGCCCAAGGAATGTTACTTCCCTCAGCCAGAAGTCGCATTTGGACAACTTCCCATATAGCTGATTTTCTCGGAGGATCCTCAGCACTTTATGCAAGTGCTCGGAATGTTCCTCCTCGTCCCTTGAGTAGACCAAGATGTCGTCTATGAATACCACTACGCATTTATCTAATAGTCCTCGGAACACGTTGTTCATGAGGTTCATGAACATCGCCGGGGCGTTCGTCAATCCGAATGACAGTACTGTGAATTCTAGTGCCCATAGCGAGTCCTGAACGCTGTCTTCGGGATGTCCTTCTCAGCAATTCGCATCTGATGATATCCCGAACGCAGGTCGATCTTGGAGAACACAGTAGCTCCCTTCAGCTGGTCAAATAGATCCTCGATTCTGGGCAACGGGTACTTGTTCTTGATAGTGACTTGATTAAGTCCTCTATAGTCGATACACAGTCTCAGACTCCCATCCTTCTTTTTGACGAACAAGACCGGTGCTCCCCATGGAGACGTACTCGGTCGAATATATCCCTTTTCCAGCAATTCTTCGAGCTGTTCCTTTAGCTCCTTCATCTCTGGCGGTGCCATGCGGTAAGGAGCCTTTGATACCGGTTCCGTTCCCGGGATGAGATCTATGGTGAACTCGAGATCCCTCTCAGGGGGCATGCCAGGAACGTCATCTGGAAACACATCCGGGTACTCTCTCACCACCGGAATGTTGTCTATCTTTACTCCTTCAGACTCGAGGTTGTGAACGTAGCATGCGTATAGCGTGTGGCCCTTACGCATTAGGCTACCTATCTCTAGGACGTTGACTATCTTGTTAGATTTCTTAGGGGGTTGAGAGTAGAAGATGACTCTTTTTCCCCTACTTTTTGACAGCGTGATCTTTTGCTTTTGACACTCGATCACGGCCTTATACCGGGTTAGCCAATCCATTCCTAGTATGACGTCAAAGTCTCTGACGTTGAACTCTACCAAGTTTGCGAAAAACTCTACGTTCTTTATCACTATGGGTATTCCATTGTAGCGTTTAGAGCAGGTTATTACTTCTCCAGAGGGCAGTTGGATGCTTAAGCTAATCATCTCGCACTTAGGTAGATCTAGTTCAGTTACGACTCTCGAAGATAAAATCGAACAACTGGCTCCGGAATCAAATAAGACTCTAAGTGGAGTACTTAGGACATGGAAAGTACCTGTCATCACGTCACCATGCGCGGGTATGTCAGCCTGGTTGATCACGTTCAACCTCCCCATCGGCCTCCCTTGATTGGCTGGCTGGTTTTGATTTGGGTTTGCGTTTTGCTGCTGGTTCGGAGGGCGCTGGTTCGGGTTTGGAGGAGGCCGATATCCTTGATTGTTGCCATTCCTACCCCCCTGGTTGAACGGCTTGTTAGGTCCAATGACCAAGTCTTCTCTTTTCGTGATGTTCTCGAGTCGGGTTCGACATTCCTCCCTCCGATGGCCAATTCGGCCGCACCGGAAGCACTCGCCCATCTGAGGACATTTCCTCACCAGGTGCGGCCTGCCACACCTTGGGCACGGCGGCACTCGTCCTCCTTGGTTGACATTCCGACCATTGTTGTTTTGAGCATTCCAGTTCGGCCCTCGCCGAAAGTTGTTCCCGCCAGTAGTGTTGCTCGCCCGGTTATCCCTGTTCCTTTTGTCTGGGCCTTGCGCCCCTCGGCTAGATTCCCCAGCAGCCTTCCTCTTTAGCTGTTGCACTCGTGCTACTGCTACTGCCCGATCGTAGACAGATTGCAAGTCCGGGTAATTAACTCCAGTAATCACCTCTCGAATCGACAAGTTCAATCCCATTTCGAACTTTTGCGCCTTCTCCCCGTCAGTAGGTACCATCCTGGGCGCAAATCTCACCAATTCCTTAAACCGTGCATAGTATTCTTGAACAGATTTCTCTCCCTGCTTCAGGGATGAGAACTCCTCGTACAGTGCTGCCTTAGTACTCATCGGGTAGAAGCGCTCCCGGAGTAACTCCATGAACTCGTTCCACGAGTAAGGTTCGTCATCCTCTGCTAGCTTCCCTTGGGTAGCCTGCCACCAGTCGTCGGCCTCGACACCCAGATAGTACGAGGCCACATGGACCTTCTCCCCCTCCGGGCATCTCACCGCCTTTAGCAATTTGTCGAAGGTTCTCAACCATTCTTCCAGCTTAGCGGGGTCTTCCTCCCCGACGTAATAAGAAGGTCGGTAGGGGTTCACCGCAGCTAAGTAGTTGATTCTCGCTTCCGGTGGTGGTGCCGCGGCAGCTCCACCCTGGTTAACGTAAGCATTACCCAGTGCGATTATTAATTCCTCCATATTTTTCAGTCGCCCTTCCGTAGGGTTGGGCATTGGTCCTGCCGGGTTCGGCACTTCCGCGTTAGGTGCCTGCTCATTGGTTTGTCCCGGCGTGCCGTGGGTGTTGGGGGTGGCAGGGGAGGTCCTTGGTCGTCCTCGAGGCGCCATCTGTTGCAAGAACAGGTGATTTAGATTTTAATATAATAAAGGGTTTATACAATGATTATCGAAACCCCAGGGTCTAGGGTTTCAGGGTCTTGGGTTTCAAGGTTTAAATGAGTCGTGCGTTTGAGATGGATTTGTTGTTTGGTTTGTTGGGAATCAAAGTGAGCGTTCATCATTTTGATCATTAAGTTCATCATGTCTTGGTTAGCCATCTAGCGCAAGAAAAAGATCTAGGTTACAACATGATGCTTCTAGGTTCTCTAAGGTATAGAAATGCAATATGCACATGCAGTGATGATCCCCCCGAAAAAATTTTTTTTTTATGCATACATTTATTTATCCATGGGTTTAAAAAAAATAAATTTATTCCGTGGATAGACTAACATAAGGATAAAAGGTTTGGGCCGCTATATTGGGCCGAAAGAAATAAATTATTTGGGCTTTAAATAAAAACAAGGTTATTGGGCCAAAATAATTTCTTGGGCTTCTAAAAAAAATTTTGGGCTAAAAAAAAAATTTGGGCTTTAACTTCAAAATAATAATTGGGCTCTTTAAAATATATTACTAGTTTAGAAGTAATAACTTTAAAAATAATAATACTTGAAAATAATAGTTTAAAAATATTACGGGCTCTTTAAAATAGTAGTTTTAAAATATTCCGGGCTATATAAAATAATAGCTTTAAAATATTCCGGACTCTGATACCACTCTGTAACACCCCGGTTTTGGTAACCCAGGCCGGGATGCCACCGCCACACCTCCCTAGCAAGACACGGTTTCTCCGAGCTCACTAAAGAGATGCAAGGCTATGGTTTTTCAGAATTTAAAATATTCAAGTAGCCCATTCATAGATAATTTAAAAATACTACATCAGAGTTGCATCGAGAATATAAAGTACGCAGCGGAAGTAAAGTGTACGCAGCGGAATTTAAAATATAGGGCCGACATGGCCAAACCACGGGTTAAACAGACCCGTTCATGCAAGTCACGTAAAATAAATAATTAAGTCCCCAAAATGATCCCCCAATGAGTGATCATGCTCCGTACTCTGTAACAGAAAAAAAATGAACAACGGTTTTTATCAGTATTATAAAATACTGAGTAAGTCAATCCTTACATAGCAATAAAGGGGTTAGATTTTTAATATTTAAGATAAAACTTTTTGCCATGCATAAAAACATTTTATTTAAAAAAAATGCGAATATAATTGCATACTTTAAAAACACATTTAATTTCATAATTTAAAAACTTAAGCATGGGCAATTATTTAAGACATGATTTAAAAACATGAATAATGCCGTAAGTAAGTAAATAAAAATTTGAGCTTTTAAAAATTCTCCCCGATACGCCACCATCTCAACAATATTTAATTTAGCCGGCAATCCGGCGGCCGCAGCCAATTTCATAAAATCTGAGCCTTTTTAATATATTTCCCGTTACGCCATCATCTCAACAATATATCATTTAGCCGGTGATCCGGCGGCCGCAGCCAATATCAATAGTATCAGTTAGCCGGTGATCCGGCGGCCTCAGCCAATTTCATAAGTATCATGTCATTTTAGCCGGTGATCCGGCGGCCGCAGCCGATACGCCATACCCAGTACCACTCCGTCGAGCCTCGAGTAACCCATACGGATACACTCGAGAGGGTAGGCCGTTGGTCTCTTGTGACCAAATACGCCATATCCAGTACCGCTCCGTCGAGCGTCGAGTAACCCATACGGATACACTCGAGAGGATAGGCCCAAAATAATAAGATGCCGTTTTGGCGATCTTTCGCGCGTAATAATCATTGTCGTTTTGGCACAAAATGAACAATTAGGAGGGCACCCTGCAGAGCACTCACCCCCTGATTTTATGTAACCGATATTGTTTCAACTTTAGTGTAACGGGATTTTCAAAAATATAGCTTTATCGTATCACAAGATTTCGATCGTTGTTTAAAAATTTCAAAATTTCACAAGTTAAAACCGATCGATGTCACAGTTTACGCCTTTTCAGTTTAAAAATCCATTTCTTAGGCGATTGATCTGAAATTTTCACAGTAGCTCAAAAACATCCCAATGAACAACTTTCATGTTTTGAGTTTTTCGGAAAAATGATAGGAAGCATGTCAAAAATCAAGTTTTCTACAGAAACAAAAAGCTGTCAGGATTCAGGTTTGACATCTGTCAAAGATTTGACTTTTTAACATAGCAAATGAACTCCAAAAATTCTGAAAATTTACAGGCACTTAAAAGACACCAAAATAAACAAGTTTTATTAGAGGCAAATTATGCAAATTCATCACGGATTAAGTCAGATTAATCCACTAAGTTCGGTCTTAAAATCTGTCTCAGTTTTCGAAAGGTTCATGCACCACAGAATATGTTCGACGCGGTTTGGGATAGCAAATCTTAATGAAAGTGCATGAAATTTTACAGAGGTATTCAAGACTCATAGATCTACAACTTTTGTTTAGATCATGAAGATTGGTTCGGACTAGAAATGATAGAAATAAGCTCATCAAGTTCGGTTATGAAATCTGTCAACCTTTGAAAATTCTTAAAAACACAGAATATGTCCGACTTGATTTGGGGTATCAAAACTTGATGAAAATCTCTGAAATTTTTACACAGTATAGCTTAAGATCTTAGGATCAAAATCTTAGTTTTGAGTTTTTAGGTTTGAACGCTCGAAGTAAGAGTTTTGGTCGGATTTCAGAAAATACGTAGATTGGGGTTTTTAGGTTTGATTTCAACGTTTCGTTTAAGATCCAATGTTTCGGATGTCTTTAAACCACCCATATTGATATGTAAGTTATTAACTTACAGTGAGTGAGTTCTTGAACGTTCTAGAGTTGATCGATTTGTCCAAAATCGCCACGAACGGATCTACGCAACACGTTCTTCTTCTCCTTTGGCTACGAACGTGTTTTGCAAGTAAAGATCCGTAAGTTAGAAGGTTGATTATGATCTTAAAGCAATAAGGAAACTTGATTTACACCTTACCAACAATCCAATGCCTGCAAATCCTTGATCTACACACAACCTTGGTTGGATTTGATTGCCGGAAAGTTGCCGGAAGTTTGCCGGAAGGGTGTTTGGCTTAGGGAGAGTTTTGGGAGAGTTTGTGGGATGAATTAGTGGTGAGTATGGCTGACAATGGGGTGTTAGGGACCTCTAACATCGTCCAAAAGATGCCTCCCCCGTGATCAAGCGAGATTCCCGCGCTGGGACCCGAAAATTGGCGAGAAAGTCGCCAAAACGCGACAAGGGCTGCTGTCAGGACTCCCACGCGGGGTTGGCGCGGGAATCGGCCAAAAGCCGCGCCGGGTGCGCGCCACCCAAACGCGACAAACGCAGCTGCTGCAATGGCGCGGGGTTGGCGCGCTAAAAGGGAGATTCCCGCGCGGACAGCGCGCCAAGTGCGCCTGGACTTCGGTCCGGGCGGGGTCGTGCGATCCGTCGGGCTTTTTCTCCTCTCTTTCGGACTTCTATCCTCCTACGTTTACGGGCTTGATTTTTCGGGTCATTCTCGGGTCATAAATTCTTATCTTAAGTTTATCTCGACTCAAATGAGTTTCATGTTTGAGATTTTAAGTCCGTCGGTATCGGGTTCGTCGTCTTCCAATTTATCGTCTTTTGATTCCCGTGCAATAACTTGTATCATTGAATTTCTTCAGACTTCACGGGTTCTTGGAATTAAAATTCTTTTCCTTCATGAACTTAATTCCAAATTATTTTGACTTAATTCATGGAATGTCTTTGGGCTTCCTTTCCCTCTTTTATTCCATTTTGAATTTAAATCTATCGGCATTTCATCTTCGAGCAATAATTTACTGTGATAAATTATTTTCTTCTTCTCGGGAATATTTCGGCATCTTCGTTAGGGTCCTTTTGTTCACTTTATTATTTTGCGATATTGTGCTATTGAATTATGGTACGATTGTTGATTGTTTGTTGTTTGGTTATTGTTTGACTGAACCCAGAATTGAAATTTCCGAGTTGCCTACGTACCCTGTGAAGGGATCAAGTCATTACGTAGTTCAAAACAATTTGAATTTGTTTTTTTTTTCCTCGGGTGTTACAATCTTGTTGAACTTTTAATCTTTGAAACATGAAATGATGAACTGATGAACATTAGGGTGTTATTTTGAATGCCATGAAGCTATTAGTTCATCTATTCTTGATGTCTTGAAAGAAGCATGATTAATTGCTTGGTTGAAATTTCTGTTTAAACCATGATTGAGGCACGATTCTGTGTTAATACCTGCTCGATCTTGCTTGTCGATTTGAAATGGGATAATGAGCTTGCTGCTGTGAGTGCAGAACATTAAATTGGGTGTTTCAATTGGAATGTCTGTTTTGGCATGCTAAAATTTTTTGAAAATGAATGTTTGCCTATTTTGGGAAATATGGTACAAACAGCCAATGGATGCTCACCATTTTTCAATAAAAGGGCATTTTAGAAAAGACAAAATAGTAGGTAGGTTCTTTCTCTTTGAGAGTGACCAACCTGTTTTTGTTCCCAATGGAACATTAAACTAGCATAATAAAATAGTAGTCATTTCTCATCATGTGGACTGCTATCACTTACAAAAATCCAAAAACTGGGACCAAAAAATCCCACCTTCTATTAAATAAAATAGTCAATTTTTTTTAAAAAAAATTAAAAATTGGTTTCTCTTTATTTTAAACGACTTGGACTGTCCATTTCAATTTCCAAACTGTCCAAGTTAAGCAGTTTCGAGCCGCCGCGTCTCCATTTGCACATTCTTCAATTTGCGTTCCATTTCATCCCATCCATTCCATTGCACATTCAACAATCACCTCGGGATTGTTTAAAAAATTGAGACAATCAAAATTTATGAGCCAATGGCTCATTAACAATATATAGGGGCCCAATGACCCCTGTCTCTTCTTAATAACTCTTGATTCCAATAAATCTCTCTAATGATTGTGAAAAGAAAAATTTACCTATGCTTTATATTAAAATTCATGTTGAGAATTTAATAACCTCACATCTAGAGCAAAACTCTAAATGTGAGGATGTTGGTTTTCACTTTGAATAAGTCTTATGAAAATTATAAAAACTGGATTTACTTCTCCCTATCTTTTCAGGGGCATCATCTTCCCGATTCCTAATCAAGCACAGGAAGGAACCCAACTGCTAGACCTGCCAGTGGAGCTTCTAGGAGAAATCCTCTCCCGAATAGGAGAGGATGACATCAAGAAAGTGTTCACGGTTACGGAAACATGCAGAAAGCTTAGGGACGCAGGAAATCTCACCATCATCTACAAGCGATGCGAGCTGGAGACCACCACTGTGAAGATGTGGCAACAAGGTATTCGAAGGCAAAAGGAGAAACTCCTGTAGACATGCGTGGAAGAAGGAAACTTCAACCTTCAGCTCATACCAGCCCTACAAGCATTCGCAGGAGGGGATGAGGAGAGAGCTTGCGAGCTGCTAAGACTAGGAGTTGAAGACAACCATAAAGCATCAATCTTCACGCGGGGACTAATGTTGTTAAGCAAGTTGGATGAGGGTCAAGTTCTTCAAGGGATAAAGATGATAAAAGAAATGGCAACAGACAGATCAGTCCTGGTCTATGTGATCACCAACACCTTCTCATGGCTGGCAAATAGCTAGGACACCCCTGATTTGTTTGGAAACCAGGAACAATGGGTATACTGTCCAAGGAGGCGAGCAGACCTGGAAGAACTGGACGGCTGGTGCCTGTGACTTAACACATTTTGTCTACTGGTGCAGAATCTTCTTCCACTAGGAAAGGAGGAACGAGAAGAAGGATGCTGAGGAAAGACTGAGCCTTTAATGCTTTATTTTATTCAAGCTTAATTGTAAACATCATATAAAGGAATTCTTCATCTTCGTGCAAGTTTGTATTAACTGCATATGAATCTCTTATAATTGATGTATTTAACTGCTTTCCAAAATAGTACTTCATTTTTTGAGGTCCAAACAATTTTATTCTTGAAAAGATGTCTGACAGTCCAAGATGAATAAGTGACTGTCAGGCCAAAAAAATTGCTGTTGACATACTTAGTATGCCATCAGCGCCTCTTTACTGCTTTAAATTAAATAATCAGCAAAGTATGCATAAACCTGCTCTAAATTCACATGTTGAATTTATGCTTGTGATTAAATCTTCAAACTTTTAAATTGGGATAATATAATTGAGAACATGCATGGAATGAATTCCTAAGGTTTTGAGCTATAAAAATTTAATGATGCGATCATCTTTTTGGGTAATAAATCGGCATGTTGAAAATTTTGATTGAATAAATTGTTAAGATCAAGCTTTGATTAAATTTGAGAATATTGTATGACATGAATCAATCCAACCTTGTGAGATTTGAGCCATGAGTCGCTTTTACTCATTTATTTTCTTTGATGTGTGAATCATTTTAGTTAAAGGACAATAGAACTTGCGATTGGGACCGATTCAAAATCATGCCATATTCCAAAAATCGAGCATATGATCGAGGCACCTAAAAACCAAAATCTTGGCCTTCTTTTGAATTCCAACCCAAAAATATTTTCCCTTTAGGATTAACCACTCTGAGCCTTCAAGCCTAATTTTTCTTTGAAGCCTTCTATATTTTTCCTAACCTCATAAAAAGACCAAGAAAATCAAACCCAAGTGTGCAAGAGTGAATTTTATCAAGGCATTACAATTTATGATCATCAATTCATCAAATCGGTATTCAAAAATCCGATCAAAAAGAGAAAGAGAGAAAAAAAAAGAGAAGAAAAAAAAAGAGAAAAATGTTGAATTCAATTCAACACAAATAAATTGCAAATGACAAAGCAAATTAGACATAGTCTAATGTCATGCAATAGAAAAAGAAAAGCACAAGAAAGAAAGAAAAAATATTGATGATCATTAATTTTTCAATAAAAATATGTCATGTTATGATAAAATAAACTCTTGCCACTTTTTAGCCCAATAATTGCCTTTCATACCAAATGTTACAACCATATGCCCCATTATAACCCTTAAATAAGACTTCATGATCTCGTTTTGAAGAAATGAGCCGGTGGCGAGTTGGTCCAATTGCAAGCATATGGGATAATTTAATTAAATTTGATTTTGAGCGTTCATGACTAGACCCCATTCGAGAGTCAGTGAATTTTCCGATTCTCTTATATGTGAGGCTCTGTTACATGTTCATGTCATATCTTGATTCTAATTTTTAAATCTTTGCATTTTTCAAACATGATATTCATGAAGGATTAACAATAATATTTGATTTGTAGACCCGATGCAGTGAGCAAGTATCATTTCATTAAACACTGCAATCAAGGGAATTTAATACTTGTAGTTTTTGATTGTCTTATCCCAATCTAAAGAGATTGTAATTTATGAAGCCACAAAAATGAATTGAATATGCAGAGTCCGTGTTCCAAGGAACATTGACTCTGACTGCTCGGGGACGATTAGTATTAAATGTGAGGATGTTGATAATGGCCATAAATGCCCATTATTTTCAATCCATTTTCGTGTCTGAAACGGGCATTTGATCGCATTCCGGTCTTATATTAAATAAGAAAGCAGTTGAATTGGACGGATTTATGGATAATTGTAAAAATAACAAGCTGGTGTGAAAAATGCATAAATATGTAATTTTATTACACATTTATGTTAGAAAAATCCAAAAACATGAGAAAAAGAAAAGAAAAGAAAAAGGAATGAAAAAGATGGAAAAAGAAATGAAATTCCACAAAAAATGCATGTTTACAGGTTTGACACCAAGTCCCTTATGACGCCAATGCTCCGCGTCATGGAAGGAGAGGTCTGCGTCATGAGCCACGAAGAAGCAAAGGACCAAGACCAGAACTAACCCTTGACGTCAAACCAAAGGCATGACGCCAATGGATTGCATCATGGGTAGAGTTCCAAGTCATTGAAGACAATCCAGAAGGCTTGACGCAAACCAGGCTTTGACGTCAACCAAGCTTTGCACCTTTGACGTCAAAGGTTCCGCGTCATAGACCAAGTTTCACGTCATGGGCTGCAAAGTTAGGGACATCCAAGTGTTTTCGAGCTGGAGTCCCATGACGCCAATCATTCCTTGACGTCAACCTTCCGCGTCATCAGCAAAGGTTCCGCGTCATAAGAGCTTTGATGTCAAGCATGTCCCAAGTCTTGCAGGAGGCGTGAGTTCACGTCAGCAAGGCCCATAGGCCTAGGGTTTTGTGCCTATAAATAGGGCATGATCCCAAGGTTTTGGGCATCATAATCATAGACACACTACTTACTCTTGAAGGCAGCTTGGAAGCTTGTTCTCTAGGTAGTCTTAGTTAGGTTTAATTTTTTGTATTATTTAAATTATGTTCATAGTTTACTTAAATTCTACCTTTCTCTTTTTATTATTAGCTTAGATGTAGCATTAGATAGCCAATTTTATACTTTTGATCTTGTTTTAAACTCTTGTTAGTTTTGGTTTATGGTTTGATACACCCATTAATGGTCTTATCAAACCCATTTATATGATAATGGGATTCAATCTTCTCTCATATCCCAAAAACATGAAATGGATACTCTAATCCATGGATCTTTCTTGCTTTCTTTTCATTTTGGCCATTTGGCTTATATTTTGCCTCTATCTTATTATTTGCTCCATGTAGGGTGATTAAATGTATGAATATGTGTTTGGAGGCATGAGTATAGGCTGTGGGTGTGATTTATGCTTGCTGGATAGTATAGGTTTATCTTTATTCCTTATTTTACTGCTTAGATTCCTTTCTGTCTTGTTTATTTTTGCATAATCGACCTAACCAGCTCAGAAATGCCATTAAACTGCATGTTTGCATTGTTTCTTCATCATGGTGCATTCTGGAAAAGGCTATGACGTCAACCGCCTTATGACGCCAACCACGTTGGGGTCATAAGGTAGGTTTGGCGTCATAAGCATTTTCTGTCCCAAAAATTGGTTTTCTGCATTCTGGATCACGTTTGACGCCAACCACCCCTTTGACGCCAACCAAGTTGAGGTCATGGGTGGGTTCGGCGTCATAAGTGTTTCTGGTTTTAACTCATTTGCATGCTGGAAATGCTATGACACCAACCACCCTTTGACGTCAACCAAGTTGAGGTCATGGGCAGGTTTGGCGTCATAAGTGCTTCTCTCTCGGCCAAAAATTGTTCCATGTTGAGTTTCCCGTCATGGCCCCACGGGTCATGACGCAATTCCCATGATCTATGACATGGAACTTCAAAATTTTGCATGATATTCTTGTGTTCCTCATGACGTGGAACCCATGACGTGATCCTAGGATCACGTCATAATTTAGTGTTTCACGTCATGAACCTCCCTAATCTCAAAGAAAATTTCTAAGTCATGCATGACGCCAACCCTTTCTTTGACACCAACCTTTGGCGTCATCTCTAAGGCTTTGCGTCATAAGTGGCCCTATCCAACCTGTTTTACGCCAACCCCATGACGCAATCCTAGGATCACGTCATGAGGTTGGTTGGCGTCAAACATCACCCCTTTTTCATCCAAAAACCCTCATTTTATCATAATATCTTTAACCCATCATTATGTTGCATCATTCCCGTCTTAATCCCACGGATTAAGATGCAATATTCCCGATTGCAACATAAGGCGTTATGCTGCCAAAATTTCCATTCTCCATTTTTCACGATTAAACAATTGAACCCCTGTATCAATAATTAAAGACAGAGATTAGCAATGATCAAGGTCAATGGTTAATTGGTGTAGGGAACTTTGTTCAATTTATCATTAAAAGATTATTGTACAAAATTCATTTGACCTAAACATATAATCTGGATTGTAATTTATTAATTATGGAAAGAGAGATTATTTAGGTTAATGAGTAATTATGGATCGGTTTCCTTACCCTTACATGAGAAACCAATGTCTCTCATGTAAGGCATCCTCTTTTATTTTGTTTTATTTTCATTTTGTCTTTTTCGTGATGTATGAATGAGCAGTAGAAGATATTACAGAATAATGTCGGCGAACGGTCCCTTCACCGGGAAATGAAGTAGCCCGTAGTCTGTGTATTAATTACTGTTTGGTGTTTTGCATGGTTTGGACAATAATTGACGAGGTCAGACGAACGGTCCTTTCACCAGGAAATGAAGTAGCCACTCAGTTAAATACTGTCCAAATACAATTTTATTTTCTTTATCTTAATTTCCAAACCCAAATTCTAATCTGTAATATGAGTCAGCTAATATCTGTCAATATCAGCTAATGAACATTACAGAGAGGAAACATGTAAGTTTTTATCTGAATTCACAGACAGTAGAGGCCCAACTGGTAGCGACACTGCCATTATAGGGTTTCTGCTCTCTAAATTCATCCCATCCAAGTAATTGGGAAATTGGATAGCAGATGTTTGCAGTCCACCCGATTATTCTGCCACCTCTTCTAGTCTCACGACTACTTCATATCTATGTCTCACATTCTATCTAAACCCACCCTTATATTTTGGGTTAATTTAATTTTACACTTCCTTATAAATTTATGCATGATAATATTATGTAGATATTGTGGTCATAATTATTTTGGGATCCTTCCCTTGGACATAGAAGTCTTGATTTAAATCAGATGTTTCGCAATAAATTTTCAACAAAAATTCATTTATAAAATCCAGATCTAAGTAAGGGATAAATTCCACAGTTATTGCTAATTCACATTCGACTGGGGGTTGATTTTGGGAAATTAGAAGCAGAGTCAGCGATTAGGTCTCACCTAGACTGAAAGGATCTGTGTTTTAAATTGAGAGTTTAGTACCTGTTTAGGGAATGATTTTCAAAGATCTGTTATTTTCAAAATTGCTGTGTGTTGGGAATCTAGTTTTAACCATCACACCGAGATGGGATTCACTTGAATTCAAATACAGTGCGTTAAATAATTCTAGAGGAACAATGCATAGGCCTTGGTTACTTTCTAAGATAGGGTTGAGTTCCTTTCAACTGCTATCCTCTTCTGCCAAAGCCTATTTTTGAGTCTTGAGTGAGTGCATCCGGAACAAACTAATTTACTAGTTTGTTTCATTAGTTTGTATCTCATAACCACCCGGAAGGAAGTGAACACTGCGAGCTGTTCACCGAGATCCGGGAATTCTTGATTCACTTCCGGTCATCCTGACTGGGGGCTCTTTTTTACTACCAGTACGAAACCTTTGAAACTCCCGAGTGATAGGATTTTAAATGCTTTCTTTACTGCATTCTTTTAATCGCTTTCGTAGAGGTCACTTGGATGCGTCAATGGATCTTCTAACTGCTACTGGGACTGGGAGTTAAGGGATAGTTTAGGGCTTAGTTCAGAATCTTTGGGCGTGACATGGGGGAATGATAGCAGTACTCGACACTTCAACTAATGATTTGTCAGGTGTTGCTTGTCCACCACAGATGACTAACACACTCTTGCAAGGCATTGCAAGGGGAGTTATGAGTTTGTGGTATCTTAGATTTTGCTGTCTTTCAAGCATGCAAACCTCTACTGTAAGTACCTGTCTGTTAAAGGGAACATGGTATAGGAGCATGAGAGTTAGTTAACTGAAAGGATTGTCCCAAACAAAGATCTGTGTGTTAAAATGGAAGTTCAATTGTGCTTCATCTGAATCTTGTCCAATTTTCATTCTTTTCTCTCCGTCCCTTCTGTCTCATTTAAATCTGCTTTCTAGATAGCTTAGAATAATTTTAACCGCTTTCTTAGAATAATTTTATTGTCTTCTTAGAATACTTTAATTCACTTTTTAGATTAATTTATCTGCTTAATTTAATTGCTTTCATAGTCTAGATTAAATTCAGTCATGTAGTTGTTAGTCCAACTCCACAACTGATTAGAGCATACGAGTGGAAAATCTAGTAAAACGGTGTGGGACCTGCTTCTATCGCACATCCTCCAGTGAACGATCCGGTCTTACTATAAATTACTGCAATTTTTGACACCGTGCGCTTTCGGGCCACAGTTTCCTACCTGAATATATAAAAACGTGACAACCTATAAATATATTCATGTCGCTAAACCTCACGTCGGGTTCACGACGTAATCTTTGCAGTTAGCAACGTGAGCCCAATGCCTTAGAAATTTTCATAAACAATGCCCGTCGCAAGACTCACGTCGTGATAGGTTCATGACGTAATTTAATATCTTGCGACGTGGAACTCATTCTTTTTTCAAAAACCCACAATTTCTGATTTCTGACCACATGTCGCAAGGCACCACGTCGTGATCCCACGGATCACGACACAACTTAGTCTCGCGATGTGCACACCCCTTTATTTCCAAAATTCCGAAAATTCCCCAACCCACCTATGCGTCGTAAGCCCTCACGTCATGATCCCATGGATCATGACGTAATTTCTGTCTTGCAACGTGAAGGCACACTCCTGCCAAATCTTCCATTTCTCCATTTTTCTCACTTAATTAATTGAATCCTTACATCATTAATGAAAGATCAAAATTAGCTATAATTGAGATCAATGATTAACTTGGTATAAGGATTTTTGTTCAATTGTGTAACACCCCGGATGTGATAACCCAGACCAGGATGTCACCGCCACACCTTCCCAAGCAAGGCGCGAACCATTTCGAGCTCACTTGAGAAGATGCTAAGGCTAAGTTGTACCAATACTTAAAATAATTTAAAAACCATCCAATAAGTGCCCGAATTAAAAATCAAAGTATCACATGCATGAATTAATAAAGTAATGCGGAAGCAAAAACACGGCCAAAACCAAAGTTCTAAGTCTAAGTCCAATACGGAAAATAAAGTATTATAAATGCGACAAGTCTTTATTGTGAAAATCCCATCCCATCGTGCCATGGCTTACTCTGCGAAAAATGGAAACAACAATTTTTTTATCAGTACAAAAGGTACTGAGTAAGTTAATATATAGCATGTCAAATTCTAGAGTTTTTAGAAGAGTGAATAAAAGATAGGAATTTAATTTTAAAATAAGCGAGTAAAAATAATTCACGGAAATTCTTACACTTTGCCACACGAGTAAATTACCAATGTTCATTTTGATCGAGAACAACCATTCTTGGGGAATCAAACCCGCAAGAGTTCGAACACATTCTTTTACCCTTATTTCCATATGATCGAGGACACCCGTCCTTGGAGAATCGAACCCGCAACAACTCAATATACATCCTAGGGAATCGAACCCATAGGAGTCAACAATATCCTGGGGAATCGAACCCGCAGGAAAAACATACACCTTGGGGAATCGAACCCGCAAGGCAAGTGAAAGTAGCGGACCCTATACAGACACACTCCGGAGCCCTAGATAACCCATACGGATACATCTAGGAGTATAGACTCATACTAACACGTAACATAATTTCATTGGCGCCGTTTTGGCCACCAAAAAGAGTGGGCGGCCCAACGAGCTCACGCCGAGTGCACTTACCCTCCAAAGTTGGGCATCTAACTCGATCAAAACTTACAAGGTTTCAAAATTCACATTTTAACAATTACAAAACATTATTACATTTTCAGAGTTCATAATCTTCACAAATGAGTAGCAATTGACTCACAATTCATCAAAATGCATGAAACGAATTTACCGATAAAAACCTCACTGTAGCAGGTTTCAAAATCTCACCAGGAAATGTAGTAAAACATTTTAGAAATTTCTGAAACTTTTACAGGAGCTAGAAAACATCCAAATAAGTATTTTCTTTAGAAATAGGCGTTGTCAAATTCGGAGTCTAAATGGCCTAAAAAAATCATTTCAGAAACACCTCTTTCAAAGGGTACATGATTTACTGTTCACTCGACCACAGTTCCTTTAAAAATTCGTAACAATTCCAAAATTGATCTAAAAATTCTGATAATTTACAGAGATAATCTAGACACATAGAGGAACGACTTTCATGAAGAAACCAACCATTGAAAACGATCTTAGATAGGAGTAATACGGACAACAAAACTGACTACACCATGATACTAAAACTGTCATCAGAATTTCAGAAAATACCAGATGATTTTTCGACGCCTAAATCATGTTCAAAAATTATGAAAATATACAGAGATCATATTCAAGATATTAGGAACATCTTTCATTTAGAAAGGTTTCCCCAAAAATGAACGAATCTAAGTGAAAAACACTGAACAATAAAAACTACACGGACGAAACCCTAGAACACTGATTTGGCAAGGGATGGAAATCGAGTTGTAACTCAATGGATACTCCACCAAAACCTCTAAAATTTGAAAGGCACAACACTAACTTACATACGGTTGGATTAGAGTCGAAATCCTCCTCCTTGATTGCTCCAAAATCGTCCGGAACAGTTCCTCTTTTCCAAGATCTACCGAACGAATCCTATTTTGAGAGTTGTTGGAAGAATACTTGGTGTTAGGGCTTGATAATCGAATTCAAGGCAAGGATTTGGGATAGGAACCTTACCAACTCGTAGGAGAAAGGATTGGAGGTCTTGATCTCGCTCAAAAGAAACCACCACTTGAAGAGAGCACTCCAAAACTCACCAACTCTCCACTTTGAATCTAATTTTCGGAATGAAGGTTGGTGGAGTGTTTTTGGGGCTGAAAAGGGGTTGGAAAGGGAGTGTTTAGAGTTCCCATGGAAGCCTTGATGATCCTAGAAAGTGGTGGAGGGGTTTATGACAGTCAAGGCTCGAAATTGGAGCCTACCAACCACATTCATCCTCTTTGTTCACCCTTGGTTCAATGAATATCTCATTTGTTCATGTATCTAACTTTATCCAACTCTGTAGGGAGTTTAATACATCCAAAAACCATCCAAAGGAGTCTCAATATATCTCTTAAGGTCTGGGAATTGAATTTGGATCAATTGGAATCACCAACCTCGGAAAACAAAGTGAGAAACGCGTTGAACGCGTTGGACTGCCGCCCCTGTAGGGCGGCGCGCCGGTGGCACGCCACCACGCGACCACCAGGCTTCGGCCTTTTTTTTTTTAATTCTTATTCCAAAAATCAAAATTTTGAGATTATCCGGGTCCGATAGGATAATTCGATGAACTCGTTCCGAGGCGATCGTCCGAAAATATTTTATTCCGCTCTCTCGGAATTATTTCGGTTTCGATTTTTAAATCCAATTCACTAATTTCGGATTTAAAACTCGATGTCAATTTCTCGGGTATTACAGTCTACCCCCCTTAGAAATCAACTTCGTCCTCGAAGTTGGGTCGCACTCGGAAAGCAACACCAACATAGACAAGTAGTTTGCACGCATAGAAATATTGAGGCTCGAAAATTAAATTCTTACCTCGATGCGTGACGACTCTCTGCGAGGTATCACAAATTGTCCATTAAAATATTTCTCTATAAATTAATGCTCTAATTGTAACACCCCGGATTTGATAACCCAGGCCGAGGTGTCACCGCCGCACCTCCCTAGCAAGACACGGTTTCTCCGAGCTTACTACAGAGATGCAAGGCTATAAGTGTTGGAAAAAGTTTTAAAAGCAAGTCCGGAATTACTTAAAAATAATAATGTAATATCATCCATACATGGTTAAAATAATAAGTTGCAGCGGAAATTTAAATATAAGGGCCGACATGGCCAAAACACGGGTTAAACAGGCCCGTTCATACGATAGTCTAATGCAAATTTAAAATAAAGTATTCCCAAAAATTCCCATGCATGTACGTGCTCAGTATAATCCATATGCTCTGTAGGAAAAAGAAGGAAATGGTTTGGGTCAGCAAAACGTGCTGAGTAAGTTAACACGTAGCATGATTTAGGGGTTTCAAAGACTTTAATTAAATTTAATAAAAACATGCTTGTAGGTAATACACGATTTAAGTCAATCATCCACTAATAATTAAATGGCATAATTTAAAACAAAGAAAATATTCACTTCTCTTGCTTCTCTCATGATTTCAGGATTTGGTATTTCAAGGATTTCACTCTTTCACTTTTGTTCGATATGATCTAGTATAATATGTTCTCGGGAAAATGGACCCGCAAGAATTTAAACGCATCCTAGGGAATCAAACCCGTAGGATCAACACACGTCCTGGGGAATCGAACTCGCAGGAAAACAAACGATCGCCCTTGGGGAATCGAACCCGCAAGAACTCAAATACATCCTAGGGAAATGAACCCATAGGAATCAACACACATCCTGGGGAATCGAACCCGCAGGAAAACAAACGATCGCCCTTGGGGAATCGAACCCGCAAGAACTCAAATACATCCTAGGGAATTGAACCCGTAGGAATCAACACACATTCTGGGGAATCGAACCCGCAGGAAAACAAACGATCGCCCTTGGGGAATCGAACCCGCAAGAACTCAAATACATCCTAGGGAATTGAACCCATAGGAATCAACACACATCCTGGGGAATCAAACCCGCAGGAAAACAAACGATCGCCCTTGGGGAATCGAACCCGCAAGGTAAGAACACATTTGGCAAGTTTCACAAAATTCTCAAATATAACTTACACAAGTCGCTGTCTTACTCCATAATTAATTAAAAATTCATTCTAAGTCCGAAAATTCTGAAACTTCACCGGTAATTCGAAAACACAGAGACAAACAAGTTTTGTGTTTTACGTTTCTCGATCCGAGTTAAGGAAACGAGTCAAAAATCAAGTCTTTCCCATAAGTAGTATGCTGTCAGGTTTCAGATTCGACACCATTCAAAGATTCGACTTTTTAACATATCAAATGGACTCCAAAAATTCTGAAATTTTATATGCGCACACTAGACATAATTATCTACAACTTTCATTTAGATTGCAAGTATCAATTCGGACTCGAAAATATAGAAATAGGCTCATCAAGTTCGGACATCAACACCTTCAGATTTCCAAAAGGGTTTTTCAAGGCAGTTTGTGTTCGGATCGTTTTGGGATAGCAAACGTTGATGAAAATGACTGAAATTTTTACACAACTCAGATTAATATGTTAGGATCAAAAGTCTAGTTTTGAGTTTTTCGGTTTGAACTCTTGAAGTAGGGGTTTTGATCCGATTACAAATCTGTTACAGTTTCATGTTCGACTTTTAGGGCAGGTCTGTTGGAGCCCGTTTTCGGATAACAAAACACAATGAAAAATTATGAAAATTTTACAAAAACTAGATCTATGTCTTATGAACATTTTTCATGTTTTGAGTTTTTCCGTTTGAGCAGTTTTAAGTGTTCGAAAAATTCGCACAAAATTGTTGCGCTGAGTGTTTTTCGTGTTGACAGATTTTAGAGTTATTAAATCCATATGTTTGGTTGCATTTTAAGTCACCCAAAATCAAGTAAGTATTAACTTACAGTGGGGATGATATCTAGGAGGTCATGGGGTCGTCCGGAATCCACGGGATGTCACGAACGAATCTCCTCAAGTCGATTCTTCTTCCTTCGGCTCCGATTTGTGTTTTTGAGAATAAAAACCATAAGTTAGAATCTAAATCCGACGAAAACTATGAAATGAAGTTCAAGACTTCATCTTACCACTATCTAGGGTCTGAATACTTCCTATCCACGTCCTCCTTTCTCCGGTTTGTTCGTCGGAAAGTGATCGGAAGGTAAGAACACAAGAGAATATGGGGTTTTCGGTTTGAGAGAAGTTTGAGAGTTTAGAGGTGGTTTGGAGGCTGTAAAAATTCGAAAATTAGGGTTAGGGAGCAGCCTAATATCGTCCCAATATCATTCCATAGCCCGGGATTGAGTTTCCAAAGTCGGGGGTCGAAAATATGGCAAGAAAATCGTCGGGACGCGTTGTTGCCGAATTCTGGGGGTGTCACGCGCCCTTGGCGCGCACCTAGGCTAAAGACCGCGCGGCCAGCGCGCGGCCTCCGCCTGGACCTCGGTCCAGGCGGGTCCGTGCGATCCGACCGGGCCTTTTCTCCTCTCCTTCGGACTTCTGTGCTCCTACGTTTTCGAGCTCGATTTTTCGGGTCATTCTCGGATTATAAATTCTTAACTTCAATTTATTCCGACTTAAATTGATTTCATGTTCGAAATCTTAAGTCCGTCGGTTTCGGATTTGTCGGCTTATAATTCGCGTCTTTTGGCTCCCGTGCAATAATTTATCTAATTAACTTATTTCCGACTCCACGGGTTCTTGGAATTAAAATTCTTTTCTTACTTGAATTTAGTTCCAATTCTTTTGACTTGATTTCATGGAATGTCTTCGGGCTTCCTTTCCCTCCTTTATTCCATTTTGAATTTTTGAATCTATCGGCGTTTCATTTCCGAGCAATAATTTATTGTGTTAAATTATTTTCTTCTTCTCGGAGATATTTCAACATTGATTTGATTAAGAAATAAATTTTATTCCTTTGGACGCCGATAAAAATCCCGGGTATTATAGTCTACCCCCCTTAAGAATCAACTTCGTCCCCGAAGTTGGGTGTTAGCTTCTCGCGAGCTTGGAACTAAGGTCCTTCCTATTTTGTGCTATTGTTTGAATGCGTGATTGTATCATTATGTGTTGTTGTTCTTGATGTTGTTTCTATTATTTTATTATATCGTTCGACTGAACTCAGAATTGAAATTTCCAAGTTGCCTACGTACCCTGTGAAGGGATCAAGCCATGACGTAGTTCAAAACAGTTTGAATTTGTTTATTCGAAATACAAAATATTCGGACTAGAATATTCGGGTCGTTACATCCTCCCCCCTTAAGATTACAGTTATGCCCCCATAACTGCCTATGTATTATTCGCAAACAGGTTCGGGTATCGTTGCCTATGATCCTTCCTCATTGAGCTGGCAAGTCAGCTTGATCGATGTCGTTCAATCGTCCTATGGCTCCTCTGGTTGGGGGTTTACCAAATCTAGCCTCTTCTCAATCCTCTCCTCATGAACATTGCATTCTCTAATCATGTGGTCTTCCCCACCACATCTATAACAAGTCCCGCGCCTTGGGCATTCGCGCACCAGATGGGCTTGGTGGCACTGCGGGCAACGTGGTATGACTGTATGACGGATGCCGTTTCTCCCATAATTGAAACTTTTATTCTTATTCGCCTTAAAATTGTCATTGCTAATGTTTCGATTCTTTTTCTCAAACTCTTGCGAGTCCTTGCTCGACTCACCGGTTTCTTTACGCTTCAGTTGCTGGACTCGATCAATTGCTACAGCTCGATCGTAAACCGTTTGCAGGTTTGTGAATTGTCCCACTGCAAGTATCTCCCGGATACTAAGGTTCAGACCCATCTCGAATTTCTGAGCCTTGTCAGAGTCAGTTGGTACTATCCTTGTAGCAAATCGCACCAATTCCTTGAATTTGGTGTAGTACTCTTGTACTGTTTGCGTTCCTTGTCTGAGGTTGATGAATTCCTCGTACTTTGCGGTCTTGGTGCTCAGTGGGTAGAATCTTTCTCTCAAGGCTTCCTTAAGTCCTTCCCAGGTGTAGGATTCTTCATCTTCCTCTGAATTCGTTTGAAGGTTTTGCCACCACTCATCGGCTTCGCCTCCTAAGTAGGAGGTCACCACGTATATCTTCTCCTCATCAGGGCATTTGATAGTGTCCAAGAGTTTGTCAAAGGTACGGATCCAACCCTCCAACTTGGCCGAATCCTCTTGCCCGTTATAATGGGGTGGGTTGTAGGGGTTTACCAATGCCAAGTAGTTGACTCGGGCTACAGGCGGAGGTATTGCCGCTTGTGCCCTATGCACCTCGGCATTTCCTATTGCTACGAGTACTTCTTCTACTGTCCTTAAACGTTCATCCATGTTGTTGGGAATAGGAGGCGCTCGATCTCCTACGTTCGGAGGAATCTCATTGTTGTTAGGTGCGTTTGGGAGGTCAGTGTCAGTGCCGTTTGGGCTTACCTTCCTCAGTTTTCTTCTAGGTGCCATTTTCTGTTATAAAAGCACGCGAAGATGAGTTTCTAAGTGATCAAGATCTAGGACTAAGGCAAAGTTAGTCTTTAGCAAGCGCTCCTAAGTCAAGGTCATGTCGAATACTAATTTAAGAGTGTCTTCATAGAGTCGATGATTCTCATAAAAAAAAGAGTGAGTGCAATTATGTATGTATGCATATGCAATCCCCCCAATAAAAAATTTAATTTATGCATGTATTTATTTATCCATGGGTTTTAAAAAAATAAATTTATTCCATGGATATATTTTAAAAGAATAAGGGTAAAACATTTGGGCCCCTATATTGGGCCAAAAGAAATAAGTTATTTGGGCTTGAGTAAAACAAGGGTATTGGGCTAAAAATAATTTCTTGGGCTTCAAAAAAAATATTTGGGCTTCTAAAAAAAATTTTTTTTTGGGTTAAAAATTTGGGCTTTAACTTCAAAATAATAATTGGGCTCTTTAAAATATATTACTAGTTTAGAAATAATAACCTTAAAAATAATAATACTTAAAAATAATAGTTTAAAAATATTCCGGGCTCTGATACCACTTTGTAACACCCCGGATTTGATAACCCAGGCCGAGGTGTCACCGCCGCACCTCCCTAGCAAGACACGGTTTCTCCGAGCTTGCTACAGAGATGCAAGGCTATAAGTGTTGGAAAAAGTTTTAAAAGCAAGTCCGGAATTACTTAAAAATAATAATGTAATATCATCCATACATGGTTAAAATAATAAGTTGCAGCGGAAATTTAAATATAAGGGCCGACATGGCCAAAACACGGGTTAAACAGGCCCGTTCATACGATAGTCTAATGCAAATTTAAAATAAAATATTCCCAAAAATTCCCATGCATGTACGTGCTCAGTATAATCCATATGCTCTGTAGGAAAAAGAAGGAAATGGTTTGGGTCAGCAAAACGTGCTGAGTAAGTTAACACGTAGCATGATTTAGGGGTTTCAAAGACTTTAATTAAATTTAATAAAAACATGCTTGTAGGTAATACACGATTTAAGTCAATCATCCACTAATAATTAAATGGCATAATTTAAAACAAAGAAAATATTCACTTCTCTTGCTTCTCTCATGATTTCAGGATTTGGTATTTCAAGGATTTCACTCTTTCACTTTTGTTCGATATGATCTAGTATAATATGTTCTCGGGAAAATGGACCCGCAAGAATTTAAACGCATCCTAGGGAATCAAACCCGTAGGATCAACACACGTCCTGGGGAATCGAACTCGCAGGAAAACAAACGATCGCCCTTGGGGAATCGAACCCGCAAGAACTCAAATACATCCTAGGGAAATGAACCCGTAGGAATCAACACACATCCTGGGGAATCGAACCCGCAGGAAAACAAACGATTGCCCTTGGGGAATCGAACCCGCAAGAACTCAAATACATCCTAGGGAATTGAACCCATAGGTGTGACACCCCGGTTTTGGTAACCCAGGCCGGGATGCCACCGCCACACCTCCCTAGCAAGACACGGTTTCTCCGAGCTCACTAAAGAGATGCAAGGCTATGGTTTTTCAGAATTTAAAATATTCAAACAGCCCATTCATATATAATTTAAGGATAATACATCAAAGTTGCAGCGGAATTTAAATATAGGGCCAACATGGCCAAAACACGGGTTAAACAGGCCCGTTCATGCAAGTCGTAATTAAATGCAGGGATTTAAAATAAAGATTTCCCCTAATGTTCCCAGTATGCATATGATGATGCATATTCTTCAGACTCTGTAAGAAAAAGGGGATAAATGGTTTGGGTCAGCAAAAACGCGCTGAGTAAGCTAACACATAGCATGGGTTAGGGGTTTCAAAGCCTTTAGTTAAATTTTATAAAAAAAGATTTCTTGTAGGAAAATGATTTGCAAGGCATAAAGACTTAAAAACCTTAAATATTTTGTTCTCCCGTTACATAACTGTAACACCCCGGATTTGATAACCCAGGCCGGGATGTTACCGCCACACCTCCCTAGCAAGACACGGTTTCTCCGAGCTCACCAAAGAGATGTAAGGCTATGGTTTTTCAGGATTTAAAATATTCAAGTAGCCCATTCATAATAATTTAAAGATAATACATCAAAGTTGCAGCGGAATTTAAAGTATAAGGGCCGATATGGCCAAAACACGGGTAAACAGTCCCGTTCATGCAGGTCGTAATTAAAGGCAGGGATTTAAAATAAAGATTTCCCCTAATGTTCCCATGTATGCATATGACGATGCATGTTCTTCGGACTCTGTAAGAAAAAGGAGATATATGGTTTGGGTCAGCAAAAACGCGCTGAGTAAGTTAACACATAGCATGGGTTAGGGGTTTCAAAGCCTTTAGTTAATTTAATAAAAAGATTCCTTGTAGTAAAATGATTTGCAAGGCGTAACTAAATAAATACTTAAAAATATTAAATCTTTTATTTTCCTCTCCCGTTACATAACCATTTCAACAATATTTAATTTAGCCGGCAATCCGGCGGCCGCAGCCATTTTCAAAAATATCATTTCTCATGGTTCAAGTTTATATTTCAATCTCCATTCGGCAAGCATTATATTTCAATTGCCTTTCGGCAAGCAAGATATTTCTATTGCCTTTCGGCAAGCAAGATATTTCTATTGCCTTTCGGCAAGCAAGATATTTCTATTGCCTTTCGGCAAGCGAGATATTTCTATTGCCTTTCGGCAAGCAAGATATTTCTATTGCCTTTCGGCAAGCAAGATATTTCAATTGCCTTTCGGCAAGCAAGATATTTCAAGTGTATTTTATTTCAAAGGGATTCCCAATCATTTAAGCCTTAAAGGCTAATTTCATGTTTCGACAAGATTTCAAGATTTCTCAAGTTTAAAACCGTTCGATGTCACAGTTTGCGCCTTTTCAGTTTAAAAATCCATTTCTTAGGCGATTGTTTTGAAATTTGTACAGTAGCTCAAAAACATCTCAACGAACAACTTTCGTGTTTTAAGTTTTTCGGAAAAACGATGGGAGGCATGTCAAAAATCGAGTTTTGTACAGAATCAAAAAGCTGTCAGGATTCAGGTTTGGCACTTCTCAAAGATTCGACTTTTTATCATATCAAATGGACTCCAAAAATTCTGAAATTTTACAGAGACATACTAGACTTGATTTCCAACAACTTTTGTTTAGATCTCAAAGATTGGTTCAGGCTAGAAGTGATAGGAATAAGCTCATCAAGACCGGTTATGAAATCTGTCATCCTTTGACAATTCTTAAAACGCAAAATATGTTCGATACGACTTGGGGTATCAAAACTTGATGAAAATCTTTGAAAATTTTACACAATATAGCTTATGATCTTTGGATCAAAATCTTAGTTTTGAGTTTTCAGATTTGAACACTCGAAGTAAGAGTTTTGCTCGTCGAGTTTGATTATGAAATCTGTCAAGGTTCTTGACATCGGTTCTAACGCAGATCGGATCGGCTCGAGTTTGGAGGTTCAAATCTCAATGAAAAATTCTAAAAACTTACAGAGATGTTCTAAACTCATAGATCTACAATTCTTATGTTCAACTCCAATCCTAGATCGGTCTAGATCTAAGGTAAAAATAACCAACAAGTTCGAACGAAAATTCTGTCTAGGATTCTAAGATCCAGATTTGATACTCTTCGGTTTTGGGTTGGTTTCAGGTTTCAAAACATCATGAAAAATTCTAAAATTTTTACAGGAGCTAAACCAAAGTCTTAGGAACACTTTTCATGTTTTGAGTTTTTTTGTTTGAGCAGCTTTAGAGGTTTGAAAAATTCATACGAAAACGCTGCGTTGAGGGTTTCTCTTGTTGACAGATTTTTATTAATTTTCTTGAGTTGGATCTCTATGTTTGGTTGCATTTTAAGTCACCCAAAACCATAGTAAGGTTAACTTACAGTGGGGATGATGTTTAGGAAGTTACGGGGTCGTCCGGAATCCACGGGATGCCACGAACGAATCTCTTCCACCCGATCTATTCTTCCCTTGGCTCCGATTTGTGTTTGAATACGAAGATTCGTAAGTTAGGATGATGTTTATGATCTTAAAATCATATGGAAACTTGAATAACATCTTACCAACAATCCAAAGCCTGAAATCCTTGATCTACACACTCCCTTGGTTGGATTTGGTTGCCGGAAACTTGTCGGAAAGTCGCCGGAAGTTCGTCGGAAGAGTGTTTGGCTTTGGGAGAGTTTTTGGAGAGTTTGGGGTGATTGATTGATGAAAAATGGCTGACAAATGAAGATGGGACTCAATACATAACGTCCAAAAGATGCCACACCCGTGATAGATCGAGATTCCTCACTTGGGCCCCGAAAACTGGCGAGAAAGTCGCCAAAACGCGACAAACGCTGATGCTGTCATGGTGGCGCGGGGTTGGGGCGGTTTTTAGCCAAACCCCACGCCGGGTGCGCGCCACCGAAACGCGACAACGCGACTGCTGCGCCGCGCGGGGTTGGCGCGCTAAAGGCTGGATTCCCGCGCCGGGTGCGCGCCGAGCCCGCCTGGGCTTCGGTCCGGGCGGTGTCGTGCGATCCGTCGTGCTTTTCCTCCTCTCTTTCGGACTTCTATCCTCCTACGGTTTCGGGCTTGATTTTTCGGGTCATTCTCGGATCATGAATTCTTATCTTAAATTTATTTCGACTCAAATGAACTTCATGTTGAGATCTTAAGTCCGTCGGTCTCGGATTCGTCGGCTTCTAATCCGTCGTCTTTTGATTCCCGTGCAATTCGACTTCACGGGTTCTTGGAATTAAAATTCTTTTCCTTTATAAACTTAACTCCAATTATTTTTACTCAATTCATGGAATGTCTTCGGGCTTCCTTTCCCTCTTTTATTCCATTTTGAATTTAAATCTATCGGCGTTTCATTTCCGAGCAATAATTTATTGTGATAAATTATTTTCTTCTTCTCGGAAATATTTCAACATTGATCGGAATAAAATTTTTATTCCCTTGGACGTTGATAAAAATCTGGGGTGTTACACTCTCCCCCCCTTAAGAATCAACTTCGTCCCCGAAGTTGTGCTTCGGCTTTTCTCGCGCGAAGAGTTATGGTCCTTTTTGTTTACTATTTGCGATGTTGTGTTATTGAATTATTGTTCGATTGTTGATCGTCGTTTGTTGTTTGATTATTGTTTGATTATTGTTTGATTATTGTTTGATTATTGTTTGATTATTGTTTGACTGAACCCAGAATTGAAATTTCCAAGTTGCCTACGTACCCTGTGAAGGGATCAAGTCATTACGTAGTTCAAAAGGAATTTATTTGGGATACAAAATATTCGAGTTTCGGAATAGATGCTTATGCATTCTTTCGGGGTATTACATCCTCCCCCCCTTAAGATTACAGTTATGTCCCCATAACTGTTGTTGGATCGGTTTGACTCAGGGTTGGGTAACGTCGTATGCAATCATTTCTCACTGAGCTGGCAAGTCCACTTGGTCTACAGCATTCCATCGTCCTACAGCTCTTCCTTGATCTCCTTGTTGAGGGTTTGCCAAATCTAGCCTTTTCTCAATCATCTCCGCACGAACATTGCATTCTCTAATCATGTGGCCTTCTCCACCACATCTATAACAAGTCCCGCGTCTTGGGCATTCGCGCACCAGATGGGCTTGGTGGCACTGCGGGCAACATGGTATGGATGCTTCATGGTTGCCATCCCGACTGTTTAAGTTCTGTGGCTGGTCAGGTTTAATGGTCACTTCCTTTCTCTTGTTAATATTCTCTATCCGCGTTCGGCAGTCACGTAGCCGATGACCAAATCGACCACACCGAAAGCACGCTCCGGGCTTAGGGCATCCCCTCGCATAATGTGGGTTACCACATTTTGGGCACGGTGGCGTATAGTCACCATGGTTGTAAACCATCCCTCTGTTTCTTCCACCGTTGCCTCGAGGCGGTCTATTCGGGCCTCCCCGAATATGGTTCATTCCTAAGTAGTTATCGGTTCTGTGGTCTCGTTTTCTCTTGCCTTGCCCTTGGTTGATTAGTGCATTCCCCAAGGCAACCACAGCTTCCTCTATAGCTCTTAATTGGTCACTTAAGTTCTTAGGCATGGAGGCTACTTCCCCTCCTTGATTGGTTGCACTAACGTCTTGCACTGGTTCATCGGGTTGTCGTAGCTCTTCATTGGTGTTGGGTGGGATGGGTGGATTGTTAGGTCTTCCTCTAGGTGCCATTTTCTGTTATAGAAGCACGCGAAGATGAGTTTCTAAGTGATCAAGATCTAGGACTAAGGCAAAGTTAGTCTTAAGTTGGCGCTCCTAAGTCAAGATCATGTTGAGTTCTAAGGTAGGAGTGCTTCTTATCACCGATAATTCACATAAAAAGGGTTAGTGTATTTATGTATGCATATGCATATGTGATCCCCCCAAAAAAAAAATTTTATGCACGCATTTATTTATCCATGGGTTTTAAAATAAATTTATTCCATGGATAGATTAAAATAAGGATAAAAGGTTTGGGCCACTATATTGGGCCGAAAGAAATGAATTATTTGGGCTTTAAATAAAAACAAGGCTATTGGGCCAAGATAATTTCTTGAGCCTCTAAAAAAAATTTTGGGCTAAAAATTTGGGCCTTAACTTCAAAATAATAATTGGGATCTTTAAAATATATTACTAGTTTAGAAATGATAACTTTAAAAATAATAATACTTGAAAATAATAGTTTAAAAATATTCCGAGCTCTTTAAAATAGTAGTTTTAAAATATTCCGGGCTCTGATACCATTCTGGTATCAGATATTTTCTTTAAAATAAATAGCTTTAAAATAGTCTGGGCTCTGATACCATTCTTGGTATCAGATATTTTCTTTAAAATAATAGCTTTAAAAGAGTCTGGGCTCTGATACCATTCTGTAACACCCCGGATTTGGTAACCCAGGCCGGGATGCCACCGCCACACCTCCCTAGCAAGACACGGTTTCTCCGAGCTCACCAAAGAGATGCAAGGCTATGGTTTTTCAGGATTTAAAATATTCAAGTAGCCCATTCATAATAATTTAAAGATAATACATCAAAGTTGCAGCGGAATTTAAAGTATAAGGGCCGATATGGCCAAAACACGGGTAAACAGTCCCGTTCATGCAGGTCGTAATTAAAGGCAGGGATTTAAAATAAAGATTTCCCCTAATGTTCCCATGTATGCATATGACGATGCATGTTCTTCGGACTCTGTAAGAAAAAGGAGATATATGGTTTGGGTCAGCAAAAACGCGCTGAGTAAGTTAACACATAGCATGGGTTAGGGGTTTCAAAGCCTTTAGTTAATTTAATAAAAAGATTCCTTGTAGTAAAATGATTTGCAAGGCGTAACTAAATAAATACTTAAAAATATTAAATCTTTTATTTTCCTCTCCCGTTACATAACCATTTCAACAATATTTAATTTAGCCGGCAATCCGGCGGCCGCAGCCATTTTCAAAAATATCATTTCTCATGGTTCAAGTTTATATTTCAATCTCCATTCGGCAAGCATTATATTTCAATTGCCTTTCGGCAAGCAAGATATTTCTATTGCCTTTCGGCAAGCAAGATATTTCTATTGCCTTTCGGCAAGCAAGATATTTCTATTGCCTTTCGGCAAGCGAGATATTTCTATTGCCTTTCGGCAAGCAAGATATTTCTATTGCCTTTCGGCAAGCAAGATATTTCAATTGCCTTTCGGCAAGCAAGATATTTCAACTGTATTTTATTTCAAAGGGATTCCCAATCATTTAAGCCTTAAAGGCTAATTTCATGTTTCGACAAGATTTCAAGATTTCTCAAGTTTAAAACCGTTCGATGTCACAGTTTGCGCCTTTTCAGTTTAAAAATCCATTTCTTAGGCGATTGTTTTGAAATTTGTACAGTAGCTCAAAAACATCTCAACGAACAACTTTCGTGTTTTAAGTTTTTCGGAAAAACGATGGGAGGCATGTCAAAAATCGAGTTTTGTACAGAATCAAAAAGCTGTCAGGATTCAGGTTTGGCACTTCTCAAAGATTCGACTTTTTATCATATCAAATGGACTCCAAAAATTCTGAAATTTTACAGAGACATACTAGACTTGATTTCCAACAACTTTTGTTTAGATCTCAAAGATTGGTTCAGGCTAGAAGTGATAGGAATAAGCTCATCAAGACCGGTTATGAAATCTGTCATCCTTTGACAATTCTTAAAACGCAGAATATGTTCGATACGACTTGGGGTATCAAAACTTGATGAAAATCTTTGAAAATTTTACACAATATAGCTTATGATCTTTGGATCAAAATTTTAGTTTTGAGTTTTCAGATTTGAACACTCGAAGTAAGAGTTTTGCTCGTCGAGTTTGATTATGAAATCTGTCAAGGTTCTTGACATCGGTTCTAACGCAGATCGGATCGGCTCGAGTTTGGAGGTTCAAATCTCAATGAAAAATTCTAAAAACTTACAGAGATGTTCTAAACTCATAGATCTACAATTCTTATGTTCAACTCCAATCCTAGATCGGTCTAGATCTAAGGTAAAAATAACCAACAAGTTCGAACGAAAATTCTGTCTAGGATTCTAAGATCCAGATTTGATACTCTTCGGTTTTGGGTTGGTTTCAGGTTTCAAAACATCATGAAAAATTCTAAAATTTTTACAGGAGCTAAACCAAAGTCTTAGGAACACTTTTCATGTTTTGAGTTTTTTTGTTTGAGCAGCTTTAGAGGTTTGAAAAATTCATACGAAAACGCTGCGTTGAGGGTTTCTCTTGTTGACAGATTTTTATTAATTTTCTTGAGTTGGATCTCTATGTTTGGTTGCATTTTAAGTCACCCAAAACCATAGTAAGGTTAACTTACAGTGGGGATGATGTTTAGGAAGTTACGGGGTCGTCCGGAATCCACGGGATGCCACGAACGAATCTCTTCCACCCGATCTATTCTTCCCTTGGCTCCGATTTGTGTTTGAATACGAAGATTCGTAAGTTAGGATGATGTTTATGATCTTAAAATCATATGGAAACTTGAATAACATCTTACCAACAATCCAAAGCCTGAAATCCTTGATCTACACACTCCCTTGGTTGGATTTGGTTGCCGGAAACTTGTCGGAAAGTCGCCGGAAGTTCGTCGGAAGAGTGTTTGGCTTTGGGAGAGTTTTTGGAGAGTTTGGGGTGATTGATTGATGAAAAATGGCTGACAAATGAAGATGGGACTCAATACATAACGTCCAAAAGATGCCACACCCGTGATAGATCGAGATTCCTCACTTGGGCCCCGAAAACTGGCGAGAAAGTCGCCAAAACGCGACAAACGCTGATGCTGTCATGGTGGCGCGGGGTTGGGGCGGTTTTTAGCCAAACCCCACGCCGGGTGCGCGCCACCGAAACGCGACAACGCGACTGCTGCGCCGCGCGGGGTTGGCGCGCTAAAGGCTGGATTCCCGCGCCGGGTGCGCGCCGAGCCCGCCTGGGCTTCGGTCCGGGCGGTGTCGTGCGATCCGTCGTGCTTTTCCTCCTCTCTTTCGGACTTCTATCCTCCTACGGTTTCGGGCTTGATTTTTCGGGTCATTCTCGGATCATGAATTCTTATCTTAAATTTATTTCGACTCAAATGAACTTCATGTTGAGATCTTAAGTCCGTCGGTCTCGGATTCGTCGGCTTCTAATCCGTCGTCTTTTGATTCCCGTGCAATTCGACTTCACGGGTTCTTGGAATTAAAATTCTTTTCCTTTATAAACTTAACTCCAATTATTTTTACTCAATTCATGGAATGTCTTCGGGCTTCCTTTCCCTCTTTTATTCCATTTTGAATTTAAATCTATCGGCGTTTCATTTCCGAGCAATAATTTATTGTGATAAATTATTTTCTTCTTCTCGGAAATATTTCAACATTGATCGGAATAAAATTTTTATTCCCTTGGACGTTGATAAAAATCTGGGGTGTTACAATAACCATTTCATCAATATATCATTTAGCCGGTGATCCGGCGGCCGCAGCCAATAGTAACAGTTAGCCGGTGATCCGGCGGCCTCAGCCAATTTCAAAAATATCACTTCTCAAAATATTTTTCGTTTCTTTTATAGTTCACCATTCACCAGGGCTCTTGTGACCGCAATCCTCATAATCAATATTTATAAATAACCATTCGCCAGGGCTCTTATGTCCACTGGCCGTTCGCTTGGGCTCTTATGTCCACAAGCCGTTTGGTCGACCATTCGCTAGGGCTCTTATGTCCACTAGCCGTTCGCTTGGGCTCTTATGTCCACAAGCCGTCTGGCCATATTGATCATATCAAACTTGGTCATAAATTCCCCAATGTTTCTAAAGAATTCTTTTACAGAAAATGTTTTTATTTGGTGTAACGGGATTTTTCAAAAATATAGCTTTATCGTAATTCCAACGTCTCGATCGTTGTTTAAAAGATTTCAAAAATCGATCGATGTCACAGTTTGCGCCTTTTTGGTTTAAAAATCCATTTCTTAGGCGATTGATCTGAAATTTGTACAGTAGCTCAAAAACATCCCAACGAACAACTTTCGTGTTTTAAGTTTTTCGGAAAAACGATGGGAAGTATGTCAAAAATCGAGTTTTCGACTCAAGTAGTATGCTGTCAGGATTCAGGTTTGACACCCTTCAAAGATTTGACTTTTTGACATATCAAATGGACTTCAAAAATTCTGAAATTTTACAGACACATACTAGACTTGATTTCCAACAACTTTCGTTTAGATCATGATGATTGGTTCGAGCTAGAAGTGATAGGAATAAGCTCCTCAAGATTGGTTATGAAATCTGTCAAGGTTCTTGACATCGGTTCTAACGCAGATCGGATCGGCTCGAGTTTGGAGGTTCAAATTTCAATGAAAAATTCTAAAAACTTACAGAGATGTTCTAAACTCATAGATCTACAATTCTTATGTTCATCTCCAATCCTAGATCGGTCTAGATCTAAGGTAAAAATAACTAACAAGTTCGAACGAAAATTCTGTCAAGGATTCTAAGATCCAGATTTGATACTCTTCGGTTTTGGGTTGGTTTCAGGTTTCAAAACATCATGAAAAATTCTAAAATTTTTACAGAGGCTAGACCAAAGTCTTAGGAACACTTTTCATGTTTTGAGTTTTATTGTTTGAGCAGCTTTAGAGGTTCGAAAAATTCATACAAAAACGCTGCGTTGAGGGTTTCTCTTGTTGACAGATTTTTTATTAACTTTCTTGAGTTGAATCTCTATGTTTGGTTGCATTTTAAGTCACCCAAAACCATAGTAAGGTTAACTTACAGTGGGGATGATGTCTAGGAAGTCACGGGGTCGTCCGGAATCCACGGGATGTCACGAACGAATCTCTTCCACCCGATTTATTCTTCCCTTGGCTCCGATTTGTGTTTGAATACGAAGATTCGTAAGTTAGGATGATGTTTATGATCTTAAAATCATAAGGAAACTTGAATAACATCTTACCAACAATCCAAAGCCTGCAATCCTTGATCTACACACTTCCTTGGTTGGATTTGGTTGCCGGAAACTCGTCGGAAAGTCGCCGGAAGTTCGTCGGAAGAGTGTTTGGCTTAGGAAGAGTTTGGGGAGAGTTTTGGAAGAGTTTGGGGTGAATGATGACTGAAATGGGGTGTTAGGGACACCTAATGACGTCCAAAAGATGCCTCCCCCGTGATCAAGCAAGATTCCCGCGTTGGGGCCAAGGAATATGGCAAGAAAGTCGCCAAAACGCGACAAAGTGTGGCTGCTGCTGCAATGGCGCGCTGCTGGCGCGCTTTTATGAAGGAAACCGCGCGGACACCGCGCCATGTATGCCTGGACTTCGGTCCGGGCGGGGTCGTGCGATCCGTCGTGCTTTTCCTCCTCTCTTTCGGACTTCTATCCTCCTACGTTTTCGGGCTCGATTTTTCGGGTCATTCTCGGTCATAAATCCTTATCTTAAGTTTATCTTGACTCAAATGAATTTCATGTTAAAGTCTTAAGTCCGTCGGTCTCGGTTTCGTCGGCTTTCAATTCGTCGTCTGTTGATTCCCGTGCAATAACTTGTATCGTTAAATTCCTTCAGACTTCACGGGTTCTTGGAATTAAAAATTCTTTTCCTTCATGAATTTAATTCCAATTATTTTGACTGAATTCATGGAATGTCTTCGGGCTTCCTTTCCCTCTTTTATTCCATTTTGAATTTAAATCTATCGGCGTTTTATTTCCGAGCAATAATTTATTGTGATAATTTATTTTCTTCTTCTCGGATATATTTCGACATTGATCGGAATAAATTTTTTATTCCCTTGGACGTTGATAAAAATTCGGGGTATTACAATAGGAATCAACACACATCCTGGGGAATCGAACCCGCAGGAAAACAAACGATCGCCCTTGGGGAATCGAACCCGCAAGAACTCAAATACATCCTAGGGAATTGAACCCATAGGAATCAACACACATCCTGGGGAATCGAACCCGCAGGAAAACAAACGATCGCCCTTGGGGAATCGAACCCGCAAGGTAAGAACACATTTGGCAAGTTTCACAAAATTCTCAAATATAACTTACACAAGTCGCTGTCTTACTCCATAATTAATTAAAAATTCATTCTAAGTCCGAAAATTCTGAAACTTCACCGGTAATTCGAAAACACAGAGACAAACAAGTTTCGTGTTTTACGTTTCTCGATCCGAGTTAAGGAAACGAGTCAAAGATCAAGTCTTTCCCATAAGTAGTATGCTGTCAGGTTTCAGATTCGACACCATTCAAAGATTCGACTTTTTAACATATCAAATGGACTCCAAAAATTCTGGAATTTTATATGTGCATACTAGACATAATTTATCTACAACTTTCATTTAGATTGCAAGTATCAATTCGGACTTGAAAATATAGAAATAGGCTCATCAAGTTCGGACATCAACACCTTCAGATTTCCAAAAGGGTTTTTCAAGGCAGTTTGTGTTCGGATCGTTTTGGGATAGCAAACGTTGATGAAAATGGCTGAAATTTTTACACAACTCAGATTAATGTGTTAGGATCAAAAGTCTAGTTTTGCATTTTTCGGTTTGAACTCTTGAAGTAGGGGTTTTGATCCGATTACAAATCTGTTACAGTTTCATGTTCGACATTTAGGGCAGGTCTGTTGGAGGCCGTTTTCGGATAACAAAACACAATGAAAAATTATGAAAATTTTACACAAACTAGATCTATGTCTTAGGAACATTTTTCATGTTTTGAGTTTTTCCGTTTGAGCAGGTTTATGTGTTCGAAAAATTCGCACAAAATTGTTGCGCTGAGGGTTTTTCGTGTTGACAGATTTTAGAGTTATTAAATCCATATGTTTGGTTGCATTTTAAGTCACCCAAAACCAAGTAAGTATTAACTTACAGTGGGGATGATATCTAGGAGGTCACGGGGTCGTCCGGAATCCACGGGATGTCACGAACGAATCTCCTCAAGTCGATTCTTCTTCCTTCGGCTCCGATTTGTGTTTTTGAGAATAAAAACCATAAGTTAGAATCTAAATCCGACGAAAACTATGAAATGAAGTTCAAGACTTCATCTTACCACTATCTAGGGTCTGAATACTTCCTATCCACGTCCTCCTTTCTCCGGTTTGTTCGTCGGAAAGTGATCGGAAGGTAAGAACACAAGAGAATATGGGGTTTTCGGTTTGAGAGAAGTTTGAGAGTTTAGAGGTGGTTTGGAGGCTGTAAAAATTCGAAAATTAGGGTTAGGGAGCAGCCTAATATCGTCCCAATATCATTCCATAGCCCGGGATTGAGTTTCCAAAGTCGGGGGTCGAAAATATGGCAAGAAAATCGTCGGGACGCGTTGTTGCCGAATTCTGGGGGTGTCACGCGCCCTTGGCGCGCACCTAGGCTAAAGACCGCGCGGCCAGCGCGCGGCCTCCGCCTGGACCTCGGTCCAGGCGGGTCCGTGCGATCCGACCGGGCCTTTTCTCCTCTCCTTCGGACTTCTGTGCTCCTACGTTTTCGAGCTCGATTTTTCGGGTCATTCTCGGATTATAAATTCTTAACTTCAATTTATTCCGACTTAAATTGATTTCATGTTCGAAATCTTAAGTCCGTCGGTTTCGGATTTGTCGGCTTATAATTCGCGTCTTTTGGCTCCCGTGCAATAATTTATCTAATTAACTTATTTCCGACTCCACGGGTTCTTGGAATTAAAATTCTTTTCTTACTTGAATTTAGTTCCAATTCTTTTGACTTGATTTCATGGAATGTCTTCGGGCTTCCTTTCCCTCCTTTATTCCATTTTGAATTTTTGAATCTATCGGCGTTTCATTTCCGAGCAATAATTTATTGTGTTAAATTATTTTCTTCTTCTCGGAGATATTTCAACCTTGATTTGATCAAGAAATAAATTTTATTCCTTTGGACGCCGATAAAAATCCCGGGTATTACACTAATGATCTAAGCATATGATCCGGACTGTAATTAATTATAGGATGAATGATTATTTAGACATAATGAGCAATTATGGGATGAATTTCATATCTTGCATGAGAAACCAATATCTCTCATACAAGATTATTTTTTTTTTAAAATCCCCAAAACATTTACTTTAATTCATTTTTGTCTTATCTGTGACTGTATGAAGTAGGTAATAAGGGATATCACAGATCAATGATTGCAAAAAGGTCTCTTTTTAAGGATATGACTAGCTCGTCCTCTGTATATCAATTATTATATGCTATTTTGCATGGTCTGACTGGAGTCTGGTGGAAGCTACGGCAAAAGATCTCTTCATCGAGATACGACTAGCCACTAAGCCAGCTTATGGTTGGATACAGTTTTATTTTCTTCATTTTAATTTCAAAACCTGAATTCCACTCTGTAATGAAAGTCAGTTAATATCCGTCAATATTATCTGACAATTATTGCCGGGAGGAAACATGTAGGTTTTTATCCAAATTTGCAGATAGTAGAGGCCGAACTGATAGCGACACTGTCATTTAGGGCTTTCTATTGGCTAAAAATCACTCCACTCAAATGATTAGTCAGTGAGGTCATGGTGTAACACCCCGAATTTGATAACCCTGGCCGGGATGCCACCGCCACACCTCCCTAGCAAGACACGACTTTTTCGAGCTTGCTAGAGAGATGCAAGGCTATGGTTTCAGTGTTTAAAACATTTGAATAAGTAAACAACCCATCGTATATAACTTGAAGTTAATAATAAGTTGCAGCGGAAAAATAATATCTAAATATAAATATATGTAATGCAACGGAAATATAAATACGGCCTACATGGCCAAACACACAGTAAATAATTTAAGTCTAATAAAATGCAACATTCACAGTTATTAATTTAGTTCCCGAGCCCCCATATGCGTGCATGCTCATGCCATCTCTCCATACTTTGTAAAGAAAAATGAAACAACGGGTTTTATCAGTATATAAAATACTGAGTAAGTTAATTCCTAACGTAGCAATAAAGGGGTTTTAAAATTTTAATAATAAAAAACTCATTTTTAAGCATGCATATCAAAACATGTAATTCGACTAATTAATAGACAATAATTTAATATACATATTCTCATAGCCAAATTAAGTTTAAAAATGAGAATTTAAGGCATAGGCACAATTATAAAACATGGCATATTAAATAGCATGAGTAAAGGCATAATTTAAAAATAAGTTAGAACATAATTTTTAAAATTTTTTAAGAACGATAAGAATTTAATTTGTATACTTGAACATAATTTTTTAAAATTTATAAATAATAATTTAAGCACGGTGTAAATTTAAGACATAATTTAAGGATATAAATAAATAAATAAATACATAAAAAGGATTAAGTCTTTTAATTTTTTCTCGTTACGTCACCATCTCAACAATATTTAGTTTAGCCAGCGATCCGGCGGCCGCAACCGTTTCGTAAGTTTCTGTTTAGCCGGCGATCCGGCGGACGCAGCCAATTTAATAAGTGTCATTTAGCCGGCGATCCGGCGGCCTAAGCCAATTTAGTAAGTTTCATTTAGCCGGCGATCTGGCGGCCTCAGCCAATTTAGTAAGTTTCGTTTAGCCGGTGATCCGGCGGCCTCACATTTAGTAAGTTTCAGTTAGCCGGCGATCCGGCGGTCGCAACCGTTTTAGTAAGTTTCTTGTGTAGCCGGTCGTCCGGCGGCCGCAGCCGTATCCGCCATACCCAGTAACACTCCAGAGCCTCGGGAAACCCATACGGATACTCCCGAGAGTGTAGGCCATATATCTCATGCCATTTTGGCGTAGTTTTTCATTCAAGTATCTTGCGTCCAGTATAGGCACGCCGAAAAAGGCTAGAGGGGCACCCTGCAGAGCACTCACCCTCTACCTAAGTATCCGATATCGTTTCAACTTAGTGTAACAGGGTTTTTAAAAATATAACTTTAACGTATTTCAAGGTTTCGATCGTTTGTTTCGAAATTTCAAAATCTCATCAATTTAAAATCGTTTGACGTCACAGTTTACGCCTTTTTAATTTAAAAATCATTTCAACTCCGAAAAATCTGAAATTTTTACAACATATCAAAAACACCCTAACAAACAACTTTCGTATTTTAACGATTTCGAAATAAGGTGAGGAAACATGTCAAAAATCGAGTTTACTACACAAACAGTATGCTGTCCGGATTCAGTTTTGACACAGTTCAAATATTCGACTTTTTGACATATCACATGGACTCCAAAAATTCTGAAATTTGGTGGACATATACTAGACATGATTATCTACAACTTTTGTTTACATTGCAAAGATTAGTTCGGACTAGAAATCATAGAAACATGATCATCAAGTTCGTAAAAATGCACTGTCAGTTTTTTGAAAAAGTTAAAAAATACAGTTTATGTTAGACGCGATTTGAGGTAGCAAACGTTGATGAAAATCTCTGAAATTTTTACACAACATAGCTTAAGGTGTTAGGATTAAAATTCTAGTTTTGAGTTTTTCGGTTTGAACTCTCGAAATAGGGGTTTTAAACGGATTTCAGAAAACGCGCGAGTTGGGGTTTTAGAGTTCGATTTTTATGTTTCGTTACAAAGTCACTAAATCGGATGCCCCTAAGCCACCCGTATTGGTATGGAAGGTATCAACTTACAGTAATGGTGTCCTTGGTTGTCCTAGGGTCGCTCGAATCGTCCAAAATCACCACTGTAACACCCCGGATTTGATAACCCAGGCCGGGATGCCACCGCCACACCTCCTTAGCAAAACACGGTTTCTCCGAGCTTGCTAAAGAGATGCAAGGCTAAAGGTATTCGGAAAATTTTAAAAATAAGTCCGGAATTGATTAAAATAATCATGTAACATCATCCACACATGCAATAATAATAATAATAAATTTGCAGCGGAAATTTAAAGATAGGGCCTACATGACCAAAGTCGGGTTAACAAGCCCGTATGCAAGTCATGTAAAATAAATAACTAAATGTCCAAAGTGATCCCCCGATGCATGATCATGCTCCGTACTCTGTAATAGAAAGAAAATAAACAACGGGTTTTATCAGTATATAAAATACTGAGTAAGTTAAGCCCTTACAAAGCAATTTAAGGGGTTACATGTGTTTAAATCCAAAGATTCACTTGTCATGCATTACTTTTTAAAATCCACATTTTATTCGCAGCGGAAAACATGTTTAATTTATTCAAGATGACAATGCATAATTTAAAAGACTAAATTTTAAAGGCGGAATTTAAAGGCATAATTTAATGACGTAATTTAAATGCGTAATTTAAAAACATGATACAAAAGATTTAAGCGTAATCAACACTCACACAAGTCTTTTATATTTTATCCCGCAACTAAGAAGAGGACACCACACAAGAGAGATCACTAACGAGGCAATCTCAAAAATCATAATCAGTTAGCCGGTGAACCGGCGGCCGCAGCCATATCAGTATTGACTGTCGTTTTGGCTAGCCATGTATCTCGATTGCCATTTCGGCAAGCCGTGTGTATCTACTGTCAATTTGACATGCATGTATATCGACTGTCATTTGACAGGCCTTTCAAACGGTTTCACTACCACTCGGGCAGGCCGCGTATTTCCCACTGCCGATTTGGCAGGCCATGTGCACAACTGCCGTTTTGGCATTAGGACCACTAACGAGGCGATCCAAAATACAGCGCAGCGCGCGAGATCACTAACGAGGCAATCTCAGATAGTAAGGAGACCACTAACGAGGCAGTCTCAAAGATAATGATAGTATGAAGATCGGCTCAGCCTAGTGAACGGGATTTTTCGAAAGTTCGTATTTCAAATTTATCAAAGGATCGATATCGTGTTTTCATAGTTCGAGTTTTCTCAAGTTCGAAAAATCCTATTCGAGGCAGTTTACGCCTTTCTAAATTTAAAATTCGTTTTTCCTCCAAAAATTCTGAAACTTGGCCAGTAATTCAAAAACTCACACACGAACAACTTTCATGTTTTAAGTTTTTGGAAATAAGGTTCCGAAGTGAGTTAAAATTTGAGTTTATTGCAAAGAATAATTTACGTCTTAAAAACTGTTCCCGTCACAGGTTCGTATAACGCCAATTAAAAATTCATTTCAAAACCAATCGATGTGAAATTTTTACAGTAACTACACGACACATTAAGGAACAACTTTCATGTTTTAAGTTCTTGGAAATAATGAATTCTTGGTACTCAAAAATCGTGTGCAACTCACTGCATACTCATGGCCTTTAAAACGAATTCAAAACAGTTCTAAAACTTGGCCGATTGACATATCAAATGAACACCAAAATTCGTGAAATTTTATAGGCATAATCTAGACTCAATTATCTACAACTTTTGTTTAGAAATGCAAAGTTAAATCATTCGAAAAATGGGTGAAAAACATGCATCAAGTTGAATGAAGAAATCTGTCACAGTTTTAAACGGTTCGGTTCAATACAGAAAGTTCATGGCGAAAATTGGGATAGCAAAACTTAATGTCAATGGCTGAAATTTGGACACAAGATAGATAAAGGTGTTAGGAACAACTTTTATGTTGAAAAGTTTTCGGTTTGAATTCCCGAAGGTCGAGTTTTTGGCGAGTCTTTAAAATTGGACGAAAATAGGGTTTTTGAAAACCGATTTTTGTTACAAGCCTATATCTCGAGATTTAAACAACAAACAACCGCAAAAATTTGTGAGTAAGGTGTTAACTTACTTAGAATGAGGATGGGGTCGCTGAAAAGGGTTCCCGGAGATCCTAGGGTCGCGACGAACGGCCAACTTCTCCGATCGCTTTTCGTTCGTTTTCCGGCATGAAATCGTAGTAAAGGAAACGGGTTAGATTTTGAGTTTCTAAGTGTTATGGACGAACTAAAACATTAATCTATGGCTTACCAAGGTCTAGGAAGCAGAGGCCTCGTCCCGTTTGCCTCGTCGTCGCCGGAATACTCGCCGGAAAGTGGTCTCGGAGGGATTTTGGCTTGGAGAGGAGAATTTGAGAGGGTGAGGCTTTTGTTTTCTGTCCAAATGAGAATGAGGGCGCCCCAATCCGCCCTTAAGCCTTCCCCAAAGGCTGTGATCCGGTTGCCCTCGATAGGGATTGGATTTTTGGCAAGAAAATCGCCATGGAAGGAAAGTTTACACCTCCTGCACCTCTGGCGCGCTGGTGACGCGCACATAGGCCTTTGTCCGCGCGGAGCACGCGTGGTCTGCCCTGGAGTCGCGACTCCTCCGTCCGCGCGGTGGCCGCGCGGCGGCGCGCGGAGGGCGCGGGCCGGCCGGACCGGCCGGTTCGGCGGTCCGCGTAGTCCGTCGGGTCTTTTCTTCTTTTCTCGATCGGGTTTCTATCCCCTACCTTCTCGGTTCGACTTTTCGGGTCATTTCCGGGGTTACGATTCCTTTCTAAATTTTATTTTGACTCCAATGAATTTCATATTCGAAACCTTGAATCCGTCGAGTTTGAATTCATCGTCTTTCGACTCCCGTGTAGTAATTTATCTGATTAAATTACTTCCGACTTCACGGGTTTTTGGAATTAAAATTCTTTTCCTTCTTGAATTTAATTCCGATTCTTTTAACTCGATTCATGGAATTTCTTCGGCTTCCTTTCCCTCTTTTATTCCATTTTGAGTTTTTGAATCTATCGGCGTTTCATTTCCGAGCAATAATTTATTGTAATAAATTATTTTCTTTTCGGAAATAAATTTTTATTTTGCTGTAAAAATCCCGGGTATTACAGTCTACCCCCCTTAAGAATCAACTTCGTCCCCGAAGTTGCGCCCTCACTTCCTTTTGGCTCGATTTAATGTTGGGGTATTTCCATCTACCTTCCTTTAAGGATGAACGTCTTCCACGAGAAATTAATTACATTCCTTTGAATGTGAATTAAATTTCTCGGGTGTTACATCCTCTCCCCCTTAGGAATCAACTTCGTCCTCGAAGTTGGGCGTTAGTTCCTCGCGAGCTCGGTCGTTGTTTGGTCGCGTGATTGTATTATTGCGTTCTATTGTTTGTTATTATTTGACTGAACCCAGAATTGAAATTTCCAAGTTGCCTACGTACCCCGTGAAGGGATCAAGTCATTACGTAGTTCAAAACAATTTGAATTCGTTTATTTTTTTATTGGATACAATTCTTAGAGTCGTACTCAAAAATAAATGTAGTTTGTCGATGCTTGAAAACTTCTTACGGTTACTTGGGCCGAGTGGTCACGTCCTCCCTCTTGTTTATATTTTCTATTCGTGTCCGGCAGTCACGCAGCCGATGACCATGTCGACCGCACCGGAGGCATGCTCCAGGCTGAGGGCATCCTCTCGCATAGTGTGGTTTACCACACTTTGGACATGGTGGCGCATAGTCGCCATGGTTGAAGACTATCCCCTTGTTTCGTCCATTGTCGTTTTGATGTGGCCGGTCCAAGTTTCTACGGGAATGGTCCTTATTCCTCTTGTATCGTCCTTGTGGTCCTTGCTTAGTCCCACCTACCGGTTTCTGTTTCAGTCCTTGAACTCGTGCAACCGCTACTGCACGATCATACACAGCTTGTAGGTCAAGATAGTGCTCGCCCGTGATCACCTCTCTAATAGATAAGTTCAGTCCCGTCTCGAACTTCTGTGCCTTCTCTACATCAGTTGGCACCAGTCTCGGCGCGAACCGCACCAACTCCTTGAAACGGTTATAGTATTCTTGGACCGTCTTTCCTCCTTGCCTCAGTGTCAGAAATTCCTCATACATAGCAGCCTTCATGCTCATGGGATAAAAATGATCCCTAAGCAGATCCGTGAATTCTGACCATGTGTAGGGCTCGTCGCACTCTGCACGTTTCCCTTGGGTGACTTGCCACCAATCATCCGCCTCGCCTCCTAGGTAGTATGAAGCTATGTGAACCTTTTCCCCGTCGGGACACTTTATGGCGTTCAACAGCTTGTCGAACGTCCGTATCCATTCCTCTAGCTGAGCCGGGTCCTCTTCGCCGGCGTAGTGGGGTGGTTGGTAAGGGTTTACCAAGGCTAAGTAGTTGACCCGGGTTACCGGTGGTGGTACACCCGCTTGTGCACGTTGCACTTCAGCATTTCCTAATACTACGAGAACTTCCTCGACAGTCCTTAGACGCTCATCCATATTGTTGGGAACATGAGGCACTCGCCCTTCTATGTTCTGAGGGATCTCATTATTGTTCGGTGTGTTGGGGAGGTCAGCGTTAGTGTTGTTTGGGATTTCCTTTCTCGATTTTCCCTTAGGTGCCATTCTCTGTTACCAACACACGTGAAGATGAGTTTCTAATCTAAGGCAAGTTAGCGTTCAAGAAAATCTATAAGGTAGGATTGGAAAGAGGTAATAGATAGGAGAATGCTAAACTTAGGTGATCAAATTATAAGACTGAGGCAGAATTAGTTTAAAGCAAACGCTTCTAAGTCAATGTCATAACCAATTTGAAGGTAAGAGTTTTGACACTGTTAATTCACATAAAAAAAAAAAAAAATTAGCGCGATATTCATGTATGTATGTATGCGAATGCATGTATGCTTTATACAATGCTACCCCAACCCCGAAAAATATTTTCGTGACTTTAAAAACTTGTTGGAAAAATTTCTATGCATATGTAAATATTTCCCATGGGTTTAAAATAAATTTTGTTCCATGGAAATAAAACTTAAAATTTAAAAATAATAACAATGGTACTTAAAAATTTAAAAATAATATTAATATTTGTTTAAAAATCTTTGGCCTCTATATTGGCCAAAATAATAATAATTTAAAAATATTTCCGGGCTCTGATACCACTCTGTAACACCCCGGATTTGATAACCCAGGCCGGGATGCCACCGCCACACCTCCTTAGCAAAACACGGTTTCTCCGAGCTTGCTAAAGAGATGCAAGGCTAAAGGTATTCGGAAAATTTTAAAAATAAGTCCGGAATTGATTAAAATAATCATGTAACATCATCCACACATGCAATAATAATAATAATAAATTTGCAGCGGAAATTTAAAGATAGGGCCTACATGACCAAAGTCGGGTTAACAAGCCCGTATGCAAGTCATGTAAAATAAATAACTAAATGTCCAAAGTGATCCCCCGATGCATGATCATGCTCCGTACTCTGTAATAGAAAGAAAATAAACAACGGGTTTTATCAGTATATAAAATACTGAGTAAGTTAAGCCCTTACAAAGCAATTTAAGGGGTTACATGTGTTTAAATCCAAAGATTCACTTGTCATGCATTACTTTTTAAAATCCACATTTTATTCGCAGCGGAAAACATGTTTAATTTATTCAAGATGACAATGCATAATTTAAAAGACTAAATTTTAAAGGCGGAATTTAAAGGCATAATTTAATGACGTAATTTAAATGCGTAATTTAAAAACATGATACAAAAGATTTAAGCGTAATCAACACTCACACAAGTCTTTTATATTTTATCCCGCAACTAAGAAGAGGACACCACACAAGAGAGATCACTAACGAGGCAATCTCAAAAATCATAATCAGTTAGCCGGTGAACCGGCGGCCGCAGCCATATCAGTATTGACTGCCGTTTTGGCTAGCCATGTATCTCGATTGCCATTTCGGCAAGCCGTGTGTATCTACTGTCAATTTGACATGCATGTATATCGACTGTCATTTGACAGGCCTTTCAAACGGTTTCACTACCACTCGGGCAGGCCGCGTATTTCCCACTGCCGATTTGGCAGGCCATGTGCACAACTGCCGTTTTGGCATTAGGACCACTAACGAGGCGATCCAAAATACAGCGCAGCGCGCGAGATCACTAACGAGGCAATCTCAGATAGTAAGGAGACCACTAACGAGGCAGTCTCAAAGATAATGATAGTATGAAGATCGGCTCAGCCTAGTGAACGGGATTTTTCGAAAGTTCGTATTTCAAATTTATCAAAGGATCGATATCGTGTTTTCATAGTTCGAGTTTTCTCAAGTTCGAAAAATCCTATTCGAGGCAGTTTACGCCTTTCTAAATTTAAAATTCGTTTTTCCTCCAAAAATTCTGAAACTTGGCCAGTAATTCAAAAACTCACACACGAACAACTTTCATGTTTTAAGTTTTTGGAAATAAGGTTCCGAAGTGAGTTAAAATTTGAGTTTATTGCAAAGAATAATTTACGTCTTAAAAACTGTTCCCGTCACAGGTTCGTATAACGCCAATTAAAAATTCATTTCAAAACCAATCGATGTGAAATTTTTACAGTAACTACACGACACATTAAGGAACAACTTTCATGTTTTAAGTTCTTGGAAATAATGAATTCTTGGTACTCAAAAATCGTGTGCAACTCACTGCATACTCATGGCCTTTAAAACGAATTCAAAACAGTTCTAAAACTTGGCCGATTGACATATCAAATGAACACCAAAATTCGTGAAATTTTATAGGCATAATCTAGACTCAATTATCTACAACTTTTGTTTAGAAATGCAAAGTTAAATCATTCGAAAAATGGGTGAAAAACATGCATCAAGTTGAATGAAGAAATCTGTCACAGTTTTAAACGGTTCGGTTCAATACAGAAAGTTCATGGCGAAAATTGGGATAGCAAAACTTAATGTCAATGGCTGAAATTTGGACACAAGATAGATAAAGGTGTTAGGAACAACTTTTATGTTGAAAAGTTTTCGGTTTGAATTCCCGAAGGTCGAGTTTTTGGCGAGTCTTTAAAATTGGACGAAAATAGGGTTTTTGAAAACCGATTTTTGTTACAAGCCTATATCTCGAGATTTAAACAACAAACAACCGCAAAAATTTGTGAGTAAGGTGTTAACTTACTTAGAATGAGGATGGGGTCGCTGAAAAGGGTTCCCGGAGATCCTAGGGTCGCGACGAACGGCCAACTTCTCCGATCGCTTTTCGTTCGTTTTCCGGCATGAAATCGTAGTAAAGGAAACGGGTTAGATTTTGAGTTTCTAAGTGTTATGGACGAACTAAAACATTAATCTATGGCTTACCAAGGTCTAGGAAGCAGAGGCCTCGTCCCGTTTGCCTCGTCGTCGCCGGAATACTCGCCGGAAAGTGGTCTCGGAGGGATTTTGGCTTGGAGAGGAGAATTTGAGAGGGTGAGGCTTTTGTTTTCTGTCCAAATGAGAATGAGGGCGCCCCAATCCGCCCTTAAGCCTTCCCCAAAGGCTGTGATCCGGTTGCCCTCGATAGGGATTGGATTTTTGGCAAGAAAATCGCCATGGAAGGAAAGTTTACACCTCCTGCACCTCTGGCGCGCTGGTGACGCGCACATAGGCCTTTGTCCGCGCGGAGCACGCGTGGTCTGCCCTGGAGTCGCGACTCCTCCGTCCGCGCGGTGGCCGCCCGGCGGCGCGCGGAGGGCGCGGGCCGGCCGGACCGGCCGGTTCGGCGGTCCGCGTAGTCCGTCGGGTCTTTTCTTCTTTTCTCGATCGGGTTTCTATCCCCTACCTTCTCGGTTCGACTTTTCGGGTCATTTCCGGGGTTACGATTCCTTTCTAAATTTTATTTTGACTCCAATGAATTTCATATTCGAAACCTTGAATCCGTCGAGTTTGAATTCATCGTCTTTCGACTCCCGTGTAGTAATTTATCTGATTAAATTACTTCCGACTTCACGGGTTTTTGGAATTAAAATTCTTTTCCTTCTTGAATTTAATTCCGATTCTTTTAACTCGATTCATGGAATTTCTTCGGCTTCCTTTCCCTCTTTTATTCCATTTTGAGTTTTTGAATCTATCGGCGTTTCATTTCCGAGCAATAATTTATTGTAATAAATTATTTTCTTTTCGGAAATAAATTTTTATTTTGCTGTAAAAATCCCGGGTATTACAACCACGAACGGATCTACGCACACGTTCTCCTTCTCCAATGATTCAAGATCAGTGTCCCTTGATCTATACGCTTCCACGGTCGGTTTTGGTCGCCGGAATCTCGTCGGAAAGTCGTCAGCAAGTCAAGAGCTTGTGTTTTTGGTTTAGGGAGAGTTTTGGATGAAGAAAAGGGTTTGAAGACTGATGAATGGGGTTGGGGATCATCCAATCTCGACCCTAAAGCCTTTCCATTGACTGAAATCGGGTTTCCATAGTCGGGGTCGCAAATGTTGGCAAGAAATCGCCGAAATCGCGCAAGTTGGCAGCTGTCTGCTGCTTGGCACGGGGTTTGGCGTGGGGTTTGGCCCAACACCGTGCGGAGGGCGCGCGGCCTGGTCTGGGCCGTGCGTCCGGACTGGGCCGTGCGATCCCATCGAGCCTTTTCTCCTCGCTTTCGAGTTTCTATCCTCCTACATTTTCGGGCTCGATTTTTCCGGGTCATTCTCGGATCACGATTCCTATCTTAAATCTATTTCAACTTGAAATTGATTTCGTGTTTGAAATCTTAAGTCCGTCGGTTTCGGATTTGTCGGCTTCTAATTCGTCGTCTTTGGGCTCCCGTGCAATAATTTATCTAATTAAATTATTTCCGACTTCACGGGTTCTTGGAATTAAAATTCTTTTCCTTCTTGAATTTAATTCCAATTCTTTTGGAATTAATCCATGGAATATCTTCGGGCTTCCTTTCCCTCTTTTATTCCATTTTGAATTTTTGAATCTATCGGCGTTTCATTTCCGAGCAATAATTTATTGTGATAAATTATTTTCTTCTTCCCGGAGATATTTCGACCTTGATTGGATTAAGAAACTAATTTTATTCCTTTGGACGCCGATAAAAATCCCGGGTATTACAGTCTACCCCCGTTAAGAATCAACTTCGTCCTCGAAGTTGGGTGTTAGCTTCTCACGAGCTAGGAACTAAGGTCGCATGATTTCTACTCCTAGTATCCATTTCTTTTTCTTATATCAAGAATTATAAGAAAACAATTTGAATTTGTTTTCAATTATGACTGAACTTTAGAATTGAGATTTCAAGTTGCCTACGTACCCTGTGAAGGGATCAAGTCATTACGTAGTTCAATATAATTTGAATTTGTTTATTCGGGATATAAAATATTTGTGTCGTGCTCGAAAATAAATGTCTATGCATTATTATGGGTATTACATCCTCTCCCCCTTAGAACGTCAGTTATGTCCCCATAACTGCCTATACGTTATTCTCGGGAAGGTTCGGGTATCGTTACCTTCGACCCCCTTCTCATTGAGCTGGTAATTTGACTCAATCCTTGTCATCCAATCGTCCTACAGTTCCTCCTTGATTTCCTTGCTGAGCGTTCACCAAATCCAGCCTATTCAAATCTTCTCGCTTGTCAATGTTCTCCATCCGAGTCCGGCATTCACGCAGTCGGTGACCCTATCGACCGCATCGATAGCACGCGCCAGGTTTAGGGCATCCTCTCGCATAATGTGGTTTACCACACTTTGGGCATGGTGGCGCATAGTCACCATGGTTGAAGACTATCCCTTTGTTTCCTCCACTGTTGCCTTGAGGTGGTCTATTCGGGCCTCCCCGAATATGGTTACTACCTGAGTAATTATCGGTTCCGTGGTCCCGTTTCCTCTTGCCCTTCCCTTGGTTGATTAGTGCATTTCCCAAGGCAACCAAAGCTTCCTCTATGAGTTTCTAATCTAAGGCATGTTAGCAGTCAGGAAAGTCTAAATGATAGAATGGCAAGAAGAGAGAGAATAGATGGGAGCACGCTAAGCATAAGTGATCGAGATCTAGGACTAAGGCAAGGTTAGCCTTTAGCAAGCGCTCCTAAGTCAAAATCATTTCGAATTCTAATATAGGAGTGTTTCTTAACGCCGATAATTCACATAAAAAAAGTTAGTACAATTATGTATGTATGCATATGCAATCCCTCAATAAAAATTTAATTTATGCATGCATTTATTTATCCATGGGTTTTAAAAATAAATTTATTCCATGGATAGATTTTAAAAGAATAAGGGTAAAAGGTTTGGGCCACTATATTGGGCAAAAGAAATAAATTATTTGGGCTTAAGTAAAAACAAGGGTATTGGGCCAAAATAATTGGGCTTAACATAATAATTAAATATTGGGCCAAAAATAATTAATCTTTGGGCTTAAAATATTACACTAAGTAAATAAAATTTTTGGGCTCAAAATAACACTAGTAGTTTTAAAACTAATAAATTTTAAAAATAATACTAGGTTTAAAATAATGGTTTAAAGATAACAATAGTAGCTTTAAAATATTCCGGGCTCTGATACCAACTTGTAACACCCCGCATTTGATAACTCAGGCCGGGATGCCATCGTCACACCTCCCTAGCAAGACACGACTCTTTCGAGCTTGCTAGAGAGATGCAAGGCTATGGTTTCAGTGTTTAAAACATTTGAATAAGTAAACATCCCATTGTATATAACTTGATGTTAATAATAAGTTGCAGCAGAAACATAATATCTAAATATAAATATATGTAATGCAGCGAAAATATAAATACGGCCTACATGGCCAAACACACAGTAAATAATTTAAGTCTAATAAAATGCAACATTCACAGTTATTAATTTAGTTCCCGAGCCTCAATATGCGTGCATGCTCATGCCATCTCTCCATACTCTGTAAAGAAAAATGAAACAACGGGTTTTATCAGTATATAAAATACTGAGTAAGTTAATTCCTAACGTAGCAATAAAGGGGTTTTAAAATTTTAATAATTAAAAACTCATTTTTAAGCATGCATATCAAAACATGTAATTCGACTAATTAATAGACAATAATTTAATATACATATTCTCATAGCCAAATTAAGTTTAAAAATGAGAATTTAAGGCATACGCACAATTTTAAAACATGGCATATTAAATAGCATGAGTAAAGGCATAATTTAAAAATAAGATAGAACATAATTTTTAAATTTTTTTAAGAACGATAAGAATTTAATTTGTATACTTGAACATACATTTAAATTCATAAATAATAATTTAAACATGGTGTAAATTTAAGACATAATTTAAGGATATAAATAAATAAATAAATACATAAAAAGGATTAAGTCTTTTAATTTTTTCCCGTTACGTCACCATCTCAACAATATTTAGTTTAGCCGGCGATGTGGCGGCCGCAGCCGTTTCGTAAGTTTCTGTTTAGCCGGCGATCCGGCGGCCGCAGCCAATTTAACAAGTGTCATTTAGCCGGCGATCCAGCGGCCTCAGCCAATTTAGTAAGTTTTATTTAGCCGGCGATTCGGCGGCCTCAGCCAATTTAGTAAGTTTCGTTTAGCCGGCGATCCGGCGGCCGCAGCCGTTTTAGTAAGTTTCTTGTGTAGCCGGTCGTCCGGCGGCCGCAGCCGTATCCGCCATACCCAGTAATACTCCTGAGCCTCGGAAAACCCATACGAATACTCTCGAGAGTGTAGGCCATATATCTCATGCCATTTTGGCGTAGTTTTTCATTCAAGTATCTTGCGTCCATTATAGGCATGCCGAAAAAGGCTAGAGGGGCACCCTGCAGAGCACTCACCCTCTACCTAAGTATCCGATATCATTTCAACTTAGTGTAATGGGGTTTTTAAAAATATAACTTTAATGTATTTCAAGGTTTCGATCGTTTGTTTCGAAATTTCAAAATCTCATCAATTTAAAATCGTTTGACGTCACAATTTACGCCTTTTTAATTTAAAAATTCATTACAAGTCCGAAAAATCTGAAATTTTTACAGTATATCAAAAACACCCTAACGAACAACTTTCGTGTTTTAACAATTTCGAAATAAGGTGAGAAACATGTCAAAAATCGAGTTTACTACACAAACAGTATGCTGTCCGGATTCAGTTTTGACACAGTTCAAAGATTCGACGTTTCGACATATCAAATGGACTTTCAAAATTCTGAAATTTGGTGGACATATACTAGACATGATTATCTACAACTTTTGTTTACATTGAAAAGATTGGTTCGGACTAGAAATCATAGAAACATGCTCATCAAATTCGTGCACATGCACTGTCAGTTTTTCGAAAAAGTTTAAAAATACAGTTTATGTTCGACACGATTTGAGGTAGAAAACGTTGATGAAAATCTCTGAAATTTTTACAAAACATAGCTTAAGGTGTTAGGATCAAAATTATAGTTTTGAGTTTTTCGGTTTGAACTCTCGAAATAAGGGTTTTAAACGGATTTCAGAAAACGCGCGAGTTGGGGTTTTAGGGTTTGATTTTTACGTTTCGTTACAAAGTCACTAAATCGGACGCCCCTAAGCCACCCGTATTGGTATGAAAGGTATCAACTTACAGTAATGGTGTCCTTGGTCATCCTACGGTCACTCGAATCGTCCAAAATCACCACGAACGGATCTACGCACACGTTCTCCTTCTCCAATGATTCAAGATCAGTGTCCCTTGAGCTATACGCTTCCACGGTCGGTTTTGGTCGCCGGAATCTCGTCGGAAAGTCATCGGCAAGTCAAGAGCTTGTGTTTTTGGTTTAGGGAGAGTTTTGGATGAAGAAAAGGGTTTGAAGAATGATGAATGGGGTTGGGGATCATCCAATCTTGATCCTAAAGCGTTTCCATCGACTGAAATCGGGTTTCCATAGTCGGGGTCGCAAATTTTGGCAAGAAATCGCCGAAATCGCGCAAGTTGGCAGCTGTCTGCTACTTGGCGCGGGGTTTGGCCCAACATCGGGACTGGGCCGTGCGATCCCGTCGGGCTTTCCTCCTCTCTTTCGGGTTTCTATCCTCCTACATTTTCGGGCTCAATTTTCCAGGTCATTCTCGGATCACGATTCCTATCTTAAATCTATTTCGACTTGAAATAGATTTTGTGTCTGAAATCTTAAGATCGTCGGTTTCGGACTTGTCGGCTTCTAATTCGTCGTTTTTTGGCTCCCGTGCAATAATTTATCTAATTAAATTATTTCCGACTTCATGGGTTCTTGGAATTAAAATTCTTTTCCTTCTTGAATTTTATTCCAATTCTTTTGGAATTAATCCATGGAATATCTTCGGGCTTCCTTTCCCTTTTTTATTCCATTTTGAATTTTTGAATCTATCGGCATTTCATTTCTGAGCAATAATTTTTTATGATAAATTATTTTCTTCTTCCCGGAGATATTTTGACCTTGATCGAATTAAGAAACTAATTTTATTCATTTGGACGCCGATAAAAATCGCGGGTATTACACATGGATATTTGCAATCTAGCTCACCCTAATTATTTTGCCATCTTTTTAGCCAAAAATAAAATATTTTCCTCATTCATCCAGCTATCTCATATTTATGTAACACATTCTGTCTAACCCCCATCATATATTTTGGGGTAATTTATTTTATCTTTTAATATTAAATTATGCATGATATTATTATGTAAATAGTGTGGTGAAAATATTTTGGGATCCTTCCCTTGGACATAGAAGTCTAGATTTAAATAAGATGTTTCATAATAATTTTCCAACAAAAATTCTTTTATAAAATCCGGATCTAAGTAAGGGATAATTCCACAGTTTTTGACTAATTCATATCCGACTGGGGGTTGATTTTGGAAAATTACAAGCAGAATCAGCGATTAGGTCTCACCTAGACTAAAATGATCTGTATTTTAATTGAGAGTTCAGTACATGTTTAGGGAATGATTTCAAATATCTATTATATTCCAAAATTGTTGTGGGTTGGAAATCTGGTATTATATATCTGCACTGATTCAGGGACCACTTGGATTCTGAAGAGGTGTGATAAATATATGAGAGGAACAATATATAGGCCTTGGTTATTTTCTAGGATAGGGTTGAGTATTCTTTCAACTGCTATTCTCTTCTGCCAAAGCCTAAATTTGAGTCTCTAGTGAGTATATGTAGAACAAATTAATTCATTAGTTTGTTTCTTTAGTGTAACACCCGAGAAAAACAAATTCAAATTGTTTTGAACTACGTCATGACTTGATCCCTTCACAGGGTACGTAGGCAGCTTGGAAATCTAAATTCTAAGTTCAGTCACAAAATAAATCACAAAATGATAGGAGGAATTGGAACTAATTTAACTGGACTAATTATGGCTCGGAAATGTTACGAGCATTAAACCCGAACTCGTAACAAATTTAAGGTAAAGATTTTGAACCAGAAACGACCAGAGGAGTCGAGCCAACACGTAGAGGATAGAAAACCGATAGAGAAAAGAAGAAAAGACCCGACGGACCACGCGGACCGCCGGACCGGCCGGTTCGGCCGCCACGCGCTCGCCGCACGCCGTCACGCGGCCACCGCGCTGAAGGAGGAGACGCGTCCCAGGACTGGTCGCGCGTGCTCCTCGCGGACAAAGCTCTATGTGCGCGCCACCACCGCGCCAGAGGTGCAGAAGGTGTAAAATTTCCTTCCATGGCGATTTTCTTGCCAAAAATCCGACCTCTATCGGTGGCAAGACGATCACAACATTAGGGAAGGGCATAAGTTCGGTTTAGGGCGCCCCCATGCCCATTGTTCTCAGAAAACACACCCTATACTCCCTCAATTTCCTCTCCAAGCCGAAAACCCTTCGAGTTCATTTTCCGGCGAGCATTCCGGCAAAGACGGGACGACTGGGACGAAGCCTCTACCCTCTAGAACCTTGGTAAGTAGTATTATAGTGTTTAAGTCATCAATAAGTCTTAAAAACTCGAAATCTAACCATCTTCCTTTTGCTACGATTTCACGTCGGGGAACGAACAAAAAGCGATCGGAGAAATTGGCCGTTCGTCGCGACCCTAGGACGTCCGGAAAGCCCTTACAGCAACCCTATTCTCTAACTAAGTAAGTTAAGACCTTACTCTTCAATTTTTGTGGTTTATTGTCGTTTAAAACTTAAGATCTAGACACGTAACTAAAATCGGTTTTCAAAAACCCTATTTTCGTCCAATTTTAGAAACTCGCCTAAAACACGACCTCCGGGAATTCAAACCGAAAACTTTTCAACATAGATTTTGTTCATAAGACTCTAATCTACCTTGTGTCCAAATTTCAGCCATTGACATAAAGATTTGGTATCCCAAATCGCACCGTAAAGTTTTTGTGACAAAACTGAACGTTTGAATTTAGGACAGATTTATTGACTCGACTTGATGCATATTTTTCACCCGTTTTTAAATCGATTCAACTTTGCATTTCTAAACAAAGGTTGTAGATAATTGTGTCTAGATTATGCATATAAAATTTCATGAATTTTGGAGTTCATTTGATATGTCAAAACGAACGATTTCAGAACCTGTTCTAAACACACTTTTGAATCCGCGCGTATGCAGCGTTTTGGTGTCGACTTTTGAACATCTAAAATTCATTATTTCCAAAATCTTAAAACATGAAAGTTGTTCATTAAGGTGTTATGTACATCCTGTAAAAATTTTAGACCGAATGGATTTGAAATGAATTTTTAATCGGCGTCGCACGTAACTTTGTCGGAATCAGTCTTTTGGACAGAATCTTCTTCTGCAAAGAACTCGAAATTTGACTCACTTCGAAACCTTATTTCCCGAAAACTTAAAACATGAAAGTTGTTTGTATGTGTGTTTTTGAGCTACTGTGTAAATTTCAGTATTTTTGGTTTGAAGATGAATTTTTAATTAAGAAAGGCGTAAACTGCGTCGATTGGATTTTTCGAACTTGAGAAAACTCGAACTACGAAACGCGATATCGAATATTTTGTAACATTGAAATATGAACTTTCGGAAAATCCCGTTCACTAGGCTGAGCCGATCTTCATGCTATCATTATCTTTGAGACTGCCTCGTTAGTGGTCTTCCTTACTATATGAGATTGCCTCGTTAGTGATCTCGCGCGCTGTGTTATTTGGATCGCCTCGTTAGTGGTCCTACTATCTTTGAGACTGCCTCGTTAGTGGTCTCCCATTTATTTGGACTGTCTTGTTAGTGGTCCTACGATTTGAAATTGCCTCGTTAGTGATCTCCCCGGTATGGTGTCCTCTTCTTAGTTTGCGGGAATAAAATATAAAAGACTTGCGTGAGTGTTAAATTATGCTTAATTTTATTTACCATGTTTTTAAATTATGCTTCTAAATTACGTTCTTAAATTTGCTTTTAAGTTATGTTTTCAAATTAAGTCCTTTAGTTATGCATTCTCGTCTTGAATAAATTAATCATGTTTTTCCGCTGCGAGTAATTATGAATTTTAAATTAATGCATGAAAAGTGTAATTTTAATTAAAACGCTTGTAACCCCTTAAATTGTTTAGTTAGGGATTAACTTACTCGGTATATTTTTATACTGATAAACCGTGTCATTTTTCTTTTACAGAATATGTCGAGTGACGCATGCACATGAACTTGGGGGGAAACATTTATGAACATTTTTAATTACTGCATCATACTACGGTTTTACCGGGCCTGTTGAACCCGAGGTTTGGCCGTGTTGGCCGTGATTACTTTCCGCTGCATTTACTCTATCTCGTGCATGA